>JACAXG010000081.1:750111-920865 GCA_018881555.1 Amblyornis subalaris | reverse complement strand
AAGTACTAGAGCAGGAATCAAGTACTGGAGCAGGAATCGAGTGCTGGAGCAGGAATCGAGTGTGAGAACAGGGACTGAGTGCTAGAGCAGGAATCGAGTGCTAGAGCAGGAATCAAGTGCTGGAGCAGGGATCGCATGTCAGACAAGGGACCAAGTGCTGAAGCAGGGACCGAGTATGAGAGCAGGGACAGAGTGTGAGAGCAGGGACCGAGTGCCAAAGCAGGGAACAAGTGCCGGAGCAGGAATTGAGTGAGAGAGCAGGGATCAAGTGTGAGAGTGGAGACCGAGTCCTGGAGCAGGGATTGAATGCTGGAGCAGGGACCGAGTGCCGGAGCAGCRCCGGCAGCCCTGGCTCCTCTATCAGGGTGGGCCGCGGGCGGGTGCCGCAGCAATAACGCTGCTGTTTGCCCCGAGCACACACACGGCCCCGTAAACAGAGTTTATGGCAGCAGCTGGGAGATGAGGGAGCCGGGGGGGTAATAAAGAGGATAAAGAGGAGCGGCCCCGCTCGCCCTTGGGCTGCACGGGAAGTGGGTAGGTCTGACTGGGGTAAAGAGGAGTCTGAGGGGATTCAGGTGGTCTGGGCTCTGGAGTGACCCTAGCTCCGGACACTCTCCCAGGTAAGTCCGCACAGGGTCATCACACAACAAAAAGCACTGACCCCTCCGTGCACACCTCTGAGTTCCTGCACTCCCTGACCCTTTGGGTAACTTTGGGCTCTGCTGGAGAGACCTTGTCCCCTCYCAGGACCCCTCCAAGGGATGGGGGAAATGCATTAAAGGTACTTCAACTATTTCAACCATTTCCAGTCTCCTTGGGCTGCAAAAAAGCCTCAGAGCACCCACCCTGCAGCCTGGGAGTGGGGATTCATCCTGTCTCAGCATCTCCCTGAGGCACAGACATGGGGTGCAGGATGAGGCCTTTCGGAGGGACCTCAGCTATGCCCAGGGGCCACCACTGTCCCAAACACTGAGGTGGAGCAGAGGAAGCCCCACAACTGCAGGAGACCAGGAAACACGGCTGCGTGTGGGGACAGACCAGGCTCCGTGATCTCTGTGGTTTGTGCAGTGACATCAAGGGCCTTCAATAGTTTTATTATATGTGACATGGCTGCTTTTCTATTATTCTTGTGATGGAGCCAGAGATTAGCTGCAGGCAGGTGGGCAGAGATTCTTCCAGGCTGATTCATGAGTCGTTTCTCTGTCTCTCCCCTCCGGCCGCGTTCCCAAGCATTGAAGTTTCAGCAGCGGCAGAAGACACCGGAATCGGAGCTGATGGCTTGACAGGGAGGACAAGGAAAAAGCACCGAAAACCGTGCGCAGGGGGCASAAAAGCCAGACTTCACTTCCCTCTTTTGTTGTTCCTCAGGTGTTGCAATCTCTCCCTTTCCTGGTTTGCATGTGCAAGCAGAGCTGCGATTGCGAAAGGTGTTGGGGAGAGCCCGGCACAGCCGGAGCCCAGCGTGGCCGGAGCCCAGCGTGGCCGGAGCCCAGCGTGGCCAGAGCCCAGCACAGCTGGAGCCCAGAGAAGCTGGTGACACTGGGTGGCTGCAGCCACCCAACCCCCTGGGAGGGATGCAGAGGTCTCATTTTGGGGCCTTTCACCTGGTTTTGCGGCGCTGTGCTGCACTGCCAAGCTCTCCCTGAGCCCAGAAAAGCAAATGTTTTTCCCTTTAATCTCTTTCTCTTATCGAAATCCCGCCACTACCGATAAGAGAAGTAGGGAAGGCTCTTTCAGACCGAGGTGTGAGTCGGGCAACAGGTTCCCAGATAGCCCAGGATGACCAGCTCTGGGATGCTCTGGGACTGGGAACTCCCCACTGCTTGGTGACATCCTGCYCAGTGTCCCCAGTCGCGCTCTCTTTTGCTTTGCTCCTGACTCCTTCTGGTGCTCTGGTCTGGTGTTTGCTCTGGTGAAAAGTTGTAAAGAAGCCAAATAAACACGGGTGACTCGGAGGTGGTGTCCCAGCAGATCCAGCTTGCACAGCCCACGCAAACCATAACCTGCTCACCAGACGTCCCCCAAGCCACAGTCTGGCTCTGAGGCAGGAGCGGAGCGGCCGCAGGAAGARTGGGATGGCCATGATGCTTTCCCAGCTCGGCTGGTGTAGAGTTCACATGTGACTTCACTCTGCATCCTCCGTTTCCACAGTGGAGACACCTCCATTTCCATGCTATAGGGAAGGGATCTGTGCTTGGAGGGCTGTGGCTCCAGGGCTGTACTGAGATGCTCCTGCTCCAGGTGCCCTCAGGGGATGCTGGAGTGGGACACGGGAGCAGGTTTGGGAGCCTGTGGGGCCTTGTCGGAAGTGGTGGATGCTCTGAGTGGGGCAGAGGGCTCTGCTGTGGCTGCTAGGATCACTGRGGGGGGCACTGGGTGGCCTGGACACCCCTCCTGGCTGTGCCACATCACAATCTCACATGCCAACCCCTGGCAAAGCCCAGTCAAAGGCTGGCAGCTTGTCCCGGGGTTCCCCCCCACCCACTGCCACATGTCCCAGTCCCAGCTGTGTTTACCAAAACAGGGGGAAAGAGCTCCCCTGGGACACGGGAGCCCTGATCCAGGGGGAGCTTTCCCCACGATAAGATAACATTGAGGTGTTTCAAAGGGAGGCAGAAACTCCTGGTGCTGCCGATAGCAGCGAAGCCCTTTCCCAGTGCTGGGACCGGGGTCGCCTTCCTCCAGGGTTTTATTTCCCTCCTGGCAAACATTTCCGATGGATGGCTTATTGGCTGTGCCTGCCCCGGCTCAGGGCAGCGAGGGATGCCAGCTCTGCCACCGCTCCATGGGCTGGGGACGGGCCACTGGGGCCGACCTGGGTTGCACCGTGGGTGTTTGTGGCAGGGTTTGGCCTGATGCGAGAATTTAGGGCATGGGGGAGTTTGGTTCTGGCAGCTCTACGTGCACAGGAGAACTGCCTGAACTGCCCTGCCTGCTTCATGGGCTAAAAAAAAGACAATAAATACCAGCTCGGTGTCTGTCTTGCTCAGAACTGCTTTTTCCTGCTCATGCCGGTGGAGACAACCTGGACCTGGAGCTCAGCACGTTCCAGCCATGCCCCTGTGCTCCATCCTGCATGGGGACAGCAGTCATGGACCCCTGGGCTGAGGGTGGTGCCGTATCCCTGGGGTACAGAGGGTTTGGATGCTGTCAGGTGCTCCCTGTGCCCCCAACAGCACTGGGCACCCTCACTCACAGGCTCCATCACAAACCCCTCATGGTCACAGCACTTGGGCAAGGGATGGTTCTGGGGTTTGGGTCGAAGACGGTTCTGGGGTTTGGGTCAGGGATGCCCMTGTGTACCAGTCAGGGGTGTTCCTGGGGTGTCCCTCAGGGATGCTCCTGGACCCAGAATGGCCCAGCCCTCTCTGGGAGCTGGGGACTCTCACACATCCGTCGGCTCACACATCTCTCTGTGCTGCAGGTGTAATTCCAGGAGGAGCCAGGTGTCTGTCTCTGTCCCTGTCTCTGTCTCTGTCTCATCCCAGGTGAGGGTGGGAAGGGGTTAACGGTGCCTGGGTTTGCCCCGCTGCCCTCCCAAGTCTCTTTCTGGTCTGAGCCCGCCCTGGACTGCACCTGCCAAGGGTTAACCCGGCCCGGGCTGTTCAAACACCTCAGCTGAGGTAAGCGCTGCTTGTTTGTTCAGGTAAATAAGGAAGGAATTGGATATAATGGGCAAAGGAGGCTCTGGCTGAGCCCTGACGCTCACCGCCGGCGTCTCCCTCGCACGCCTCGCACAAACACCGCTGGCTTCGTCCCTCTGCTGCCCTCGGAGCCACTCGGGGTGCCCCGTCCTCGACCCCGTCCCCGTCCCCACCCCGCTGGTGCCCGCCGAGGGCCGATGCGGCTCAGCCCGGCCGTGCTGCGGCCGCGGGGCCGGCGCTGAGCCGGGCGCGGTGCTGCCGGCTGCGCTCCCCGCCGGCGCCGGGACAGCCCACCCGGGGCCATGTCCCCCGCAGCCACCGCGCCGAGCGCCACGGGGACGGCTCTTCCCACCCTGCGCTGGCACCCATGTGGATTCTGAGCCACCCGCACACCCCCGAGGTAAGGCTCCGGCGCTGCCGCGACCCCCGGCTCCCTGTGCTCCACCAGCATCCACCCAGCGCACCTTCCCTCCCTCCCTGCCTCCAGGGGCTCCTACAGCCCTTTCGGCAGCAGTTTGGGGTGGACACGGTGCTGTCCCATGTGAGCATCGCGTCCCGCAGCTCCTTGCACCTCCAGGTGCCATCAGGGCTAAACAGGGACAGGTTGTSCCCCGGCGCGAGGTTCCTGGCATTTCTCTGGACGGCGTCGCCCAAAATGAAATGGGATTTGCTAATTTTGTGTCTTTGCAACCCTGTCCTGCTCAGGCAAAGAGGGTGGGACRGAGCCAGGACTCCTGGGGAGGGATCCTCCCGAATCCACCCAGTACCAGCTGGGACACCAAGGGTCCCGCCAGCCCCTGTGCCAGGTAGGGGACAATGTGCTTTGGGGCACTGTGTGACAAACCAGCAGCCGGGGCCCTTTATGGAGAGCCCTGGGTGGCTGTCGAGGAGTTGCCAGCTCCAGGGTGTCTCTGTGAAGCTGAACCCCTTTTCCAGACCTGCACTGTCCCAGCTGCTTTCCTGCTGGGTGTTTTTTTCTTGTCAGCCCTAAAGTCACTTTGGCTCTGGGTTTGGTTTTCGTGGTTCTGCTCGGTTAGTGAAACACAAACGCCGTGAGGGTGCCAAATCCCCACAATGCGGGCGTTCTCTGGGGCTGGGAGCACGGGGGGCAAGGTGCTGCTATAAATAGGGGCTCCCTGGCCCCGCATGGGGAACACCAAGCTCTGCTGCTCACCTGGGGGACACCGAGCACCAGGCTGTGCTCAGGTCACCGCGGGTTGTGCCTGTCCCCTGCCGCTGCTGTTTGCTTCCCTGCGCTGATGGAGAGGGCAGCCTGACCCGGGGTGTGGGGACCTGTGGGGACACCTGGTCCCCGTGCCAGCAGCCACGCAGGTAATGGCAGGAGGAGCCAGGGGACCCTGGTGGTGTTGGAGGAGGCTGGCGGGAAGCTGAGGGTTCAAGGCTGCATCCCTCCTGGGGGTCCATCAAGGTGAGCCTGGGGCTTGCCCTGGCCCCAACCCTGCCACCATGCGGGTATCAGAATCGGACCCCTGGCCTGTCACCTCCCCAGACCCCCCCACTGTCACCTTCCCAGCCCCCTCAGCGCCGTCCCCAGTCCCTGCCCTGGCTGTGGGGAGGTTTTGCCCAATCCTCCTCCCTCCACCCAAAGATAAGGGGGGTGCGTGGCACAGGGTTTGGCAGCAGGACRTGGCACAGTTGGCACTGTGGGGCTCGCAGGGTGAATGGGACGTCCTGGCTGGACCCCAAATTGTCAGCAGCCTCTGAGCACCCACCTGGGTATCTGCTGCAGCCCTGGCTTGTTCAGGAACCCCAAGCCCCTTTTCCTGCTTAGTCCAGGCTGCTCTGGGCAGTCTGGGACAACTTCGGATCCTGCACGTTTCAAGTTCGTCTTGGGACAGCACAGCACATCCCCGTCCCTGTGCCCAGCCTCAGCCTGGAGCCTGGCCCTGGCCCCCCACCCCGGCTGCCTGGGAAGGGCTTTCGGAAGTGCCCGGGGGCTTGGGAGACATCCCGGGCGCTGCGGGCAGCACCTCCTCCYGCAGTGGGCCAGCCTTCCCGGTCCCACGGGGCTTCCCGAGCCGCGCTCCGGCACAACCTGTTCCACCRCAGATTTGATTTTAATTAACGGACCCATTGTTCGAGGGTGGGGGGTGGGTGAATTTCTTCTTYATTTTTTTTTCTCTCACTCCCAAGGGCTGATCCCAGCGTTCCACCCTCGCTGGTGCCCGTGTCGTACCCAGAGCCAGGGTGGATTGCATTTGCCAGTGACACGGGAGTCCTTGGCCCCATCCTCACCCCCTTTGGCTGCAGGGTCCACACGGGGCTGGGTCCCCGCAGGGCTGCAGAGCTGAGCCGCGACCCAGCAGCACTCACAGCCCCAGGCTTGTGCTGGCTCCGTGCCCTGAGGAGAACAGGAGGCCCATCCCAGTCCCATCCCCTCATCCCAGTGCCACCACCCCATCCCAATTCCCAGTGCCACCACCCTATCCCAGCCCCATGGAGCCAGGGCCGTGCTCAGCCCGGCAGCAGCCAGGGGGCCTCTGCCAAGGCTGATGCAATGACCAGCTCAGCCTTGCTCAGCTTGGGCAGGGAATGGGAAGGTTTTTAGGTGCCATGCGGGCCAGTGCACCTGGGGCTGCCTCTCCAGCTCTCCTTTTCCAGGGAGAGGCAAAAAGGGAGAGGAGAGGAGAGGGAAACRGCCACCCAAAGCAGCTTCTCAGCACAAACAGGTCCCACCCAGCCCAGCTGCCCACGTGCCAGAGCGGGAGAAAGTCAAACAGTGGCCCCCGCCCTGAGAGTACAGTGCCCTTGGTGGGGCACAGCTCAGGCTTTTGGGGACATTTCCCAAGGAATTGGGTCCYTCTGGTTCCACTCGGGAGGAGGGGAACAGGAGGAGGATGAAGATGGGGCTGGGGCTGCCCATCCTGCGGCGTTCCCAGGGACGGTTCCACAGCTCTGCTCCTCCGTGTGTGCGGTTTACAGCTGGTGGAGGAGGCAGCATGACCTCAGAGCATCCTGGAGGCGTTGGGGACAAGGCCCCCGTCCCCTCCCCAGACACCCCCATAGCCAGCACCATGCAGCAGCAGGAGCTGCACAAGCTGTTACCGCTTCGCTTTTGTGCCGGGAGCAGCGTGAGGCTGGATTTAGAGCTGATCTCCTAAAGCTCTTCTTTTAATCCTGAGCAAATCAAGGAGAGGTTTGGAAGCAGGCACCATCTCTCAGGGAAACTGTTTGGATGGTGGGGGCAGCTCAGTGGTTTGGGTACCCYGTTCTCCCTCCTCCTCCTGAACCCGCAGGCTCAGGGTGCCATGGGTGCTGTTTAGGTGTCYATGGTTCCTCCACGTGTTTTTCTCTATGTAGCTCTTTGGGCTATTCCAAGGATGAAGTTATGTACTTCCCCCTGGTGCAGGCAGTGCAGAACTTCAAAACCCCTATTCCTGGGAACACTGAATCCTCAGGGGCTGCATTAACTCCCCCACTGAGTATGGGACACGGGGCTGGGTCCCCAGTGTCCCTCCTTCACCAACCACCATCATGCTTGGGGGCTGTGCTCTGCCTGGAGGAACCCAGTGGGATATTTTCCTCTCATGGTTTTTAAACCTTTTTTCCCCCAGCTGGGGTTTGGAGCAAACAGGGCACCCCCTTTCCCTGGCCACTGCCCCCTGTTCCCTTTCAGGGCTGCCTGGTTTCCCAGTGCCAGCTCCATTGCCAAAGCTCCCTTTTCTGCTTTTAAACCATCAATTTGGGATGGTTCTTCTTTTTCTTCTTGTAAAATGCAATGCTGAAGGTAGAGGAGCTGGGCAGTGCCCTGGCCATGYCCATTGGCAGCTTCTCCCTGGCAGGGGCTTCCTCTTCCCAAAGCCTCAGGATGGTTCTTGGGGAGGTTTCTCCACGGATGGAGCCATTCCCTGGTGTTGCCATGGAAATTCAGCAGGTTCATCCTCTTCTCCATGGCCTCCGGGACTCCCTGCATACAGAGACAGATGGGGACAGGCTGATTTTGGGTGGTTTTTCTTGCAAGAGAGTAAAGGTAATTGCAATTCTCCTTTCTTGCGAGGCAAGCTCTCATCTGGGGGTTGGCAGTGGCAACTGAGGACTGGGTGCTGCAGTGCTAGGCTCAGTCCCTCCTGGGAGATCTGGGTCTGGGGACTGTTGTGCCTCAGGTGGAAGAAGCAGAGGATGTTTCCCATACACAGAAACGTGTCTGTGTGGCTCAAGCACTCCTTGTCACCTCAGGGCTGTCCTGTACGGGTGCTGGTGATCCCCACCAAGTGTTCCCTGCTGCCTCCTGCCAGGGCCTCAGCTCAAGCTGGGACTGGAGTTGCTGCAAGCCTGGGGTRCAATCCATGAGGAGCCCCTAAATACCCACAGGGGTCAGATCCTGCTCATCTCCTGGGCTCCTTCTCCCTGCTGGCTGTTGGTCCTCCCAAACTGSGGACAGCCCTCCCAGCCACGGCTGACCCCGCACTCATCCGGAGGCTCACGGGGCACCGTGGGGCTCTTTGGAGGTTTTTTCCCCTCTAACAGGCTTAGTTCCTCCCTTTGTGCCTGGCTGCTGGGCGGGAAGGCAGCAGCAGTGCCGGGCTGAGCTCTCCTCCTCTCTCCTCTCCGGGCAGGTTTGGAGCCGGCGCTGAGCGGAGCAGGGATGGGCAGTGCCAGCCCCGGGCTGACCGCTCTGCCCCCCGGCCGCCTCGCCTGGCCGGACCCCGCGCTGCTGCCACCCCCGCGGGACCCCGACCCCCGGGGCTGGGGCTGCCCGGAGAGCCCCAGCCCCCCCGGCACCCCCGAGCAGCCCCTGCCCGCCTTCTGCCTCCACTACTTCGACATGCTGTACCCGGAGGACACGGCCTGGGCCGGCAAGGGCGCCGGGGAACCGTCCCACGGCGGCGGGCAGGGCGGGCGGGAGGAGGCGCGGAAGGAGCCGGAGCAGTGTCCCATCATCGACAGCCAGGGCCTGGGGCTGGGGCCCGAGGGGGACCTGCAGGGCAGCCTGCACCTGGAGGAGCACTCGCTGGAGCAGGTGCAGAGCATGGTGGTGGGCGAGGTGCTGAAGGACATCGAGACAGCCTGCAAGCTCCTCAACATCGCCGCAGGTGGGTGCGCCCGGGAAGGGGTGTGCCGGCCTGGGAGCCAAAGCCACGCTGCGTTTGGGGGGCTGCAGCCGTGGGTGAGGGTCTGGGGGAGCACAGCTGATCCCCCGTGGAAGGAGGGGATGGTTTCTGGGGGGCTGCAGCTGCATGTGGGGATCTGGGGGAGCGTGGCCGCTCCCTGTGGGAGGAGAGGATGGCTCCTGGGGGGCTACAGCCACTTGTGGGGGTCTGGGGGAGTGTGGCTGCTTCCCCACAGGAAGAGGGGATGGTTCCTTGGGGGCTGCACCCATGTGTTGGGGTCTGGGGGAGAGCAGCTGCTCCCCCACGGGAGGAAGGGACGGCTCCTGGCTGGCCACGCTCACCCCCCTCCGCCTCCAGACCCCACAGACTGGAGCCCCGGGAATGTGCAGAAGTGGATCCTGTGGACGGAGCACCAGTACCGGCTGCCGCAGATCGGGAAGTCCTTCCAGGAGCTGTCGGGAAAGGACCTGTGTGCCATGTCCGAGGAGCAGTTCTGCCAGCGCTCGCCYGCCTGCGGCGACATCCTGCACGCCCACCTCGACATCTGGAAGTCTGGTRGGTGCCAGGGACCGGGAGGGAGCTGGGGAGGGTGGGCGATGCTGTGCAGCAGGAGATGCCCCCCTGACCCCTCGCTCCTCCCTTCCAGCCGCCTGGATGAAGGAGAAGGCTGCCCCCGGAGATGTGAGATACTGYGGTGAGTTCTGTGTGGGCTCAGCTCCACTGGCCCCACTCCTGCSTCGGGCAGGTCCGGGGTACTTGAGAATCCCTCCCTGCTTAATTGCAATTATCCAGTTCACTGGAGTGGCTGCTGCTGCCGCGAAATCCGTGTGGTTTCACTCCCCCTGCCCCAGAGCAGCCCCAGGGCGCTCTGCAAGGTGCAGCAAAGGGGAAATGGCCACGAGCCCCTCACTGGCCCCGTCCCACACCCCTGCAACCCTGCGGGCTGCGCAAGGGCAGGACTGAGCTGTTCTCCCTGCTCCAAGAAAGAAGGAGAAAGCAAAGCTTCCAGACCCAGCACCTGGGCCTTGAGCTGGGGTTCACCCATGAGGTCTTGTTCGGGTCCCCAGGGCAGTGCACAGCAGGGAGGTCTGTCCGTCCCCACCCTCCTCTCACCCGTCCCTTCCCGCGGCAGGAGGTGACACCAGYTGGGCCGACAGCGAGGTGGACTCGTCCTGCGCCGGCCAACCCATCCACCTCTGGCAGTTCCTCAAGGAGCTGCTGCTGAAACCCCACAACTACGGGCGCTTCATCCGCTGGCTCAACAAGGACAAAGGTGGGCGGGGGGTGCCCCGGAGGCCCCGGGGTAGGCTCTGGGTGGGGGAGGAGAGCTCGTAACCAAYCCTCTGTGCCCCGCTCCCTGCCAGGCATCTTCAAGATCGAGGACTCGGCGCAGGTGGCCCGGCTGTGGGGCATCCGCAAGAACCGCCCGGCCATGAACTACGACAAGCTGAGCCGCTCCATCCGGCAGTACTACAAGAAAGGGATCATCCGCAAACCCGACATCTCCCAGCGCCTCGTCTACCAGTTCGTCCACCCGGTCTGAGGGGCAGCAGGACAGGCTGAGCCCCGGGAGGGACAGGGGACCTTCGCCGCCTCCCTCTGCCCCCAGCCACAGAAACTCTCTGCCAGCACTAAGGACCTCGGCTGGGATGCGAGGCTTCCCCTGCCAGGACCTGCTGGCAACGGACAGAGGGACCCCCCCCTCACCTCCAGCAGGCCCTGGTGTGGGGCAAGGACCGTGCAGAGCCCTCATCTGCCATGGGCGAATCCAAGGGAAGGGTGGGCACAGTGGCTGGGCTTGCCCCTCCTCCTCTCCTCCCTCCCGGGTGCTGGCTGCAGGTGGCTTCGCCCCAGCCATTGTTCGGGGAGGACAAAGCCTGGGCATGAGCTGGGACAATGGCACCCACAGGGACAGGGACATCAGCAGGGACAGGGACACCCGCTGCTGCCCTTGCTGGGGCCCGTGCTGGCCTGACCCAATCCATGTGGGAGCAGCCTGGCACTGCCCAGGGATGCTGCCGGCCATGGGAGCTGTGCCTCTGGGGACCGTGGGCATCTCCTCGGGACAAGAGCATCCCCCCTTTGCTTTTCACTCCAGGATATGCTCGGCTTCTCCCCTCTGCAGGGATTTGGGACTGAAAACAGGAGTTTTGCAAAGGGAGCAGCTGTAAATGTGGGTGTGGGGCTGTGCACAGTGAGGGTCCCCAAGCTGGGTCCTCCATCCTCGGGTACAGGGCCACCAGAGCACTCCTAGAACCTGTGTCCTGTGCCCTTGCACAGAGCTCTTCCCTTGATTTGGATTTTACTTGGACTGCTTGATTCCAGAGTTTGGGGAAAGGGAGATGGCAGCTTTGCTGTTTCCCCCTGGACACTAAATCCAGAGTGTGATCAGCCAAGGCCAGACTGGGACAGAGAGCTGGGAATTGCTTCATCTGAGCATTGCACCAGAGTCAGAGTTACCTGGCAATGTTGATTTTTTATATTATAGGTTTTTTATTTGTTTATTTGCTTTTTGGTTTTGGCTGGCGGCGAGTTGTGGTTTAGGTTCAAATGCAGAGGTGTGGCCCTGGCTCCCAGGGATATTCTGTGGGAGCTTAAAAGGAAAAACACCTGGTTCTTGGTCTTTTTGGTTTTTTTTTCCTTAAAAAAGCTGCCGGTGCCAGCTACTGCCTTTCCCTTCTGTTCCTCTGGCCAGCCCCGCTCGCATCCCGGCTGATGGAGGGCAGCGAGGAGCGGGGGAAGGGGGAAAACTGCCTTGGCCTTTGGAAAAGGGGATAGAAAAACAAAAAACGGGGGGAAAAGAAAGAAAAATGTGTCTTGTGATTTGCTTTGTGTGCCTGATGCAGCCGGTGCGGGGGCACTGGGAGGATGGGCCGGGGGTGCCGGTGGCGCCCCAGACCTCGTGTCCCCCCTCACAGGTCCTCTGGCAGGGTGGGGGAGGGCAGGAAGTGGCATCAACCTGATGTGCCAGGGCTTTTGCAGGCCCTGGGGAGCGCTGGGTCGGGCTGGTGCTGGGAATGGCCCCAAAACCTGTGTTATTTCTTGTCCCCCCATGGGTTTCCCAAGGCTTTGTCTGGCAGTGGCACAGGGGTCCCCAAAGGCAGTGGCTGTTCCCCCTCCCGCAGCCTTGTCCCCCAGACCCCAGCAATGCATCCCAGCCCCCCATCCCACTGTACCCCAAAGCCCTGGGTTGGGGGTGTCACYGGGGGTGCAATAGGGGTCCATAACCCCCTCAGCCACCCCCCTGGGGGGCGAGACAGACGCACAGCAAAGGAGACCCCAGAGCCAAGGACGCTGACAGAGCTCGGTTATTTTCTCTTGCTGCTTTTTGTTGTTGTATCCACGGAAATACAATCACGAGAGATATATATATTATATATATACTTCTTAAATTACACAATCAATGTACAAAAACCGGGGTGCATTGCTGAGACAGGTGGTTGGTTGGGTCTTTTCTGACTTTGTGGGTTTTTTTTCCGGAACCTGGCAGGGGCCGGGTGGCTCCCGCCCACCTTGCCCAGCACACGGTGCTTCCCCTGCATCCACGAGAACACTGGATCCCTGGGGCCAAAAAATTCACGAACCAACGGAGGGGGCAGGAGAGGAGCAGGAGGAGCGTGCGGGAAGCCGATGGCATTGATGCTGCTAAGGGTGATGGTATGGAAAGAAATGAGAGATGATCCGTAGGGAAGAGCTCGGGATGGCAAATGCACCCGAGGCAGAGGGGTGGGGGCGGCCGTGCTGGGTGGCAGCGGCCGTGGGGGCTGCGGGGCCGGGGCAGAGCCCAGGGGAGGAGGGATAGAGCTCCTTGGGGACAAGCAAAGGGCAAAGCCTGCGGCCATTCCCCTGCCTCGGCGTGTCTTGCTTCCAGCCATCTTCGCCACGCAGCTGCAATGCCCGGGATGGGTATCCTGAGCCCTCCTCCTCCTCCTCCGGCTGCAGCTCCTGCCGGCACCCTGCAGGCTGGACGATTCTCATCCCCCGTCCCTGCTCTGCTCCTGCCTCTCTCCAGGAAGGGGCGGATGGGGACTGTCCTCAGCAGTGCCCAAGGCAGTCCTCGCTGTCCCAGGCTGGCTGTGAAGGTGCTCCCAGCAGCACTGGGCTCTGGTGGGTGCTTCTCCGGACAGCGCTGGGGTTTAGGGCCGTCTCACCCGGATCTGGTGYGCGTTGGATACCTGCCACCCGAAGGGCGATGCTGCTCCCTGCAGCACAGGCCAGGCATTGGCTCGGGAGCCTCCTCCCGCTCCAGGTGTGCTGACAGCCCAGCGGGGAGGAGGAGGAAGCTGAGGAGACGCCATCAAGCTCCGTGGCGGGGCTGGTCCCACCTCACCTGGGCATCTCAAGGATGGCCGCGGGGCTGAAGGGGGCATTCGTCCCCTTCCTCGGGGCGGGAGGATGAACTGGGGAGATCATGGAAACACAAAAAAAAAAAACCAACGGAGTCAGACTCCAGTCCCTCTCGGTTTTCTGGGATGAATTTGGTTGGTCCCAGGAGCTTCGGCGCCGTGCGTTTTCGGAACAGTTCCAGCCAATCAGAAGGCGGCTCATGATTTCAGTATCTTTAAAAACCAACCAATCAGGAGCTCTCACTGGTTGGGCTTTAAGATCTTGAGGTATCGGCTTTTCGCTCAGAAAAAAAAAAAAAAATCAACTAACGTAGACGAACGGACAACGTCATCTTTCGCTTCACGTTATCTTAGAAGAAAGCGACTATGCAAAATACTCTTCGGAGACAACTCTTAAAAAAATAAAAGCTTGGTCGGAAAATATGTCTGAATCTCTAAGTGTGAGGAGTGGAGGACCAGACGGCAGAATGGCTGGTTGGCTGGTGGAGAGATGGAGACAACGGAGGGTGGATTTATCTGCTGACGGTGACGAGGAGCACACCACAAGACTTAGATTGCCTCCACGTAGTTGGCGGGGTACAGCCCCAGCTGCCCGTTGTCCAAGCGCCCTTTGCACCACCCTTGCTCATCTTCCTCACCGAGTTTGGTTAGTTCATCACCTGCAGGGGAAGGTGGAAGGGAAGAGCTCATTGCAGGTGCTGGAAATTCTCCCACCCCCTCTTTCTCCCCATGATGGAGCTGCTGGGGGTTTGCAGGRCTGATCTTGGGCACAGCAATTTGTAGGATAGAAAGGCAAGGGGTGACCCGTGAGACCTCGTGTGCCCTGTCCCGCCATCGCTCCAGTCCCTTCTGCGTTTGGGCTCAGCTTCTGCCTTCCCCTTTCTGACACTTCAACTCTCTGAAGGGCTGGGTTAACTCAGAGATTATTTGAGGGATTTCACACCCACAGCTCCAGCAGACAAGCCTCATCCGACCTGACACCGGCGAGGGACCGTACCTGCTTTGAAGCTGAGCTCATCCTGCTCCTGCCCGTCGTAGTCGTACAGAGCCCGCACCCGCACGCCCTTCCCCGCCGACTCCTCGTCGAAGGGGTTGGTGCCGCCGTTGGCCTCGCTGGTGTTGAAGGAGTTGCTGCCCTCGTCATCGGACCACTCGGCGCTGTAGGTCTGCCCGCGGTCGTGGCTGCTCACGCTGGGAGGGGGAGGAGAGGGAGGGGAGGTTGTCACCGAGGACATGCAGCATTCCCCCAGACAATGCCAATTGTCTCGTGCCTCTTCAGGCACCTCCCCCTCGCGCCAGCCCTCACCTCCCGCGCTCGCCCGCCTGAGCCCCYGTCTCGCCCGCGCTGCTGGCGTTGGTCAGCGCCGCCCCCTCGCCCTTCTTCTGCTTCTCCTTCCGCGTTATCGTGTGCGTCAGGTCCGGGTTCCACTCCTGCAAGCACAGAGTGACCAACCSCTGAGCACCCACCTGCCCTGAGGGGCCGCCAGCACCCAGCCGGGACGCCCGGCCTCACCTCAAACTGGGGCCAGTTCATGGGCATCCCGGGGCCACTGGTGCTGCGGAACCACCGGAGATCCTCCTGYGCRTCCGAGACGCGGATGGTCTGCTCCAGCTCCCGGTACACGTTGGCGTAGCTGCAGGGGGAGATGTGGTTGGGGGGCTGCGGGTCAGGATGGACGCCCGGGGATGGTGGGGGACAGGGACATGCCCAGGTTGTGTCACCTGGGGCCCAGGCTGTGTGTCCTCCAGACCACTGGGGGGCGCCAGGCTCCCACACGGCCTCCTGCCACTCTGGTACCTCTTGGTGACCATCATGTCACTAAGGGTTTGTGTTGGCCAGAACCCCCCRTCCCTACCTGCTGCTCTCGGCCAGGTTCAGGTGCCTCTTGATGTCCAGGAGCATTTCCTTGAGGAAGTTGAGCCTCTTCTCCTCAAACTGCTGGCACTGCTCGAAGACCTGCTCCATGCTCTCAATGTACTGCGGGGTGCACTTGTTCAGCTCGTCCAGCACCTTCTCGTACTTCTCCTGAGTCTGCAAAAGGGGCAGGAGGGACCCTGGTTGTACCTCGAGCACCTCAGAGGCCATTTCTGGGTTCTGGGAGGTTTGGGGGTCACCAGGCTGGGGAGCCTAAACTGAGCCAAGAGTCTCAGTGAGTGGAATCAAC
The DNA here is from genome assembly GCA_018881555.1 of Amblyornis subalaris. Taxonomy (NCBI): domain Eukaryota; kingdom Metazoa; phylum Chordata; class Aves; order Passeriformes; family Ptilonorhynchidae; genus Amblyornis; species Amblyornis subalaris. Next base: position 905,638 of record JACAXG010000081.1, on the reverse strand, counting down.
CCCACTAAATGGGTAACTCTCTGCTCAGCTCACACTCCTCTGAGCACTGCAAGGTCTTCATCCTTCTTCAGGAGCATAGGGAAGGGAAAACAGGAATGGGTGGGGAAGAAAAGGATGTGGTAGCCATTTCCACCGTTTTTCCCTGCCCAGTGCTTCATGTGCCCAGCACAGGGCAGTGGCTCACACCTTTTGCACGTCTTGCTTGCACTTTTCCACTTTGTCCTGAAGCTTCTTCTGCTGCTCAGGGGTGTTGGACTGATCTGCCTTGCTGTTGGCTTCCCGGGTCATGGCCAGCTTCTCCTCCTTGCAGGCCAGGTGATAGGCTTTCTTGGCTGTCTCCAGCTGTGGGGAGGACAGGCAAGGGACATCAGAGTGGCGGTCACAGGCCCCTGCCCACCCCTCTGCCTGTGGGGAGGTGCCAAGCATCTCTCCCAGCCTGGAGCTGGCACACAGAGCCGGACCTGGGGATGCAGGGATGCCCCAGGACATGCTTCAGGCGGGCTTCTCTCACCTCCTTGAGCTTCTTGGCCCATGGCTTCTGGGCTTTCCGGAATCCATCCTCCGCCTCCTTGGCCTCCTTGAAGCCCCCCATGATCTGCTTGTGGTAGGCGTCCTTCTGCCAGTTCTTGACCTTCTCAAAGTCGTCATTCAGGAGGCTGTTCTTCACCTCCTGGTGCAGCTCGCTCACCTTGTCCGCCTCCGTCATGATCGCGGCCCACGCCTTCTCCAGGCTGCCATACTGGGGACCTGGGGGCCGAGGGGACAGCTGGGGGTCACCCCACAGCCCTTACCCCCTCCAGCTCTGCCAGGTGAAGCTGTGACRGTGCCCGGGGACCAAGGTGTCCCGGGGGGACTCCCCCCCTGGGGAAGGCACCCACCTTTCTCAATGAGCTGCCTCCACCGCTTGGACCAGTCGGTGAGCTGCTGGGCGTAGGACTTCTCGATCTTGGCCCGCTCGTGCACGCAGTTCATGAGGTCATTGCAGAGCCGGTGTCCGTCGTCGATCCGCTTCACCGTGCGCTTGTAGTTCCCCACCTGGGACGGGGACAGGGACAGGCAGGTGTGGGGGCTGTGACCRTCCTGCCTGGCTCAGCCCCAGCCGGCCTGGGGTGGTTACAAGGGAAGCACCGGGGAATTTGAGGGTGCAGCTTTTGTTTTGGGGCTGCTCAAAGCCAACTCCTTCCTGTCCCCTCTGTCACTCTGTGCCCCTCGGGGACAGCTGAGGTTGAGACCTCCAGCAGAGCCAGCCCAGACACGGAGTCACCGCAGCAGGAATGCTCCCAGGCAGAGAGGGGAGGGCAGTGCTCAGCCCAGGGGACACCCTGCGGTGCAGTGACAGCGGCAGTGGGGTCTGTGGGAGGAGAGGATGGCCGGGACTCACCTCCCAGAAGCTGTCGGTCGTTTCCTCCGCGGCCGACGCCGACTCGTCGTAGGAACCCGACATGGCTCCCGGCGCTGCCTCGGGCGTCAGAGCAGGCGCTGGGGGTTTCCTGGGCAAACACCAGCCTCATGCACTGGGGGGAGAGGAGAGGGGGAGTCATGGGGGTAGCAGGGGACCCCCATCCCTCCTGCCAACAGCTCCACGGGACAAGCATCTGGGTGCAGGGGACGAGCATGGGGAGAGTGCCCACTCCAGCTCTGGACCCACAGACTCCTCCAGTGCCCACCACCCACTTGGTGCCATCCAAACACCCCCAGAGGGAACGGCAGGGAGCAGCATAGTGGACGCTCACCGACCAGGGCCTAGCTCAGCACCGGGAGCTGCTGGGCAAGGGGCCGTGGCAGGGTCAGGGGATGCGCCGCCCAAGAAATTCTCGTCCTGATATTCCACTCTAATCCGTCCTGATCTTCAGAAAAACGGCATCCCYGGAGCGTCACGTGGCCCAGCTGCACGGCTTAACCCTTTGCCACCTTGCTGAGAGCTGGGAAGGGGCTGGTGGCGGGGGGTGGCATCGCGTGGGGATGGAGAGGGGACTGTGGTGGCCGTGAGCATCCTCATCACCCCCATCCTCACCYGAATTCGGACAGTGCTTCCACAGGAAAGCACTGCTCGGCATCTGCCACTGGGATGGGGACAAAGTGGCCACGAACAGCCCAAATTTCCTCCTGTCCTGCCCCCAAAAGGGCTGTGGGAGCGGGATGTGGCCGTGATCCTCACACACCATCCCCTCCGTGGGGAGGTGGGGCGGGCAGAGGGACACCTGGCTGCCTGTGCCCTGCCCTGTGATGGGGCGGGAGGGCAGGGCTGGGGACACAGGGTCCCACGGGAAACACTGGTGGGGGTGCCCACGCTCTCCAGCTGTGCGCACAGCTGGCCCCGAGGTGTCCCCAGGCTGGGGCAGGTCACTGCCCCAGGAGGACGGGGGCCTGAAACAGTTACTGGAGCGCGGCGCAGGGCTCGCTGTGCTGGAACTAACAGGGCCTGGCAGGGATTTAGTGATATAACCAGGGAGGCACCAATCCCCGCCGCCCTCCCCAGACGGTTAAAAATAAACGCRTGACTGTCCCTCGCTCAGCCGCCGAGACGCAGATGGATGGGGGACAGCAGCGTCCCCCCGCAGCCGGCAGCACACGGCGCCCGCGCCTGCCTGGCACCCACGGCACCGCCACTGCCTGGCACCCACGGCATCGCCACTGTCCCTGCCTGGCACCCACGGGACTGCCATCGCCACTGCCTGGCACCCACAGCACTGCCACTGTCCCTGCCTGGCACCCACGGGACTGCCATCGCCACTGCCTGACACCCACAGCACTGCCACTGGCACTCACAGCTCAGGCAATGTCCCTGCCTAGCACCCACAGCACCAACATCACTCCTGCCTGGCACCCATGGCTCAGTCACTGTCCCTGCCTGGCATCCATGGCACCACCACCGCCACTGCCTGTCACCTACAGCTCACTCACTCTCCCTGCCTGGCACCCACAGCACCACCATGCCTGGCACCCACAGCTCAGCCACTGCCCCTGCCTGGCACCCATAGCACCAACATCACTCCTGCCTGGCACCCACAGCACCACCATGCCTGGCACCCACAGCACAGCCACTGTCCCTACCTGGCACCCATGGCACTGCCATCACTCCTGCCTGGCATTCATGGCACCCACAGCACCACCATGCCTAGCACCCATGGCACCACCATCGCCACTGCCTGGCACTCATGGCACAGCCACTGTCCCTGCCTGGCACCCACAACACCATCACTGTCCCTGCCTGGCACCTGTGGCACCACCACCACTCCTGCCTGACCTTCATGGCACCATCACCAACACTGCCTGGCACCCACGGCACCACCACCACTCCTGCCTGGCACCCACGGCACCACCACTGCGCTCCCCACCCAAGCACCCGCGGGTCGCCCATGTGGGTGCACCCGGAGTGGTGGCACAGCAGCCAGGGCACAGCCCCCACGGGGCTCCACAGATGCTGTGTGTGTCATGCCCCCAGTCAGCCGCGGGCACGGCGCGGTGCCCACGCCGGGGTCTCTGAGTTTTGCTGCAGAGGCTGCGCCGGCACGGCAAGGGCACCCTCAGGGTGACAGCCCCAGCACGCCCGGGGCTGGGATGGGGCCGCAGGGAGGGAGCACAGGCACAGCTGGGTGTACCCCAGCACCCACGGGCGCAGTGCCAGCCCCAGCTGCCCCCAGCGAGCCACCGATGCCACGGGGCGCTGCGGACGTGGCTGCCGCAGCTCCCGCTCCCAGCCACTACCTGGTCCGAGCCGCAGCCYGGGGGTTATTTTTGGCTCTGCATCACTTCCCAGCTAACGCTGCCGCCTCGTCGCCGCTCTCCTGCCACGCAGCCCCACGCACGACCATCCTCGCGCGCCCGCGCACGTGCGCGTGCCCCACCACGCTGGGCCGCCTCGGCCGCCTGCGCCACACGTGCCACCCCCCTGCCAGCCCCCTGCCGGCCCCCGGCCGTGCCAGCGCGGCCCATCGCCTCGCATCGGGGCGGCTGGCGGTGATGCCTGGCGCCTGCAGAGCCGGCGGCCCAGCCGCGGCGTGGAGAGCTGCCAGCCCCAGCCACGCGCTGCCGCCTGGGCGCCCTCGGCCCGGGGGGCTCGGCTTCGGCCCCTCGCTTCCAYGGAGCTGCCGGGGACAAGCCGCAGAGCGTCTGGCATCAAGCGACGGTGGAGTTTGTCCCAGCTCCTGCTCCACGTGCCCTTGGGCTGCTCCTGCAGAAGCGGCCCCCCTGCGCGTGTCTCCTGTCAGCCTGCTCGGCGCTGAGCACTGACACAACTCTTCTCACCCTCCAGGCAGCTCCTGCTGCCCCGGTGCTGCGGTGAGGGGGGGTCTCTGCCCTCCGTGGGGGCCGGGCCATGGCCGTGGCCCTGCAGAGGCAGGAGGCTGCTGCAATGCAGAGGCTGGTGCTGCTGACACCGTGGGCAGGGCATGGGTGGCTGCCCGCAGCCCCACGGCCAAAGTCCTGGCCAACAGAGTCCTATCCCCAGGGAAGTGGGACAGTCCAATCCTGCTGTCCCCTGTCCCCAGGTTGCTCTCTCCAGGGGTGTTTGTTCCCCCAGCCCCAGCATCTCTCCTGCAGCCAAGAAGCAGGGGACGGGGATGTCACACTCCTGCCTCTGGGCACATTGGCTGAGCCCGGTGGGCACCAGGGGCAGGAGGGGCTGCAGAGTCTCCAGTGCAGGTTCCTCTGCTGCAAAGAGCCCCTGGCCAAGGCAGGATGGTGGTGGATGCACTGCAAGGAGAGGAGCAGAGCACAGAGGGAGATCATGTCCCCCTCCCTGTCCCCATCCCGTCCCCAGGCAGCTGGTTCATGGTATAAGCCCCATTGCTGGGAGGGCAGTGGGCGAGTGACTATTGCTGAGAGCATCCAGGGCACGGCGAACCCACACTGGGAGCTGCACTGGTCTGTGGGAATCTGAGCAAGTGGGCTGGGCCTTGGGCTTTTGGCCACGGGAAAGGTCATTTGCTCTCCCTTATCCTGGCACGGGGCTGCTGGAGGGTCTGTTTTGGAGTGCAGCACCAATGCCACAGTGATGCACCGCTGCTATGGCCACATGGAAACCACTCGTGGCAAAGACAATCGGACTTGGATACAGCCAAGGAAGCCCAGAGGAGCCTGGCAGCAGCATCTCCCACCACGTTCTGGGGCTGCCGTGCTGCATCCACAGTGGGCACCGGTGCCCATGTGCTGCTCCCGCTACAGCCACACACAGGGGGTGAGGTGGCCACGCACAGGGGGTGAGGTGGCCACATATGGGGGGTGAGATGACCACGTATGGGGGGGGGGAAGTGGCCAAGGCACAGTGGCAGGTCCCAGGAAAAACCAGTGACGCTGATGTGCGTTGCAAGAGGCTTTGCAGCTGCAGGAGCTGTGCCTGGTTTGCTGCTCAGCTCTGACCCAGCAGGGCGGCTGCGGGATTCCCACCCCAGGGCTGGTCTGTGTATCCCATGGGGAACGCTCCTGGGGCTGGCAAGGGTCGGAGCTCAGGGAGCCATGGGGTGCAGAGGGGTCCGGCTGTGGGGTGTCTGAAGAGTGGCCCCCTCCAGAGCCCATGCAGACCCTGCGAGGAAATGGTTAAGCGGGTGCTGCTGATTCACGCTGGCAGCTCCGCACCAGCAGAGCCCCAGGCTCGGGGCTGAGCAGCCTCAACACCCGTCCTTCCCCCTCGTCATCAAACCCAGCCCAAGGCCAGGTGGGAGGTGAGCCTGGGCCCTTCCCCGGCAATGTCTCCATGGGAGCAGGCTCATGTCAGGGTCCCTCCTGCATTCCCTGGCAAAACCCCTCTGGCTGCAACATGAGCAGGGCTGGAGCCCTCGGGCAAACAGCCAAACCCAGAATAATGGGTGCTTCTCCGTGGGATTTTGGCCAGAGCAGCACCATGGGGGTGCCTGGGACCTGGTGCTCGAGCAGTGCGTGAGGTGGCTGCAAAAGCAGCAGGACCCTGGAGAGGACTCGTAGGTAACGGTGGGAAACTTCTGGGAGCCACTTTTCCAAAGAACCCTGGGCAGAACATGCCCGTGGCAGCCTCCTCGTTTCCATAGGGGTCATCTGCACTGATGGGGGGATCTGAGGACTGGGGACCTGCTGGACCCTGCGGGGTCAGGGCTTGTGGGCTCCCCAAAGCCAGAGTGCTTGCAAAGGAGGTTCAGTGATCCAGGAGCAGCACCAGGAGCCTCGTGCCCCGTGCACAGGCGGGAGGCCGCCGGGGGCCGGGTGCTGCCAGGTTGCAGTAGCCAGGGGAGACGCATTTGCTCCAAGCCCTGGCAGCGATCGGCTTCGCAGCTCATGTGGGCTCTGCAGAGACCTTCCCCTTCCTCCTGCGCTCCCAAAACCTGCTCAGGGCACCCATTAATCTTCTAAGGATTTTAGGAACCTTGTGCAAAAATTTCTGGAAGCTTGCTTGGCATTTGTAGGTAACGCCAGTGTCTCTCCAGGGGAGCCTGCAGCCCAGCTCAGGGACAGTGGATGTGCTGGGAATGCGGATGGGGAATGTGGGGGGAGACCCCGGGAGGGGCAGCAGCAGCAGGATTGCCAACCCCCTGCGTGTGCTCAGGCCTGAGGAAGGGAGAGGGGGCTCAGCACGAGCTGGGGGTTCCACTGGCTGCCCAGCTCTGCAGCTCTGTCTCATCCTGCCGCCTTGGCTCGCCGCGGTAAACAAGGCTGCTCGGACACCGAGCAGGGATTTCTGCGGTCCCGGGAGCTGGGTTTAGGCAGAAATCCAACGATGAGGTTTGCAATCAAACCCAGAAGTGGCAAACAGGAATGGTGGAGGATACGGCGGTGCCATCCCCCCCCGCTTCCGCATCGGGGGGGGGGGGAAGCGGAGCGTCACGCGCTGGCACGGGGGTCCCGTCCCCTGAGCCTTGGTGGGATGGACCCGGAGCTGGTGGTGACAGGAGGCAAATGGGGCTGCTGGGAGCAGGAGAGGTGGAGGGACAGCGGAATTTCGGCTGTCTGTGGTGGGGAAGGAGACTTGGAGCCAGAGGAGACAGGAAAGTGGGGAGATGAGGGGGGGCAGCAAGGGAGAAGCTGGGGTGACAACGCTGACAGGAGGGGGTTCAGCAATGGGTTGAGGTATTCATTTGGGCAGGGAGACAGCGACGACAGGCACAGCACAAGTTCCCCCCATTATTTGCAGCTGGGGAAACTGAGGCACAAGCCCGGGAGTGCGGCAGCATTGCAGAAGGGGTGTCCCTTTCCCCAGCACCTCTCTGGACACACGGAGGGGTGAAGGTCATGTTCCCCCCAACCTCCCTGACTTGCAGAAGGGGTCAGGGGACACTGCGTCCTGCCGGGGGCTGCAAATCCACACCGTACTGACCGGTCCTTGCACAGCATCCCCCCCGTCCTTCCCCCCATCCCCGCAAGGGACCCGGGCATCCCGCACCCCATCCCGGCAAGGGACCCCGGCATCCCGCACCCCATCCCCGCCAGGGACCGGGCATCCCGCACCTCGTCGCCGCAGGGGACTCGGCTGCCCCCGCGGGGGCCGCGCTCACCTGGCGGGGGCCGGGGGGGCCGGGRGGCCCGAGGCCGGGGCCGGGGCTCCGCTCGCTCCGCTCCGCTCGCTCCGCTCCCGCCGGGCAGCGGCGGCGCGCACGGCCGCGGGCACGCGCCTGCCCGAGCCGCCCGTTGCCATGGCAACCGGGATGGAGCCGCTGCTGCGAAAATCATCCGGGGGGGGGGCGGAGGGGGGAATGGACCCCCCCATCCCCGGGTCCGCGCCCACCCCGAGGTGCCGCACTGCCGTCAGCCCCCGCAGGACCCGCCGGCCCCAGATCCTCGCCTAGGGCACCCACCGGGGCCGCCCCACTGCGGGGGGCTGAGGCCCCAGTCCAGGGGGGCGGCGGGTGCCACGGCCGGGCGACGGAGGGGCCGGGCCCCGAGGTGCTGCCGGCTCCGTTAGGGCCATACCGGGCTCCTTCCCCCTGGGCCACACTGCGGGGCGGCTCTTTGGGGATCTCCCCTGGGGGTCCTGGTCCTGCTGCACCAGGGGTCGTTGTCACTCCTGCACGGGATGGGACAGAGCCATGCGCTCCCACTGCTGCTGCCCTGGCCTCTCTGTCACCCCGAGGCTGTAGGGGGGTTTTGGGGCTGAGCCACAGCTTTTGCAGGAACAAACACCCCAAAACGCCTTCGGAGAGGCAGCCGGTGCCGCCTCCTTGCCAAATGTGCCAGCTGGGAACAGGCTGGCAAGGGAATCAGGAACAGTCTTTCCCCCCCTGGCAGGGCTGGGGAAGGGGGCGAGGGGGCTGCACTCCCCAAGGCTTCTTGCAGGGGAGCAGGGCAGCTCCCCCTCACTGCCGTCTGCCCATCCGCCTCATCCCAAGCCCCGGGGCTCGTGCCTGGGGTGACAGGAGCTTGTCACAGGATGGGAGTCCCGGGGGCAGAGGGGGCTGGAAGCCGTCGGGGAGCAGGAAGGATGCGGGTGGGGGTGACGACAGGCTCCCCGACACTGCGTCTGCATCCCCCCGCTCGCGAGGGATGTCAGGGAAATTAAAAGCCAGCAGGAGACGAGAGCGTCCAGGCGAGTAACCGAAGCCGCTGCAGAAGCTGCAGTAATGAGGCTGCCGGGGCCGCTGCCGCCGGGATCGGGTTGCCCAGAGAATGCGACCCGGTCCCGGGGGGCTCTGCCGGCCTCCGACGCCGGCTCAGCTTTCCCCTAACAAGCGCCTTCCACTGCCTAATGAAGCTCGGTGGGGCTCTCCAGCACGCCTGCCTTCCGGCTCCTTCCAGCTCYGTGCCACCCGAGCCATCCCACCTCACGGCCAGACAGAACGGCCCCCGGAATGTTTCATGCCCGGCTGCAGCATGTGAGACCCCCAATCCCAACAYAGGAGTGGGATGGATGGTGGTTCCTTCAGGAGCTGGGGGATCTTTGCCTGTTGGCATTGCAGGGCAAGGAACCAGAGGGTGCTGAATTACTGGTCATGGTCATGGCCCTTGCATGCCGTGGGTCGGCAGTTCTCAGCGCAGGGTCACTGCAGGCACCACCAGGATGTCCCAGGTGCTGTCTTCCCTGACAGCATCCCTGCTGCAGAGGGGAAAATGTCCTTGGCGTTAAATATTTGGTGACAAACGCTCTCCAGGATGGTGACAGGGGGACCACAGTGACTCGGGGGGGGTTCCCCAGCGCAAATAGCTGTTGCCACCAGCTTTGCGGTCTGTGTAGGTAGGACCAGCTCAGGTCTCCTTCCCTGCAGCTTGGGCTGCTGCGTGCAGGGAGCAGGTGGGAACTCTGTCTCCTTGGTTCCCTCACCAAAAACTCGGTCACGACAAACTTTTCCCCGGCTCTCACCATCCCACCGTTTACTGTTTTCGGTGGTAAGTCACTTCTCCTCCTGTAAATGAGTTTCCTTGTGGGAAGCAGCAGACGGTATTGGCAGGAAATAAGCCCTGATTTATCGGGCCACTTGCTGCTCTGGAATTACAGCTCCGTGAGCGCAAACGGAGAAGCCGGAGCACATGAGCCCGCACCGTGATCCCGCGGCTGCAGGAGCTGGAGCAGGCAGGAATGAAGAGATGCCACCAGGGATCAGCCTCCTGCCCATCACCCGGGCAGGAGTGCCAGCCTTCGCACGAACGGGGACGTTCTGAGCACAGCCAGATCCCAGCTCCCTCCCCAGCAGGGAAAGGAAAATGTGTTTCCTAAATCCCATCAGAGCACCCAGTTATGGGGCTGAGCTGGTTCTGGGAGCAATGGGAGAGCTCCTGGTGCGTGGGTGGTCCAGGCAAGGCTGGTGGGGATGGGGGCAGAGAGGCATCCTGGTCATCTCGAGCCCATTCCTGGCCTCCACTGCCCCTTCCCACCGGATGCCGGGGCACAGCGGAGTGGGAGCTGGGGGTCGCGGGGCCGGATGGGGCCAGCGCCCCATGCTCGCCCCATGCCCAGGCTGCGTCCCTGCTGCGGATGTGCCGCCGGTCCCAGGAGCCCTCCGGGGAGCTGCGAGAATGCAAGCGCTACTTTGCATCTCTAATTAGCCGCGGAGGATAATTGGCGGCTCTGCGGCAGACAGGCAGCCATTGTGGAGGGCCCCGCGCGGGGCAGGTGCTCCCAGAGACCCAAGTCCCACCGAAACAATCCCCTTCTTGTCTGCCTGCGGCCGGGGCATCCTCCGAGCCCTTCCGGGGAAGGGGCCGGGGCCGGGACATAAAGGCTCCATTTTTCCTGGCAAGCAGCATGGAGCTGGCTGCAGGCAGCTGCCTGAGGAGCCCGTACGTATCACCCACGGCCACGGCAGTGCTGGGGCTCACTGCCTCCTGCCCCCCTTGCTGTGCCACGCTGGGGACAGCCGGACACTGGCTTGGCCGCTTCTGGAAGCTGCCGGCTGTTTGCGGCCTCTCCTTCTCCAGGATCACCCGCAGGAGCTCGGCAGGTCCGGGGTTTGCCTTGGAGGTGTCGCACAAACGCCGTCCAGGTTGGCACCCCCGGGACAAAGTCTGTCCCTGGGCAGAGCCGTGCCAGGGGCTGTGCTGGAGGAGCCTGGCTCCATCCCTGTGCCATCCTGCCCTGACAGGGACCAGCAGAGCTGGGGACACGGCATTCCCAGCGAGGGGGATCCCACACAGAGCCGAGCCCAGGCTTTGGGCTCAGGACGTGGCCCCGGTTGGTGCTGACGCGCTTTGCTGATGTCCCTTCCCTTCTCGCCCTGCCCTGTGCACGTCACTGTCGGTCCTTGCCAGTGCCTGGRCTCGCCTCCCTCAATCCTTTCACGGTTAAATCCCACTCCCGTCCTGCCGCAGCCCCTCCGGCGGCCGCACACCCTGGGAGAGGAGCGAGAGGAGGGAGGGGAAGGGGCCAGCACCACCGGGGGTCACGGAGCAGTGCTGACCCTGGGGCAGGGCAGCACCCCCAGCACCGGCCGAGCCGGTGGCTGATGAATTCCCCACTTTTCTCTGCATTCCTGCAAAGGGAACACAAAACCCCAGGCGGTGGGAAGGACCCTCAGGGCTTCAGCCGGGGTTTCGGGGTCAGGCGCTGGGAGCTGCAGTGCCTGATCTTTGCCGGGCCGGCTGCGCTGCGGCCACGGCCTCGACCTGGACATTTGGCTTAGGGATGGGGTTTGCCTGGGGAAGGCGAYGCGGAGGCCGAGGGAAGCGGGAGCAGCAGGAGAGGCTGCCGGGAAAGGTCTAATCCGTTTAGCAAAGCACTTGCTTTGCCATTTCCAAGGTAGGAGGTGCAGGAGCTGTGAGGAGGAGACGCAGCGGGGGCACGGGCAGGGGCAGGGGCAGGGGCAGGAGCCGGGGCAGTGCCCATGGGCAGCGCGGCCGGGCCAGGCGGGCAGGGGCAGCTCCTGCTCAGTGGGACGAGCCGGGGTGTGCGTTCCTCCCCGGGGGATGCCGCAATTGCCGCAGCATCCTGGGGGTCGCCTTGTGTCAGCTTCGCCCCAGCTCCGGCCATGCTCCCCCCGAGAGGAAGAAAGGAGGGGATGACAAGGTAGCGAAGCCCCAGGATGGCACCACTCAGCTCCAGGAATGCGGCGCATCCCTCGGTCCCTCCCGTTCCCCCGCGGCACAGTCCGGCACAAGTCGGAAATCACTTAAATTGGGTCGCGCGCGGGTTCGTTTCCCAGCGCAGGGCACGGACCCGGTTCCAACACCGGAGGGGACAGCGCTGTCACAGCACTCCGACCCCCGGCATCCCCCTCCGCCCCCCGGGGACAGCCCCCAGCCCCCGCCGCGACCCGGCCGCCCCCCGCCCGCCCCGCCGGTCGTACCTCGGGGCCGCGGGGACAGCGGCGGAGCCTCTCCCGGGGCCGGCGCTGCGCATCGCGGGCAGGTCGCGGCAGATGGGGCGGAGGGAGGGGGTAAAGATCAGCTCGGAGATTAGGGCGGCATTTTTAGCCGACCAATCCGCGGCCCGGCGCGGCGGCTCCTCGGCCGCGCAAGGTGACAACGGGACCGCGGAGAGGATGGGAATAAGCCGGGAGCCCCGGGGGCGGCGGGGGGTCCCTGCACCTCCCCCTTTCCCTCTGCTGTCCCCGCCCGGAGGTGCTCAGGGGGTGCCATGTGCCGAATCCCCTTTGGTCCGGGGTGTTTAGGGGGGCATCGAGGACTTGTCCCCTTCCCCGCGGACCCCCGTTCCTGTCGCTCCCCGGGGAGTTCAAGCCCCCAAACAGGGCGGGAGAGCCCCGGGATCGGGRGGACAGGGCACAGGGTGTGCCCAAGGGGACACGGCTCCGGTCTCCCATCCCGGGGCCACCACGGCCCCCCGGACYGAGAGCCCGGCTTTGGGGGGACCCACAAATGAGGGGTCAGAAGTGATAAGTAACATGGGGGTCCCAGCTCCCGAGCGGGTGTTTTGGGGCGCAGAGCCGTTCGGTGCCTCCTGATGCCCCGAGCCCTTTGCCCGGGCTGGGACCCGCGGCTCCCTGGGACCCCAGGCAGGGCTTTACAGCCCCGCTGCAAAGGGCACGGGGCGCCGCGGGGAGCTGGGGGTGACACGACGGGGGACGTGGGGGGATGTCACGGGTGGGGGTGACGCGAGCGGGGGGCGCGGGGGTGTCACGAGTGGGGGGTGCGGGGGTCGCGGGCTGACCCCATCAGGCACCGCGCCGGGCACCCCGTTCCCAGCGGTTGGGGGCCTGCGCTCCGCTCAGGCAGCGCCGAGGCCACCCGCGCCCCCGGGGTCTTTCCCGGCGGCGGAAGCGGCGGTCGGGCGCACGCGCAGCCCTTTCCGGTCGGGCCCCGCCGCCGTCGCCACGGTGAGGTCGCGCTCGGGCCATCGGCCCCGCATCGGCGCCATCCCGGGGCCTGGACCCCCCGCGGGGCTTCTCCGCGATCGGGGGTCCAGGCCCGGCTGTGCGGGGAGGGAGGGATCGGGGGCGCCAGGCCGCGGGGCGGTACCGGCGGTCCAGCGCTGGCACCGGGGCCTCCCGCCCCAGCCGCTGCCGCGGAGGTGGCCCGTGACCCGCGGGGGTGGCCAGTGACCCGCGGGGATTCAGTCGTGCCCGAGCACGGAGAGTCCCGCGCGCCCCGGGCCCGGCGGGTCCGGGAGCGCCGCCCGTAGCCGAGTTCCGGTGCTGGGTGCGCTGCCGTCGGTCCCGGGCCACTGCCGGGGTCAGGTCCGGCTCCCGGAAGGGCGAGAGGCTCCCGCGGCTGCCGGTTCCCGACTTCAATGGGAGTTAACGGTAGCACCAACGGTGTCCGTGGCTCTCTGGCAACGGCGGGGCCGGGACATGCTCCCCCCCGAACCGCGGCCCTGCCCCACCTGTGCCCCGTGTCCCGCTGTGACCGACACCGGGCAGTGCCGTCCATGGTGTGGGGGCTGATTTAAGGAGCAAAAGCTGGGACTGCTGGGAGGCAGCGGAAAGGGGCGGCCCGGGGCAGCTCTGGGAGGGTCAGAGCCCAGACACACCAGCACTGCTGTGTATCCTTTCTGTGGCTCCCACGGGCATCTGTTGCAGATGTTGCTGCCCAAATGTCACCGAGTCCTATTTCCCGTGTCCTCTGCAGATGTTGATGCCCAAGAAGAATCGAATTGCCATCTATGAGCTGCTGTTCAAGGAGGGGGTGATGGTGGCCAAGAAGGACGTGCACATGCCCAAGCACCCCGAGCTTGTGGACAAGAATGTGCCCAACCTCCACGTCATGAAAGCCATGCAGGTGTGGAGGGTTTGGGGGGCGCAGGTGTGGGGTGGCGGGGGCACGCAGGAGTGTTGGTCCTTGGGGCTGATACTGCAGTTGTGTCCTGTGTATGTGAACTGTTCCCATGTTCCCACATCACCATTCCCACTGCCTTGCTGAGCTCTGGTGTCCGAGGAGCTGGAAGAGGCTGCCCTGTAACTGGGAGTAACTGGGAGCTCTCCCTGCAGTCCCTCAAGTCCCGAGGGTACGTGAAGGAGCAGTTTGCCTGGAGACACTTCTACTGGTACCTGACCAACGAGGGCATCCAGTACCTGCGGGATTATCTCCACCTGCCCCCTGAGATCGTCCCGGCCACGCTGCGCCGGAGCCGCCCGGAGACCGGCAGACCCCGGCCCAAAGGTGAGCCGGGGTGGGCACAGGGTGGGCATAGGGCAGCCAGGACAGTGCCAGGGCCCTGGTCACCTGTGTGTGGCTGTGATTGTGAACAGAGCCAGAAGGTGTGGTCGGGGTTTGTTGCTTTTGTACCTGGCAGTGGACTGGTGTACCCTGGGAGGTGTGGGAAGAGCTGGGACCCAGGGGGGATGCTCCCAGTGGGAACTGGCCTTCCCCAGCGACTGGGATTGCTGGGAGCAGGCCTGCTGAGACGGGGATGTGGTGGAGGTACAGTCCAGGGCTGGGTGTGCCCCACCTGAGGCATCTGTGGCCGGGTTGGGTGTCCACTCTCTGCCCTCACAATGAACCCTGAACATGCTGCTGGACAGGGCTTGTTGTTAAAGATGTACAGCAAACTCGTGGTGGAGCRGCAGGGGAGCCCACAAAAATGATGAGGGGTCTGGAGCATCTCTGTGATGAGGAGAGACCGAGGGAGCTGGGCCTGGTTAGTCTGGAGAAGACATATAAATATCTCCAGGGGGTGTCAGAGAATGGTGCCAGACTCTGTTCAATGGACGAGGAGTGGTGGCCAGAAGCTAAAACACAAGTTCCACCTCAGCATGAGGAAGAACTTCTTCGCATGATGGTGGCAGAGCACTGAAACAGCTGCCCACGGAGGCAGGAGTCTTCCCTTCTGGAGTCATTCCAAACCCACCTGGATGCGTTCCTTTGTCACCTGCCCCAGGTGACCCTGCCTTGGCAGGGGGGTTGGGCTGGGTGATTTCCAGGGGTCCCTTCCAACCCCAGCTGTTTTGTGGTTCTGTGTGTTGGACTTGTAGCTCTGATTTTCCCTGGGTAGATTTTCACACCCCCAAGTGTGGGAGGTGCTGGGGGTGCAGCCAGAYGTGCCCTGGTTCTGGAGGCTCATATTGGTCGTGCTTTTTGCTTCTGAGCCACGTCGTGTCCATCAGCAAGGGCTGGACACTGCTCTGGGGCTGGGGAGTGCTGGGAGTTCACCTCCAGCTTCCACAATGTGTGTCTGAGCCAAACAAAACGGGAGCATCACCGGCTTCAAAGGCAAGAATTGCACAGAAACGGGGAAGATGATGCTTTCTTTGATCTCTGAGGTGCTTTGGATGTTCCCAGATTTGTTCTTTAGACGCTKTGTTTATCCAGTGAGCTAAAGGAACTAATGGGAGGGAGGGGTGGCAGCTCCTGGCTGGGGTTTGTGCAGGAGGAGCTGTGTGTGGTGTCACAGCCTTGCCATGGTGCCAGAGCCCTCTCTCAGCCCCASCTGGGCAGGGGTACCTGGAAGGGCTGCACTGGTGATTGTTTCCTTATGGATCGCTTGCCTGAGGCAGCAGCAGCTTGGGAGCCACAGAGGTGGTGTAATAAATGAGTTATTATAAGAACTGGGTTATGATGGCCAAACCAGTGTTTATGGTGTCAGGCCTGTGGATGTGCAGGAGGACACAGGGGTATGCCAGGCACAGCTGCCTGTCAGTGGGTCCTGCTTGGGCGGGCAGACCCAGCCTGGTCTCCAGGGACACGTCCCAGTCCCTGGGACCTGGTGATCCCACTACAGCTGGGTGTTCCTGCAGGAGTTCTGTCTGGTATTAACGTGAGGATGCAGATAATTTGCTCTTACTGTCATGAACTTGTTCCGTGGGGGGATTTGGGGTACTGACAGTATGACTCTTTCAGTTTGGGGTCAGAATTTTGTCCTGCAGTTTGTGGCTTGGGTATGGACAAGCTTGTTGAACAGGGCAGATTCCCAGTATTTCTGGGGTTTTTACCAACAGTAATGTTCAGCACTTGTTTGATGGCCAGAAGACTGTTGAGATGATGCGGTAAATCCATTTCTCACGTTATTTAACTTCCACCCAGTCCCAAGCTGGATCACTTGAGCAGATTTCACCCTAAAAGTGAAGTTTCCCATATTAAATCACTGTTTTTCTTGAGTTTATTCTCMCTGAGCTGCCCCAGGTGCAGCACTGCTGCCAGACCTAGTGCTGTTCTCCACCTTGGGGTGCAGATCCCTCCAAAAGGAGCTGTGTTTTTCCTGGCTGAGCTGTGTTTGAGGCTCTYGTCTGTGTTGCAGGTCTGGAGGGCGAGCGCCCGGCGCGGCTGACGCGGGGCGAGGCTGACCGGGACACGTACCGCCGCAGCGCCGTGCCACGTGAGTGTCCCTCCTGTGCCCCCCTGCCCTCTTCRGGACCACTGTCCCAGCGATTGGGCTCCTCTCAAGGAGAAAAGGGGAAGATGAGACTCTTGGCATAGCTTGGAGTCTGTATGTGCGGGCRGGTGGGAGGTTTGCTGGAGTTTTGTCCAGCTGAACTGTAGGATTTTCTCTGGGGTTGGTTCAGTAATTCTTAGGCTCAGTAACAGCTGTTTTATTTTGCTGTATTTAGCCCCAGTTTTAGTCATGTGTGATGGCAAAGCTTTGCTCTCAGGCAGGAGCACTGTGCCTGGGCAGGGGGTTCTGTGGGCACTGACTGCTCCTCTCTCTGCAGCTGGTGCTGACAAGAAGGCTGAGGCTGGTGCTGGAGCAGCCACTGAATTCCAGTTCGTGAGTATTTGCATTTGAGCTTTGCTTCCTTTGTTGAGGCTTTGATGGGAGAAGCTGGAAGATCCTATCTGTGGGAGTCTGAGGGTGTAAGAGAGGCTGAAAACTGTCACCCCTCACCCAGCTGACTCACTGTGGGGAAAGGACGTGGTGGGACAGAGGCCAGTAGTAGGCTTGACAGCAAGCTGAGTTCTCTGGACATCCATGATTTTATACTTCAGAAATGAAAGACTTTTAGGTGTGATCCACAGAGCTGGCTGGAGTGGGTTGATGTTGGTGTCACTCACCTGGCTGACCTCTGCCAGGCAGTGAGTCTCAAACGGGTCAGTGTTGGACTGTTAGCAAAGGAACACCATGTTGAGGAAAGAGTTTTTTGTTCTTCKTGCTGTCACTTGCTTGACACGGTGATTTCTAACTCTCCCTTTCCTGTTGCAGAGAGGTGGATTTGGTCGTGGACGTGGTCAGCCCCCGCAGTAGAACTTCATGCTCATGTTTTGTGTATAATAAAAGAGGTGAAAATGCCAGTGGGTTGTTGGCTGTGTCTCACTGAAGTGCACAAACAGAGCTCACGAAGCAGAGGGTGACTCAGATCTTTGGCATCTGGAACAGCATTTGGGGAGTGACTAAAAACGGGTTCSAGTGAAGGAACTCTCTGAGTTGAGGGGGGCGTGGAGGAAATTCCTGGAGGAATGTGGGGCCATTTTCCATCTGCCCAGGGCGATGGTGATTCCCAGCGATGCAGTGGGGCTGGGCTGGGATAGAGCTGTTCTGCAGATGGAGAATTCACCTGTGCCGGCCCGTGTCTCTCTGGAGGGGACACAGCCCGCATGTCCTGCACCACTGGGCTGTCACCTGTGGTGTCACCTGCGGGGGACTGAGGGCAGAGTGGGTGGCAGCACCTTGGGAGGGCCCAGTGGGGCAGTGGCCGTCGCCTGCCGCCAGGTGTCGCTCAGCAGCCGGTGACAGTGATCGGTAACGGACAAGGGGGGGCCGCGGTGTCACCGGCGGGGGGAGTGGATACCGACCCGCGGTGTCACTGGCGGGGGAATGGACACCGACCCGCGGTGTCACCGRGGCAATGGACACACACCCGGGGTGTCACCGGCGGGGGAAAGGAACACGGCCACCGACCCGCGGTGTCGCTGGCGGGGGAAGGGACATCGACCCGCGGTCTCACCGGAAGGATGGACGCACACCCGGGCGGTCACTGGGGGACTGGCAGCGACCCGCAGTGTCACCGGTAGGGGGAGTGAATACTGACTCCCGGTGTCACTGGCGGGCGAATGGACACCGACCCGCGGTGTCACCGGAAGGATGGACACCCACCCAGCTGTCACCGGCGGACTGGCACCGACCCGCGCTGTCACCGGAGGGTGGGGACGGGCACGGCCCCGCCGGAGCCGCAGCGCCCCCGCGCGGCGCAGGGCGCGCGCTGCCGTCCCCGCGGAGCCGCTGTCACAGCGGGGCCACGTGCGCGCGGCCGGCCCGGCCCCTGCGCCGTTTGCGTAAGGCCGTGCGCCCGCCGCCGCCGCCCTACGCCGCCCGCCGTATTCCCCAACGCGGCCCGCGCCAATGGCGCATAGCGCGCGCGCCGCGGCGGGGGCGTGGCGGCCCCACCGGCGCAGCGACAGCGATTCTGGAAGCGGCGCTGCGCCGTTTGCGTAGCGGGAGCGCCGCGAGGCCGCGGGGGCAGCACCGGCCCCCCCGCCCGGCGGCGCTACGCCGTTTGCGTAGCGAGCCCCAAGATGGCGGCGCGGTCGTCGTCGGCGGTGGCCGGAGCGCGGGCGGCGGCGGCGGCGCGGCCGGGAGCGAGGGCAGGGGTGAGGCGGGCGAAGGGCGGCAGCGCGTAGCGAGACCCACGAAACGAGACCCAGAGAGAGACTGTCGCGGGCAGGCGGCCCCCCCGCGCCCCCCCGTCCTTCGCCGCCCGGCGGGTCCCGCCCGCCCCCGCCCTCCGGGCCGCGCGTCCTCCGGCCCCGCCGCCCCCGGAGCGGAGGATGATGAAGCTCAAGTCCAACCAGACGCGCACCTACGACGGGGACGGCTACAAGAAGCGGGCGGCCTGCCTGTGCTTCCGCAGCGAGAGCGAGGAGGAGGTGAGGGCCGGGCCGGGGGCGAGGCCGGGCCCGGGACCCCCGAGCCGCCCGGCGGGGGGGACTCGGTCCCAGCGAGATTTTACTTTCAATAGGCGTGATTAAGCGTCGCTGGGAGAGTTGGCGCTTCCCTTTGGTTATTCCTCTCCGCTGGAGCCGGGGAGATGCCCGGTGGGCGGCGGGACAGGCTGGGGGTAGCGCGGGAGGGGGTTTGGCAGCCGAGGGGACCGACCACGCTGGCAGAACTTCAGTCCAGCACATCACATGAGATGGGAGAGGAAACCTGACCTTGGATTTATAAAAAGAAACTGGGATAAAAGGGGACTGATGGAGTGCCAGAAGTTGGTGTCCAGAGAGCTTGGGAGGAAGTGGGAATTAAAGGTGGATTGGTTGGATTCAGAGCGGCCGCGTTGCTAAGGGGCTGCATTGTCCGGGAAGTTACAAAGAGAAACTTCGCTCCGATGTGCGGTTTTACATGAGGCTTTCTTGACACCTTCTGAAGGTGGGCTCGAGGTGCTCAGAGCAGCAAGGCTGCAGGTCTCCCTTCTGCTGCTGCTGCTGGAGCCAAGCATACACACTCCACTGCATTTGCTGTGCCCGAGTGGCTGTGCTAAAGTCTTTGTTCTCCTGATTATCATATTTGTAGCTACAGGAAATCGGAAGGGAATGCAGACAGTTCACTGGAGGAAAGGCAATTAGCATACATCCAGTTATTACTTAACGTGAAGGAGGCTGTACAAGCCCTTTGTAGCTGTGCTGGCATGATGAGGAGTGTCAGCATTTCAGCAGAAATGGTCTGAAATGACAACAGTGTGTTTGGTGCAGTGTTCAGTGTAGCTGGTCCTTCCCACAGACTTCCAGGAAATTTATGGTACTTTGGACTAACCGTGAAAAAGAACATCGTTGTTTTGTGTGATGATGCTGGGAGTGCTCAGCACGGGTGGGTGAGGGCACTGGGGTGCCCTCATGCCGTTTTACACAATTGGTGGGGCAGTTTGCAGGCTCCTCTCAAGAGGTAGAAGCTTGGCTATGTGTGATTGCAGTGTGGTTGAGGGTAGAAAAGGACTTCAAACAGGTGCCTGAGGCAATCAGCATCTGACTGGTTTTGAGTTTGATTTTAGCATGCCTCAGTCTGCAGCTTTGTACGGGCTCCAGATGATCCCTCTGGCCTGTGGGAGCTGGTGACAGAGCCCTCATGGTGCTGGGGACACCAGGGTGGGTTAGTGGCTGGAGTCAGAGCCCTCACTCTGGCTGTGTGGCAGTGTCACAGTGCTGACCCAAGAGGTTGAAGGAGGAAAGTGAACTCGCTCCAGAGGCACGCTGGTGTGGGATGGATGCTTCCAGCAGGCTCAGCTGTCACGTTTGTGTAAGGCTGAGATTTAAAACCATTTTTGTGTCAGTTGTGTCTCTGTTGTGGTCTGCAGCAGCCTCCAGTGGATTGAATTTAAACTTATCCAGTTTCAAGCTCTCGTTTCTAGGTAAGACCTAGAGTAGAACAATCTGTTTCTGGTTTCAGGCAGGGTTTGAGGGAGCTGGATCACAGTGCTGGTATTCCAGGTCRTTCCCAGGGTTCTGTAAGCTCTGGGAAGGTTTTTGTGTACAGGGCGGTGGAGGTTCTGGGTGAGCGTTGTGTTGTCCTTGTGGTCACTGTTGGTGGCCTCATCCCTGAGCTCCCACTGACAGCTGGCAGTGGCTGTGCTGCCCTGGGACACCTCAGGGAGGGAGCACTGGTTGCTGTGGAAGTGCTGCAGAYGGGGCTGGGGTGGGTTTCCTCGGGATGTGCGGTGTGTGTGCTGCTGGTGAGAGGAGCCGCAGCAGGAACGAGGCAGGGAAGGACAGTTCTGATTGTGGAGCCTTTGAAGTGCTGTGTGTGGTACCTGTGTGTACCTGTGAGCTGAACCCTGAGCTGAAACTGCATCCCCTGTTCCCACCTGTTACACCCCTGCTGTGGGAGCTGCCCAGGAAGGGGGCTTGTCACAAATATATCTGGAAAAGTGCTTAACCAGTGCCACTGAATTAACCCCACCGGGATGGACTCTGCGCCCAGATCCTGCACTTAGCCTTGGCCAAAAGGCTGAGAAGCCATTTAAGTTAAACTTGTGTCAATGAGTGAAATCAGCAAGCAGGACACCTTATTGGTTTTTCTTTCTGATTATTTCTTAGGTTAATTCTCGTTTGTTGGCTTTTAAATAAACTTTGGGAGAAGTTGATTGGTGTCCACTCACTGCTACTTGCACTTTTTTGATAGCAAGCAAGGTGTTACCTGTACACATTTAAGTACATAGTTTAACATGGCTGTGAAAGATTTCTTGCTTTGCTCTTGGACAATAATACTTTTTTGTTACTGACTTATTTTATTATTGATTGCTTCTATTTAAATGGAAATTGAGATCTATTTAAAAGGTCTCTCCAGGGAAGAGAGAAAGAGCCAGAGCCAAAGTATGTACATTAAAGATCTATTAAAAGCTTAGTGTTTGAAAAGAAGAGAGAAGAAAAGAAGCATGTTTTGATAAATAAATTAAACTTTCTGTATTAAAGAAGGATTTTTCCTAGGACTGGCTGTTCTTCATTACTGTTTGTTTTAAGCACTTAAGAAATAGTAGAACTTTGCTCTTGCCTTTCTTCTTAATTTCCTGCTGTGAATTCAAAAACATAATTTTTTTTCTGTTTTGAACCCCTAATTAGTTCTCGAATCAAACAAGTTTGTCAGTGAACAAGAGGAAATAACAGAATTCTGTGTACACTTAGAGAGGAGGCTACTTTCTTCTGTTTAGGTGTTTGCCCCTTGACTCTTCAGTTYGCTGATGTATTTTTCTTTGAAACCTTAGCAATCCCTGGAGATTGATAAAACAGCATGTCCTTGGTTTGCTGTTACATTTGCAAATAAAGAGTCGTAMCAGAAAAATACTGCATTCTTTTTTAGTTTTTAAGTGATTTATTTTTTTCCCTATGCTGCTGGAGGTCGCACATTGTTTCTGCATTGCATTTGGAAGCTGCTACTTTTGGGCAGGAAAGAAGTTCTGGAACGTTTTTGGAAGACCAAGCATTGGCTGAAAAGATGCCTTTGTTAAATATTCCTTTAAAAAGCAGCACAGGGAGAATTTTTTTCAACATGAATCTCAAATGGAGCAAAAAGTACATTTCTTGGGCTTTGTGGAAATCCCCTGAGATGTGAGTGGTTTCCCAAACCAGGAGCCATCTYCTTGGGCAGGAGGGAGAGCTGGGGCAGCAACGGGATTCATTCAAAGAGTGGGAACAGACTTCAAAGGACCTTCTGGCAGCCAAACACCAGGACTTTTCACATGGAGTGAACTCCMGGGACATTTGCAGACGTGCGGAAGGAGAGTGCGGAGTGGGAAKTCCCGAATCCTGTGTTACTTCTGGAATCACTCAGTGCGTTCATTGCTTGGGATGTCCCTGCCCCTCGGCATTGCCATCAGGRTGTTACTTTTACATAACACACACGTATTTTTTGCGTGGACCAGCTGTTTCCATGAGGAAACATCCCAGAAAATGCCCCTAAGGCCTCCGCGTGTCACAGCAGCCGGAGCCCAGCTCCGGGTGGCGTTTGACGGGAACAAAGGGGCCCCGTTGGGCCGTGGGTCCGCGCTGGGGAGCGGCCGGTTCGAACATGCCCACATTGTGCCTGTGAAAGGACGAGCTGCTCCTTAACCACGGGCGTTTTTAAAGACTTTTTTTTGGAGGAAATGCCTGGGGAAGAATCTTTTCTGAGCGGTGAATGAGGCCTGAATGGAGCTGCGAGAAGAGAGGCTTCACCCAGGGGCCGGTGCCCTGGCACACGCCGAGCCCCGCGGTCACGGTCACGGGAGAGCTGGGCCGGGTGGCCCCTGGGAAAGCCATTGGAATGCAAACGAAYCTTTTTTCTTTTCCTTCTGGCCTCTCCTGGGCCGTTTTTACTCCAGCTGTGATGTAACGCAGCAGAGCTGGGATTGGAACCACCGAGTGTGGTGGGGATCACGCGGTGCTCCTGGGCTGTCCCCTGTGCCTTGGCTCCARTGTAAACCAATAATAGCTAAAACCACTCTGAGTGCTTCAGTGTAGGGATGTAAGTGAGCCCAGCATCATATGATCATCCTGCTTTCTGTGGAATATACTCGCAGAATCCCTGTTCTGATGGCTCGGCTTGGCTGTGTGCTCCCATCAGCTGAGTAAAAGGGCTGTGGTTGAAACCAAGCAAAGCTCTCCCTGTCTGTTGCTAACCCTTTACCACATCTCCAGGGGGATAAGGGTCAGCTTGGAAGTGGATCCCTTGACTGTGCTTCTCCTGGCTTTCTCAGCTCTGTAGATTGTGTAGAATGTGTAGATTGTGTTCTCCAAGAGCAGGAGCGTGGATAAACCTCTGCAAAACCTGACTTTCGTCTTAAAAAAGTGTTTTGCCTTCCCACAAAAGCAGCTGTCACTAAACAGTTTTACAAGCAATTCCACGGTCTCTTGTACTTTCCCAAGCAACAAAAGAATGAAAATTGTTAAATTTTCACTTCATTTACTGGAAGCTCAGTGAGCTGTTGTGAAACTGAAGAATTGAGTCGGTTTTGTTCTGCTGCAACTCAGGGAAAAGTGACGAATATGGAGAAGAGAGTGTGCTCCACCCTGGGTCTGTGGAGGAGGACCCAGCAGTGGTGACTCTCTGTTCTCTGCAGAACACTGCCTTGGAATCTTTTGCACCTCGGATCCATTTATTGCTTGATCAGGGGCTGTTTTTCCTGCCTTTTTCTCCTCACTCTGTGTTCTGTGTCTCCCCGCTTTTTAAAAAAACCTCATGCCCGGTTCCCTGGCTTGGTTCATCTCAGCACCCTTCAGACAAACTCCTGCAGTGTGGAGACAGCACTCAGCAGGGACTGCTGCCATGGAACCTCATCTTTCCATGGAGGGTCTCTCATGGTCTGGAAAAATAACTCTTTCCCTTTAGTCAAAAAAAACTGACCATGTGCTTGGACTTTTATGTTTTTTTAAAAATAAAGCAAATTCTCCTGGTTTGCTTGGGTAGAGCAGAATTAACAAACTCAATTCTACCTTGCAAATAGCAAACATCCATGTGGGGATGCTGTCTGTGGCATCCTGTGGTTGGGAAGCAGGGCCTCTGTTTCTTTAAACGCTTGTCCTTTTTCAGCCCAACTGAAGGGCTGAGTGCACAGACCAGTCAAGGATCTTCCAAATTTTGTGTGTATTTGTATCAGAATTCATGTCTCTACCACTGGATGTTGCACACTGACTCTTTGTTCTCAGAAATTTCATATTAACATGTGAAATTTGGAGGGATATGATTACCTGCTGGGTAGATTTTTGTCAGATGTTTCAGGGGTTACTTTTGCTTGTGTGAATGATATATATTGATGTTGCGTGTAGAATTTACTACTTATATTTGAGCAGCTTCCCAAGAATTTGTGTGTGCTGTATTTCCTGAGTGGGGTGGTTAATCAGAACAGTGTGTGCATGTRCAGCTGCTGACAGCCAGAGTCGTTTGGGCTCTGTAAAACGCCCAAATACCCCTTCATAGCTTTTTTCCCTTCYTTATTCAAAAAGGCACTTTACAAGCCAGCATTCCTGCTGGAAAAGGTGCGCCTGGACAAGTTGTGTAAGCACGGAGTGGTCACCAAACTGGTTTTGACAGGCAGAAATAGGCTCTGGGGTTTGGGGTCTCTCTCTGGGAGTGCCCCTTATCAGCCCTTGGCTTCTGAAAGCAGAGGCTGCTGCTGCAGGCGGTTCAGCTGCTCCCGAAGCATGGGAAGRCATGTTGCAGATAATGTTTGTGGTTATCTAAACCATAATTTCGCTGGAGGGGGAGGACTTGGGGCCGTGTTGCTCCCTGGTAAGAGCAGGCATCGGCTCTGAAGTGGCAGGAGYGCTGCAGTAGCAGTAACAGGACCTGTGGTGTTCTGGAGCCAGAGCAGCAGCGCGGTACGTGGTGATTTATTATTGTTATTCTAACCAGCAGCCTAAAAACCAACAGAATCTCCTGTAGTTTTTCCTCTCTGGTTATAGGACTGTAGGTGTGATCCAAGCGCTCAAAACGACTTGAACTCCTTCCAGTTCACCTCTTGCTGCCGTTCCAAGACTTGTGCTTTACTTCTGTCAAGTTCGGCAGTGTGAATCCCTTCCCCTTTGCGCCTCCTGCCGTRAATTTCCCACCTCCAGTTCCTGGGTACCACGTTGTAGGTTAAACCCCGTTATCCCACAGAGCCTGGTGCAGGTGTGTGTGCAAAAATAACACTTGTCTAAGGAAAGGTATCCTGTTGAGGAACAGGAATGCTCCTGGCAGGACAGGCTGTAATGGTCAGGGGAGGGATTTCTGTGCCTGCTGAGAGTGTGTGTTGTGGTCCCAGCTGTTGACCCTGCCAGGTGCAGAGCCGGCTGTAGCCCTGCTGACCACAGACTCCTACCATGTGCGAGCTCTGGAACGTGCCTGGAATAGCAAGAGGGTGGGAGAAGCCCTCCCTAAGCCTT
Source organism: Amblyornis subalaris (assembly GCA_018881555.1). Taxonomy (NCBI): domain Eukaryota; kingdom Metazoa; phylum Chordata; class Aves; order Passeriformes; family Ptilonorhynchidae; genus Amblyornis; species Amblyornis subalaris. Next base: position 880,591 of record JACAXG010000081.1, on the reverse strand, counting down.
GGCGTGCGCCCTGGGGCTGTCCTGCCTTAACAGTTTGGCAAAACACGTGATTTGTTGTGGAGTCATCGAGGCTGTGTTGCTGCTGGTGAAATGAGATTAATTTTGCACAGCTTTGGTGACAACAGTGTCCCTCTTCCCTCCCTGCTCCTCCAGTTGTCAGCCTGTGCTGGTCGCAGGGCTGAAGGTGGTTTGACGTGATCGAATGGAGATCCCACTTTTGTGAGGTAGAAAAGCATTACAGTAATGATAATATTTGGGGATTGGGAGAGTGTTTGTTGATTTTGAGTGAAGCATCCAAGGGGTTTGTTATGCTGGACACAGCACCAGCCCCGGGATCTGCCGGGCCATGGAACACGTAGGAGCACAGCTCAGCTCCTGGGAACACACTCGTTTTAAAGTGAGACTTTGAGACAAAGGCAGATTGTACAGCAAAAGCCTTGCAGTCAGCCATCTTCTCCCAGCTCCTGCAGCCTCTGCGGCAGYGTTTTCTTGCAGGCTGTGCTCTGATAAATGATGCTGGAGTGGGAAATGAGTTGCAATACCGGGAGGTTTGTGCTTCAGTCGCTGTGCAAACGATGTGATTTATGGCTTACTGTTGATAGAAAGCACGGCAGTATTGATAGAAAGCATGTCAATATTGAGGGAAAGCCTGAAAATGTTGAGGGGAAGCCTGAGAGGCAGTGCAGAGGCTGTGTCAGGAGGCAGCAGCTATGGATCGGCTCCTGGCAGCGGGAGGCTGCTGGGCCAAACCCTGGATTTAACATCTTGCCTGCTGTTCCCTGTGCTGGCTGCCAGCTCTCCAGGCCCTGGCTGGCACTGGTGGGTAGCACTGGCTTTTCCTGGAAGTCTGGAAAGTTCTCAGCTCATTTTCTGCTCACGCTGTGGCCTAGCGTCTAGCAGGCCTGTGGCCCTTTTGGTCTGCTGAAATGCTGTTGGAGGGCCTCTTTAGAGGAATTGTGTTCTTTACGGTGTAGCCACTCTTGTTTTATTAATGGCTGGTGGTGGTTGTTTAAATCCACCATGGAAGAATCTGGGAATCCCTCAGTCTCTGTTCTGCTAATGGGGAGTTAGTTCTCTACCTGATCCTGGTTGCCCAGTTTTGGCTTTGCAGAGCCCTATTATTCTGTGAAAAAAACAGAAAACCCCCTCCATGTGGCTACAGCAGGTTTGTGTGTAACTGGGTTGTTTGAAAATCGGTGTTGTGTATTGGGGATGCCCAGATTTGTCCCGGGGACAAACTCTTTTCCGCTTTTCCCATGGAGCTCCTTATTCCATGTGGCTGTCCAGGCAGCCTTAGATGTCTTGGCGTGTTTCCTGTCTCCTCCAGGGGGGTTGGTACTGCTCAGGTTTGTTTGGATTTGTTTGTTGTGTGCAGCTTTGAAGGTTCTTGCCATGAGGCTCTGATTCGAGCCCCTGCTGCACACTTCAAACTTGGCTTATTTTTCTAACCTTTCTCTTTTTTGTGGGGGATTGTGTGTGAGAGTTTCAGCAGGGCCACCTCCTGCTTGCCAGAGAGGCTTGTGTTGCTCATTTCCCTGCTTTGAAATGACATCATTGTCTTTGAAATCCTGGAAAATACAACTTGGCCATGTGATGTGTTACCTGCACATGCTTTTCCAAAAAGTCTGCAAGACGTGGCTCCAAAATCCAACTCCAAAATCCCTGCTAGGCCAAGAGTCTCAGTAGCCATCTTAAACACTGTTGCCTGGCAAGAATAAAATGGAAATGTCCAACCTTCCTATGTGTTCTAGCCTGATTTAAAAAAAGAAAATACATTTTTGTGTATTTTTGATGCTGTTTAGATTAAATTAACTACTTCAGAATGTATTCAAATAAAAGTTTTTATATAATAAAGAAGTTAATCAGCAAAATAATCCAACTGTACCCTGGGCTGGTCTAGTGGAAAGGGGCAGGGGGTGGAACGAGATGGGCTTGAAGGTCCTTTCCAACCCAAACCATTCTGGGGTTCGGATTATGACAGCTTTTGCCTTGATCCCTCTGAATGCATTGCATGTATGAGGATACAGGACTGGTGTTGGAAGTGTGGTTTTTTCCAACACAGCAGTGTCTCACCCTCGTTTGGAACTCGGCCCCTTTGTCTTGGGAGAGCTCATTGGTAGCAATATCCTGTTAGAAGTTGTTTTAAAAGAATGACCTTGTAGGGCTTGTTTCCTGCTCCCTCTTGATGGGATTTCCTTTTTATTAAACAGGAAATAGTCTGATTACATAAAAGTGTGAGAATGACAGGTTTTTCCTTCCCAGCGAGGGTTGTTCATGTTAATTCTATTCAGAAAATGCTCAACTGCCAGAGCAGCTGAAGTTAATTTACTTTGCCTGAAACCATTGTTTACACCCAAAAGTTCCTCCTGGTGTGTGGCTGAGGCATTGTCTCAGCCCGAGCAGGTTTCCTGGAGCAGTCTGGGTCCAGGGTTCCATAGCAGATCCTTGTTCTCACGACTGGAAGGTGGCAGAAGTTCAGGGRGATTGTGCTGAGTTTCAAAGATCTCGTTCTGCAGCTTTTTAAAATAATTTTTCCTCTTTTTTTCCTTCGAGGTGGAGCTCTGAATTGCAATCAGAAGCAGCAAAGCTGGTGCTTCCTTACCTGACAGCAAAGGTGCACTTGAAGTGGCCATTCCTTCTCTTTTAGCTTTGTCCTTGGGATCACCGGCTGTCCTGAAGTCAGGAATTTGAGTCCGAGCTCTTCTGGATGATGAGTGAGGACAGAGTAGAAGTCAACACTGTGCTAGGTAGAGGTACAGTGGCAAACCAGAGGTGGCTGGGGATGGCCTCGCAGGCCCTGGCTGCTGTCCCGAGGGCTCTGAGGATGAATGAACTTTACATTCCCTATTTAGGCATGGCTTTCTGGTGGTGTTTTACATGGATTGGATGCCTGGGGGAAAGGAATTCTGCCTTCCTCTTGGAGAGGGCCAAACACTTGGGATGTCAGTATAAAGTAAACATTCTGTCACAGCCTGGGCCAGAGGACAGGGCAGGCAGGGACCATCCCACTTGGAGCTGTGGAACTGAGGTGGCTCATGCAACTTCATTTGTTTCCAGTGTGAGTTGGGTCAGTTGGCAGATGAGAATTTTCAAGATAAACTGGGAAACGCTGGAAATCTTGTTCTTGTTTTTGTTTTGGAAGTTTAATTTTGAATTCTGTAGGTAGATTCCTTTGGATAATTAGTGCAAATGTTTTCATATCCTACTGGCAAATCACTGTTTCCCCAGTAAAGCCTGGGATTTCAGTGTCTCCACAGTGTAACTCCCAAATGTCTGACACTGTTACAGCTGGCCTGGAACCTAATTGGACTGGTATGTTGGAAAGTTTCTGGAGCAAGTCGCTTTGGCTCCGAGCTTTGTGCCAGTGAAATGATGAAGTACAACAGGATGACTCTAATGAACGAGCTTTGTTTAGAGAGCTGGACAACAGTATTAGTTTTGTTTTTAGTTTCCAGCTCTGCTCATGGATGTATTGCAAGTAGGTTTAGTAAGTACAGCATCTGGCTATTCTTTGGGAGAGTCTGTAGCCAGTTGAGAGTGTTGGTCAGAGTTTGTGTTGCTGGGAGGTGGCAAATCAAAACCTGAACGTGTACAGAGCAGAATTACACTGGACTAAAATGTATTTCAAGAAAAACTGTCACAAAGCATGTATGTGGCAAATCCCTCCTGGGAAGAGGGTTGGACCGTTTTTCTCTTTCACTAAAGTCTGTCTTTCTGTGCAGCCCTTTCCTAGGGGATTTTAATAGGTTTAATGTAGGCTTTTATTTTTCTTATACCTCATTGAACAACCTTCTCTAGCCAATTGCTGGCTCCAGAGCTGAACTCCTTGGTGCCTACTGCAAAAGAAGTGACAAACAGGGGAGCTGAGCATCTCTGCTAAGACAATTGCACATAAATACTGCAGTGGGAGTTCCCGGACATGTACGTGCTGTTAGGGACAGAACTGCAGGGACAGGCTAGGCCAAAGGCATCAGGACGGTTAAATCAAGGTACTTCTGAAAAGGGTGAAGGTGCTGAGCAGCAAATGTGCATTTCTTTTGTTGCATGAGTTGTTTCCCGAGCTGTGAGGACTCTGCAGTGAACTCACACTGTGAGTGAGGGATACTGTGTCCAATGCAAACGGGTGTTTTGGTGTGCAGAGGCAGTTTTTTCCATGATATATCGGAGCGTGGAGAGACAATGGCTGAAGTAACACAGAGTGTGGGAGTGCCGTGGTGTCACTGCTCATGGAATTTCCACGGCCGTCTGGATGGGGCTGAGGGAAAAGCGGAATACTGGCAAGGCCTCACCTTGTGTCGCTTGTGTCTGGGGGTGTGCGAGGCACAAAGACAAGCTCTGCCCTTTGGCTGGGCTCTGAAAGGAGCTGTGGAGGTGCCCATCAGCTGTGCTCTGCTCTCCACAGGTGCTGCTGGTGAGCAGTAGTCGCCATCCGGACCGATGGATTGTCCCCGGGGGTGGCATGGAGCCCGAGGAGGAGCCTGGCGTGGCCGCCGTGCGCGAGGTCTGTGAAGAGGTGAGTGCCTTCACCCTGCACTGCCAGCCTGGCTTGTGGGGGGTTGTTTTTCATCATTCTTCCTTCTTCTCCTTGTGGTGAAGAGGGAGATAGGGTCACTGGTGATATCTCCATCCCATGTGGGAGGAAACTGGAGTTCTAAATAAAGAGAACATGGGAATGTAATTAAACCTCTCAGTAGGAATGAACTTGTCCTCGTCTGATACCTTTAACTGAAAATAAAGTTCAGCTCTAGTCACTTCAGTGCATATGATGCATATGATGCATATGATATTCTCTGCTTTGTTTCTCTGTATGAAGAACAGTTTTGTAAGAGAACTCAGCTAAGAAAATTCAGCTGTGCCTTTGTGGAGCCGTACTTGGGTAGAAGGTAGAAATAAAGCCTTATGAGCCACTAAAAACACTCCAAATGGACCTCAGTATGTTTTGGTCTGGAACAGATTGTGAGGTTTATATGAATAAGCAAAATTGACTGTACGTTACCAACAATTCCTAAAGTGTGCATGGGTTGGTTGGTTTGCTCTTTCTTCCTCTCTTGAAGCTGTTTCAGGAAGGAGATCAAGCAGCAGATCAAACACAGATCAATGGGCTGTAGGGAGAAGGCATATTTTTCTCTTAGAGCTAGAAGAACAATTTTTTTCTTCCTAAGAAACGTAAAGGCGGCAAGTGGCAGTTGACTGCATTGTATGTAAAACATGTCTTTAGAATTTGCATGTGAGTATTAACAAATTGGAGAGATGCTTAGGTTCAGAAACAGTTGCATGATTATAGATGGATGACCAAGTAGGTTCATGGTTACATAAGGCAGGATTAAAAATGCTTTCGAGAGGGTTATAAATCTTTGTGCTCTGTGTAGAGCAGAAATCAAGAGCTAATTGATGGGACTTGGGAGGAAGCTCCTCCTGTAGCTGCTTTATTGAATTGTGTGGTATATGCAGGTTTCTTCCTGAATTATTTGGAAGTACCTGCTGCTAACAAAACTCTGAATATTTGAACTGTTGGACTAATCCAATGTGGCAGATCCCGAGCTGTGTGTTTCTCTTTGGATGTTTTTATAATCTAGCAGTTTATCAGAAAGAGATTATACAGTCAAAGTTTATTTTTTTCAGTGTCTTTAGGTCCCTCTAGTACTGGGGATTGCTGCTTGCAAATTTTATTTCCAGCTTGTAACCCAGCTCCTGCTTTTCCAGTAACTCGGCAACCTTTCAACCGCATTACAAGCCAAAGTGAGTGTAACCAGAACAATAGAAATATTTTTAGCTGCAGACTCCTGCTTTACAGCCCAAGTGTTATTAATAATGAAGTGATTTGATACAGAAGTCCAGCGTTCATTCAGGAGGTGCAGGGCTTCGGCTCTCAACCCTTAAAATAAATGTGTGAGGACGCTCCCTGCCCGGGCAGCAGCGCCCTGGGAGAGCCGCGCTCTTTCCATGACAGCCCTGGCTGAAAGGGAGCCTTGGCACGGCTCTGGCAGCGCAGGAACTGGTTTGGGCTGGCTGAGATAATCCCGCTCGCTCGGCTGGTGTTCCCTGCTCACGTGGACCGGTGCCCACTGCGAGTGTAACTCAAGCCGTGGCAGCCTGGCAGGGCTGAGCTGTGCCCGGCGAGGCACCTCTGCCTGACTGCTCCCAACAGGGAGCAGCGGCACCTCGGAGTGCTGGGAGCACCCCCGGATCACCTGGGCACCCCCAGCTCACCTGGGCATCCCCAGCCCTGGGTRGTGCAGGTGCAGGTGGAGGAGATGACACGGAGCTGTCAGGAGTTGTCACAACAAAGGCTTCCTGAGAGTTCTGTCCCATATGGAATGATGTGAGCGCTCTGCAGCTGCCAGTGGGGGTGTGAGGCCTTCCCCATGTGGGCTGTGCTGCTAAGGTTCTGCACCCAGAATTATCCCCAAATCCCTGGCCTCGAGCTCTGGGAGCTGTTTGCCGCAGAACATCCCTGGGGAGTACGCACACGGGGTGATGTTGGAGCACAGAGGGAAAGCTAGGAAAGACCAGAGCACACACCTGCCCAGCTCGTGCTATTGGTTTGGCAGAAGGGGTTTCAGGAGGCTGCTGGGAGCTCTTGCTCTCCCTTCCGTGTGAATCCAGGTGGTTTTGGGCCAGTTGGAGCTGAGGCTGATTCCTGAGTAGGTTTGATGTCTTTGTTTCTCTCTTGGGACAGGCRTGTCTGTCACTTGTGTGGACACATGTCCAGTCTGCTGCTCCTTTTGGGAGAGGGAAAATCCAGTTTCCTCCATGTCAATGAGCACAATGCTGCTCAAAGCTGTGGAAAAAATGTGTGAGGTTTCTTTCCTTGAGTTTGGTCTGCCTCTTCCAGTTTTTAATAAGAACTGGTTGGAAGAGCTGTAAGGACTCGTGACCCTTCCAGTTGCTTGTAGCTTTTGAAGATGACAATAGGCTCTCTCTTCTCAGTTCATTCTCTTTCGCGTGGTGTGCATTTTCTTTTCAAAATATGCTTCCCTAAACGAACATTTTAACTTCTGTGTTCACTGTTTTAATTTTACTGTGTATGTTTGGGTTTATCCGTGTTATTGTTGGAATAATTGTCATCTAAAGTTATCTAACTTTTCCCTCTTCCTGTTCCTGAAATGAAATGTTGATTCTGAGTGAAAGCTGTGATCCCTCTGTCCCAGTTTGAGTTCAAGTCCTTGTCCTAGTTTGAGATAGTCCTTATCTATATTAATCTGTACCAGCACAAGTATTAAAGTAGACAGGTACCAACACTTGTCATGCTCGCTGTTGTCTGCATGAAATTGGAAGTGACTGGAGTTCTTGGGCATTGTTTGTGGCAGAGTGGCAGGAGACAACACGCCAGCTCTGGGTCACAGCAGCCTCTTCAGAATAAACCCTCTTATTTCTGACAGGGTGTTGAGAAGTGCTGTAGTCAGTCTTACAGAGCTGGGAACTCCAGGTGTGTTCTAAAGTTCACCTTCGGGAAAGTGTGTGCCCTTTTCAAACAGGTGTTGATGCTCACGGAGTGTGGTTTTTGCTTAGGAATAAGGGGTTTTATGGGTGTGAGGAACGGGTGAAGACCATGGTTTAGAAATAGATGCCTTAAACTTATTATAAAGTGGCTTTGGAAAAAAGCCTCCACACTCATCTGTGAAACTCAAAGCCATTTAATTTTTCACTTAGAGCATTCTTCACATCCTGACCTTTAAATACTTAGTAAATGTCAAATTTTATAACATTGCAGGAGTGTTAGTTGTGCTTTCTTCATGGGAGTCAAAAGCCAGATAAGCTGTGCTTGATCTGTGATCAAACAGGCAATTGGTGCCAATATCAAAAATAGTCCATCATGACCGTACTTTGATCTGGTTGCTGGAACTTTTTTCCCCCCCTCTTCTAAACATGCTTTATAGATAATCTTTTGTGTTTCATGTATTTTGTTAGTGATTTAGACTACAGATATTGATATCTCAGTGCTAAAATAGGAAGACTTTTAAAAAATACTGCAGGGCTCACAGATGAATGATGAAATGATGGCCTTGAACTCCTCCTTAGTTAGTCATACCCAGTGCAAGTGGTGGCTCAAAGTCACTGTCCCTTACCCTGTGTAAACTTCACAAAAATGAGTGCAGTGTCTGAAAGTTCCTCACTCTAACATGGTATTCCATTTCTATTTCACAAGTGTAGAAGCAAATAGAGGTGTCATGCAGTGCAGAATTAGATGAATGAGTCTAACCCTCTCTGAGACAGCAGAGTTTGCCCAATTTGGCCTGGAATCAGCATCCTTCAAACGTGTCCACAGCCCTCAGGGGTGGGATTTGCACCTTCAGTAGTGCAGGTCTTAGAGCAAGGATTTGGGTGTTCCACTGCAGTCTTCTTGCCCAGCAGTAATCTGTAGTAGATGCAGGCTTTGAGCCTAATAGAGCAAAGTAAAATAGCTGAAATTCCAACCCACATTTTCCTTAGCTCAGATGGAAGGAAATAAAAGCTGTCCCGAGGAACAGATGGTGTTGCTGCAGGCTGCTTTTTGCATCTGACCCCAACTTATTTTCAGCTTTGAAACCTGAACCTGCTGTTCTTGGATGTCTCCAGTAATTTTTCTTTATTAAAACAAGTTGTTCCATGAGCAGCAGAACTAGTAAAGCTTCATTTCCTCCAGATTTTTGTTCCTTGTCCTGAGCTCCCAGCCCACCCCTCTGGGTGCGGCGAGGGTTTGAAGTGTGTGCTGCTCGGGCAGCTGGCTCTGGCTCTGGCTGTGGCTGATGTGTTCTTGCCAGAGCTGCTTTTTCCTCCTCCCCTGGACACTGGTTTGGATCAGCAGAGCAGGGAAAAAGCTCATTTTGCAAGCTCTGTGTGTTCTCTGTTGTACCTGAGGTGCCTCTTCCCGGGGAATCCTGTTGTAGGATTGCCTTGCTTTGTTTCCACACCTGCAGATGGAACAGTTGGTGCTGGTGCTCTCCCACCCCGTTGATGGGTTCAGTAGCATCTTCCTGGGATCCTCCTAGGGCTCTCCATGTACTTTGAGGATTGCAGCACTGGCTCCYTGTGCAGCACTTCCGGTGCTTAGGGGGCACAAAACCAATTGTGCTGCCTCTGCCACACTCACTGTCCTGGCCCAGCAGGGCAGAGGATTCTCAATCCGTTTTACTATCAAGGAGAAAATTCCTGAGACATCTGCTGCAAATTAAGATTTAAACACTGCTGCAGTCCTGGGTGAGCCTGTGACTGTGCTTTAACTCTTCAAGAAAATGCTGTTGGCCCATATGAAAGGAGGGGGTGTGGAGCTTGCCCAGAGAGGAGCCTGGCAGTTCTGTTGCTGGTTACCAAGCTTGATTTGGTAGTGATAACAGMCATAGGTTATTTTCTCAGGTGTCTTGGGCAACTTCTGTGTTAGAAGTTTGGGTGAGGCTGTGAATTCCACTTGCATACTTGTTTGTTCCATTGCACAGAGACCAACTCTCCTGTTGGTGGGGGGAATTCAGTGCTTTATCAAAAACAGGTGTATGACAATCCCAGTCTGTGTTGGGTGTCCTGTGTGTTGTCTTTAAAATGCTCTGTACCAGAAAAGTGGGCTGAGGGAGGCATTGGCCCCGAGGAGCAGTGGCTGATGTGCTTTGCAGGCTTTGGTAGGGACTCGCTCTATAAAACCAGCCCAGTGTTTGTATGAATCAAACCCTTCATTTATGTCACCATTTACAACTGCACATGAGAAGTTYGTGCGTGAAGCAAAGCTTAGAGTTCTCTCGAGTTGTCTGATGATAATTCAACATGATTTTTCTACAGCACATGTTTGTCTTGGCATAATTTTTTGTGCCTTTTTGGGCAAATGAGACCAGGCAGGACAGAGCAGGAGGATCCTGGCTTGCAGACAGCGTTATTTCCGTCGCCTCTCTACCAGCACAGAAGGAAGGGCTCCTCACCTGCCTCTGCTACTTCAAGTTCTAGAGCTGGGATAAACTGTCTGGGAGGCTGGTTGAGCAGAATTCATTTTTCGTCGCCAGGCTGGCCAGTTGCCTGGAGATAAATTTATTTCTAGTCAGGCTCAARAGTTCACTAAACCATCACAACAGCATCCCTGGCTTTTGATTCTGTGCCTGCAGGAAAGGAGAGCAGAAATTCAGCAGCCTTTTCCAGGAACCAGTGAAGAATTGGCTTAAGCCAGTTATTTTCCAGAAATACTTAATTATGCTTCACCTTTCAATACATTTATGTCCGTATGTTGTGAAGGTGGAAGCCTCGAGTTCCTCCCTGCTGCCTGTTGAACACGGCTTAGCTAAAAATATATCCCTGCTGAAGGAGTTCCTTGAGGGAAGTGCATTTGGAGCATTTGCATTCCAGATGCCTTCAGGGAAGGCTGAGGCCAGGTCAGCAGGGTGTGCAGAGGAGGTGGAATCGCTCGCCCGCAAAGGTCAGGCCGGCTCTGCCCGGCCCCTCCTGCGCACGCGGACACCGACCTTCACGGAATTGCTGCCTGCTCCAGAAATAGCCCCGGGGTCACAGTCAGTGGGGCACCTCTGGGCTGAGCAMGATGTCAGAAGTACTGATGAGACAATAAAGCTCGTATCCAAAAGCAGAAGAAAAGGTTCAGTTGAAAATCTTCTTCCTAGAAGTGGAGCTCAGTGAGGGCGTTACCAAAAGGATTTATAGATTTCTGGGAGTGCTAGTAGTGAGGGAACTACAAACCCTTTGCTCCTGGGGCAGTTCCAAGTCAGCCCCCACTGGAAGCAGGAGTGAGGTGTGCTGTGGCTGGATTGTTTGGTACCTSTGTATGTTCATTCAATAGGCTGGAACTTAACCAGGAAAATCATCTAATTAATGAAAGTTCTTCCTTTCTGAAAGCACGTGGCTGTGCAGCAGCTGGTCAGTAGGACAGAGAAKTTGTCTTATCATTAACATGGCCCAAACATTTTTTTTTGGCATAATCAGATCCCTGTGTCTCGTCTGCAAGAGGCACAGTTTCCCTGGGCTGTTCAGGATGTGTTCCAGCTGCTGGAGACAGAGCCGACTCTACCTCCCAGTTGTGGCTGGGTTGTGTGCCAGGCTGTGTGGGTTGGTTCAGACCTGTTAAGTCATGGAGCAAGATCTCATCTTGTATGTAGCAATTGAGTTCCAACCATTTACAGTCCTAAAAAGGAGGGAATATAAAGCAGAGGCAGAACAGTGGGATGGGGTTTTGCATGGAGAGCCAAGGCGGGAGGAGGGGAGGGAGCCAGSAGGGAGGTACCAAAAGGGACACCAAATGTGATGGAGTGGTACATCCTCAGTAGTCTTCAAACAGACAAAACTGTTGCTTAGATCTTCTCTAGATTTGTGTCTCTGCTTGATTCAAGAGCCTTATTTCAGCACACATCTGCCCTTTGTGTTACATCCAAACCCCTCTTGTTCCTAGTGCGGGGGCCACATCACAGCGTTTYGTGTTTATGTTGGCTTGTTTCAAGTGTGTGCAGGACACCCCTGAAATGCCTGGGAGCTGTCACGTTGTTCTGGGGGTGTAAGTGGATGTCTTACACATACTTTATTTTCTTTAACTCTGATTTTGAAGGGGTGAAACTGCTAAACCTCAAAGCCAATGTTCCCTGTGCTCAGGCTGGAATAACCTGCAGAGGAGATTCTGGTCACGAGGAGTGTATTGGTATGCAAGGAGTAACTCCTCAAATATTTCTTCTTCCTCCAGATTGAATTCAAAATTGTTTGAATATAGGAAAACAAGAAAAAAAATCCTGAGAATGCTTGGATGGTGAGCGCTGGGGATACGTTTCTGTCRTTTGTCTTGTGACTGTGTTGGTTTAAGATTAGCAGAATTTTAGAGCGTTTGCTTCCTGTCCTAAAGGAACTGGTCCTGCACAACAAGTAGGAAACATGTACTGACTGAGCTGTTGTTAAAGCATGTTTCTTTTTTCTTTGAACTTCCCTAGGCTGGAGTGAAAGGGACGTTAGGAAGATTAGTGGGAATTTTTGAGGTAAGTTTCAGACATGGGCGCTGGGAAATTTTGTTGCAAAAAAATCATSTTGGAGTAACAATGGCTCTGCAGGGTTGTGAAGTGAGCTGAGGCGAACTTCAAAGTCTCTGGTRAACAAAAACACACCTGCTCAGCAATTCTGATCATTGCAGTGGGCACTTCAGTGAAATCACTGGTGATAACTGGTGTGACTGAATATTCACACCAGTTGAAGTGGGGTCCCCCCTTCCTTCTTTAGCACCCAGAGCATCAGTGCAGCCACACCTCAGTGGGCAGGTACCAGACTTCTCGCTCTTGTTCTGTCACTGACTCTTTCAGACTTGCCTGAAATAAGTAAAAATCTTCCCAGTTAGGAACTAATGTATCAGTCCACATCAGTCCACAAACCMCTGCTGCACGGATCAGGGACTACATTTTTGGGCTCCAGTCCCTGTTGACGCTTTCAGACCGCTCTGATTTAAAATGCAACAGTTTTTAGTAGCTAAGAATGAGCTGTGATGTGGGAGGAGCTGTGCCTGAGGTGCAGTGTTGGGTGGGCAGTTTGACTCCTGCAGTCACCCAGTGCCCTCCTGCCTGAACGGGTTTGTTGTTACTCTGGTAGGTTGGTTGTTACTCTGTCCCCTTTGCCTTGCAGAACCGGGACAGGAAGCACAGGACATATGTTTACGTACTCATCGTCACCGAAGTGTTGGAGGACTGGGAGGACTCTGTCAACATTGGTAAGCTTGGTGCTTGCTGCATTAACTGCTGCAGATAGACCATGTCAGCTCAGCATCCCTCTGGGACCTGCAATCTGTGTGAGAGGGGTCGGGAAGAGCCACAGTGGTGTTTCCTTTGGTTGCTTGGGAAAAGAATTTATGGTCAAATTGATGCTTTTTTCACCTCTGTGGCCCAGGAGAAGCCAAATAACTGTTCAGTTGCATCTACAGCAACTTTGTGTTTAATTCTTGCACTGGAAAGTACCAAAGAGCATGAAGAACTGTCCTGTCTAAGACAGGAGGAAATACATGTGGGCAGTGTGGGTTAATCATTCCCTGTTATCTTCGAAATCTTTGCATTTAAATTGGATTCCCAAATGGAAATGAACCTGCCACAAGGTTTGTGGGAACTGACTGACTCTCCTCAGGCTCTTTATGGGAGGAGTCAGAGCTGCGAGCTGTCCACAGGAAACTGAATTTCACTTGCAAACTGATAGAAATTGGGTGTTGCTTGGTGTGTGTTCTAGGTTGTCTTAAAAYGAGCATCTGTCTTGAGTAGAAATTGCAGAAATAGCAAAATAAATGTGGGGTTTTTTAATTACAAAATGGAAGATGGGGTGTAGTGCCTAAACAAACACCYGTCCCTGGCGATGGGGAGCTGTTGGTGTGGGGTTGGAGGGGGAGGCCCTGGAGATCAGAGAATATTGTCCTATTGCATCTACTGATTTCTCTCTTGGCCCTCAGGAAGGAAAAGGGAATGGTTTAAGATAGAAGATGCCATAAAAGTTCTGCAGTATCATAAACCAGTGCAGGCCTCGTATTTTGAGACCTTGAGGCAAGGCTGTCTGGCCAACAACGGCACCCCGGTCATGACCACGCCGTACTCCGAGAGCTCCGTGTCCGACATCAGATGACTGACGACGTCCCTGCGAGAGCAATTCCCAAAAGCAGACTGAGACCTGGATTTCCCTCCCCTCCCCGTTTCCATGCCTCCTCCCTCACACCAGGCATGGGCAGCCGCCTGGGGCAGAGCAAGTGTTCAGAGTGCTGCGATTTAGTGCAAGGTGGGATTTTTTTTTTCTTCTTTTTTTTTTTTTTTTGGCTTTTTTTGCTTTTTTTTTTGGATCTGTATTTTGTAAAATACATTTTGTGCATGAAGTGCCCCTTTCCCGGTACTCCGCTCCACGGCCTGGAGGCTGCCAGCCCCGCCTCTGCCTTGTGCTCTGAAGTGTCCCAAGTGTCCCCTTTGTGTCACCCCAGCCAGAGCCACTTTTTTTTTTTTTTAATTAAAAGACTTCCAATGTGAGATCAGCTCTTCAAGTCTTAGTCTGTACTGTAAGGTGCTGCTCAGACCCGTGTGGGGGTCACTCGCAGCACATCTGTATAAACTTTTTTTTAGATGGAGGATCTAACATTTTAATTTTGCGGGAATTTTTTTAATCCTGGTCTGCTTCTGAAAAGAAGGGTTCATAATTAATCTGTTTGCCTTTTGTTCTGTTTTTTAAAAACACACATTCTGTGACAGTGCTAGTGGCTGGGCCAGTTTACTCCCCATCCAGTATCTCCCGATTTAGTGCAGTGACACTGAAGTTGAGGGCAGAGTTCGGATGAGCTGCAGACATCCCTGCAGACATCCCTGCGGCTTCTCCGACAGCTCCCGCCAATGTTTCTGCGTTTCCATCCGAGTGGAACCACAAGGAGCTGGTCTTGAACCGTTGGCCAAAACCAAACAGCCTCGGCAGCRCTGCGATAGCACCTGGATTGCGTCGGCTGCGGTGGGAATCGGGGATGCAGAGGGGGGTCGGATGGACAAACTGGAGCGTGGCTCACCAATGCTGTTCCCTGACCCTGCTGCGTTCTGCTCGTGTCTCTCTTGTCCACATGCCTTACGCCGTGCTGAACTGGAGACTTGGAGTTTGTGCTAAAGCATCGGATCGCGCTCCCTGAGTGTTGCTGCCGCGGTCGGAGAACCACGCGCGCGTCCCTGATGAGAAGTCCTGGGGGAAAAATTCAGGTGTTCAGTCTCTTGTCCTGTGGTTCTGCAGCACTTGCAGTTGCACCATGGAGCGTGCTCGAAGTGTGCCCTYTGTGAAAGGTACAGCTGCCTCCGGCAGCATTCCCGACGGGAGCAGCACAGGAGAGCTCCCCGATGCGTTGGCACGCTTCACACGGGGGTTTGTTGTTTTATTGCTGTAAGTTTCATGCTGTCTTGATTTGCCAACAGTGTTGTCTAGTTGGGAAATAAAATGGGAAGGGTTGGGGTTGGGGGGTGGGTTGGGACAGGTACAAGTTTTGGGAGGGGCATTAATTAATCCCTGGCTTGGGACAAGAAGTGGTTGCTGAGTTCAGTAACTTTTTCTTTGTCAGAGCAGAGCCAAGATGTGAAATTAAATCTGCAGTACTTTTTTTTTTTTCCTTTTTTTTCCCCTGCTCTTTATTTAACAAAAAATATTCTAATAAACACTCACTGTTCCGGAGTTYTCTCTCTTCCTGAGAAGCGCTTACAATATGAAAATCTGATAGAAATATCCATGGAGCCTGGGACAAGGGGGAATGGTATCCTTGCTGGTTTGGCAAGAAGCTGTTCATTTTAAGATCCTCTTCTGTTCCTTTCCTTGTTCTCCCTGCTTTCATCGGTGTGGAGTAGCAAGGCCAAAAGCAGTGCCAGTGATCGCTGACATGGAAAACCACGCGTAAGGAACAGCCCATTATTCAAGGAGTAGCTCAAACCCAAGCCTCTGGAATTGAGCCTAAATTACACCAGTTCAGCTCTCTTCAACTTAGAGACGAATGTACAATCCTTTCTCACTATGTGCTGGTCGGCCTGAACCAAACTCTCAAAAGGGCTTGAATATTCTATCTGGAAGTGTCCAAGAAATTCCGAGAGTCGCTGTCCCCGCGCCCTGCGAGGCACCTGACACAGCCATCTACTGCCTTCAACGAGTCTTGGTCTCTACTGTACAGATTAGTATGTTGGAAATGCTTTGCAACAAAACAGCTGGTACTCCTGAAAGAGTAACTGCAGTTTTAATATCAGCAGCATGCACACTTTTGTTTTTAAACTAAAAATGTTTTTACAGGGCTGTTAAACTGACAATTTAGGGTAGAATATTGTTAATGACTTGCTAATGGCTTATTTGTTTGGGTCAGAAAAAATAAATTGTGCCAAGAAAGTGTTTTAATGTGGCATGGATTGATGCATGGATTGTTACCACGGAGTGGCTGATGTTATGCCTTGTAACTGGAAATGGCTCCTGGGGCAGGAATAGCCTTGATTGAAGAGATGCAGATTTCAGACCAGGCCTTAGCCCTGTGCTCCCTGAACCTCTCCCTGCACCACACGATTCCCGTCTTCCTCAGCATCTGAGGTTCTCTCTAGAGCTGGTACAGCTGCACCCCCCAGCAGCTGGAGTGGTTTTATCTAAACTGGTGTTAATTGGCTTGGGGCCTGTCTGCGTGAGGGACAGGGGGGCTGCTGGGAGGGCGGCTCTGGTTCCACAGCCCGGACTGCTGGGGCCGTGTCCTGACCACACTGAATCCCAGGGGATGAGCCTGGGGCTCCCAGCCCTGCTCAGACTGGTGCTATTCAGAGCTGGTAGCATTGGATAGCGGGATTCTTACCTCAGCTGGCCTGACCCTTACATGGAGCGTCGCTCCATGTCTCAGCATCCCATGGGAGCAGTTCTTAGCTGGTCCTCAGCCTGGCTCTGCTCTCTGGGCACTGCTGTGGGGTGGGTACAACAGAGGATGTCCCCAGACAGCCCATGAGTCACAGCAGTTGTTGGGCCCCCCTCCCCTGGCAGATCTCAGATGCTGATTTGGGGTGCAAGAGGGATGTGGGTGAGGAGCTGCTGCCCTTGATCCCCTCAGAGCCCTGGGGGCTCCTGCAAACCCACCGGTCCCTCTGCAGCTCCTTAGGGGCACAGTGATGTCATTAATGAGGTCACTTTTTCCCTTGCTGCTTTTCATTCCTGTGGTCATGGTCCAAGGACACCCCACTCTTGGTAGACCAGTGAGGGGCAGGGGAACTGTGCACCAGTTTGGTGACTCCAGCAAGGGAGCAGGAGAAAAGGGAAGACACCCCCAGAGTGTCTGTGTCTCTCAAGAGCTTCTTGATCCTTCCAGCAGGATTTGTCAGATCCCAAACCTTTCTGATGGTTTTACATGACGTGTAAAACTCTGTGCAGAGAGAGCCGAGGGTAATGAAACTCGGCAGAGCTGGAATTGTGTGGCTCTGGCTCTGGGGAGTCTCCCAGACAAGGATTTGTCGTGGTGGAACAGGGATCTTGAGGCTTTGGTTATTGGCAGCTTGGAAATCGCGTGGGGCCGAAACTGCACAGCACYTTGACGGAGGTGGTTACTGTTGGGTGGATTTGGGGTTTGAGATGTGGCTTTGCTCACGCTGAGGTTGTTCAAAGGCACATTTCAGAGCGAGGAATCTTTTTGCAGTTCAGAGTAACCCCAGGTGGGGTTTGGGGGATTTCCCTGCTSTTTGGTGGGTGGTGCCTGGCTGTACTGGGCCACTGCTGGGGCTCGGCAGTGCTGTCTTTCCCTGGGAGATGCTTAGAGAAGAGTGACAGAAGGGGTTTTTATTTCCATTCTCSCTGAAATCTGGCATGCAGTGATGTTAAAGTATTTCTGGTGGCTTCCCAAAGATGGATTGTTCCATTGGTTTGTTGGTGATAGAGAACCTCGGTGTCACAGCCTGTGCCTCCCCTGTCTCAGCACAGTGTTGCCACTTCCCGGCAGCACTGGCCGAGCCATCCGTGCTCTGTGGGGTCAGCAGGGCCAGCACACCCCAGCTCGGAACCACCATGGGCACTGGGAATTCTGAGGCTTTGGCATTCACCTCTCCAGGTACTGCATTAGGCAGAACATTCCCTGGATGTGGAGTTAACAGCCACTGTGCAAACTAAAAAGATTTTTTTCAAATTGAAAACACATTTGACTTTGGGCTATAAAACCTCCTGAGGACCGAGGTGGTGACAGCAGGGAGGGGACATGGTGACAGTCTCCTCAGCTGGTTTGGTTCCAGTTTAGCCAGGCGGGTGTGTTCTGGGAATAACCGGTGGAACGGAGCAGAGCCCTGCCCCGGGGGCTGCACGTCAAGGCCCCTCACCCATGGGTGCTGGGGAGGTGGCACCCGAACATCGTGGTGTCTCCCCATGCTGTGGGGTAAGGTGGGAGCTGGGTTTGGGGCTGGAAGGAACGGCAGTACCAGCATTCCCACCAGCTCTGCTCCTGGGTAGATAGATGCTGTGAACTCTTCCCTACTCTCCGTGGAGCAGGCAGGCAGTTCATTCAGCCTGAGCTGGAATGTGCCTTAAAGCGAGCTCTGTAAAGGGAAAAATGAAAAGGGATTGGAATCTGCAAGTGTTGCTTTTTCCCTTGTGCGGACACAAAGTATTCAGTGGCTAAAAATGTGGGTAGGGAATGTCAGGAATCCTCAGTTCCCTTCCCGGATCTAGCATGGGCTTTGGGCCTTTGCCTCAGCTTTTCCATGCAGAAGCTGTGTTCAGCATTCCGCAGCAAGCGAGTYGTTCCCAGGGATTGAAATCCTGCAGGCTGTACAGGTCCATCGTGTGCCCCTGGTGCTGTTGGTTTTCCTGCCTGTTGTCTCTGTTTTATCCCAAACTGATGTGGCTGTGCTTTGATGCACAACCTTCTGTCTGTCCCTGTGCAGAGCACACAGSGGGCACTGGGGGTTGGTGAGGGGTTGGTTTGGGGTTTGGCCCTCCGGAGTGGAGCCTGTGGCCAGTGCTGGGAGAGGATCAGAGCTGTATCTTCAGCCAAACCTGCCCCAAGCAGTGTCGGTGTGAGGAGCTTTTCTCTCTGGGTGACCCAACGCCTGCTCTGGTCCTGCTCCCAGGCTGGGTTTTCCCTCCTGGCTCCCTTCTCCCGCTCAATAACAGCATCATCTGGTGGCTATAGCCCCGTGGGAACGTAGTGACCTCGTGGCTGGGGTGCCCCTCGGCAGGCCCCAGAGCCCCTGACACACACAGGGTGTGATCCTCACTCTCCTAACCTTGGAATTAGCTAACCTTGTGGTGTGGGGAGATCCTGGAGTGCTGTGCTGGGGTAGCGTCAGGAGTCTGTACATAACCGAGAGAGGTGTAGCTGGTGAAAAAGAAACTGAGCTGGACTGAAGTTGTATTTAGGAGATTTATGAATCTCTCTTTGGTGCTAGTCCATAGGGGTTTTTTCCTTTTATTTTTTTTTTGTGGAAGGGTGGGAATTTTGACGTTATACTTGATAAATCGGCTCTAGAATTGCCTCAGAAATGAACCTGGGGACGTCCGAGAGTGTTTGTTGAACTTCCTGTGTGTCCTATTTTATATTTATTAAATCAGAAAATCTGGAATTACTGCTTTGCATTTGCTGCTCAGTCCTTCCATGAGCTTTGTGTACGTGGGGGGCTCCTGGCAGTCCCCTAAGCTGGGTGAGCAGGGTCCTGGACCTCGGCCGAGGGGGGATGAATGACCAGGGTCCATTGTCCATGGGGGTGTCTGCCTGAGGCTTCTCCATTCCTCCCCAAACTGAGGAATCTCCATGGTTGGTCAGAGCCATGTTTGTCTCTGGTTTGTGTCTCAGCTGGTACCTTCAAACTCACCCCCGTGACTGAGGGTGGGACTGACCCAGGTAGTGACCTYGGTGTGAGGGAAAACAGGTTCTGAACCGTTCCAGAACTGATCCAAGTCATCCACATGTCCAGGCTTGGTGTAGGGGCYGATGGCAACCGCAGAGCCCAGTGAGGAATCTCTGGGTGTCATGCTCCATGTCATGGTGGGGTCASTTGGGACATGGTGGGGTCATTTGGGATGTCCTGGGGTCGGTTGGGTCAGTTGGGATGTCTCATAAAGGTTCTTGTGCCACTCCTGCCACCTGGCTTTGCGTGAAAGTGTCAGCGAGTTCAAAGGAAGAAAACTGGTGTAGAGAGCAAACTTGCTAATTTATTAGGATTAAAAGAAGCCCGATATTTTCAGTGATTTTCAATGAGTTGCAAGTGAAATACTCAATTCTCTGTGAATTCAAGATGGTTTTGTACTTGTAATTCCCATATTCTGTTTGGGTTTATTTTCCTGGCTGCAGATCTCCATTCCTCACTCCAGCACTTGGTGTTTCTAATCTCATGCTGAACTTCACATTAGGGGGGTTATGATGGATTAGATAGTTTTCAGGAACACTTTGCAACTGCACAGGCCCTTTGGAAATGGAACATTGCAGCAGATGCTTTTTTCTCTTTCTCACTGACTTGTTCTTACGACACCTTTGTTCAAAGTCACACATGTGAAGTAGAAAACACCTTCTGTTTCCTTTGGGGCTCAGTTGGAGCCTCTGAATAATGCAGGTGTTCTCCTGCTCCTGCTTGGTCCTGGTTGGCAGGTGCAGGACGTACCTACGTGATTCTGGCCTTTCATCCACAGTGTCTCCAGAGAGGCTGGAGGGCTCTCCGTGTGCGGAGCTGGGTGGTGCGGTGGGGTCCTGTCGTGAGGGGTTTCCTCTGTTGAGTTGYGTGTGAGGGGGAGGCTGTCACTGTCGTATAAAAAAATAGAATTTGTGGATGCCAGTTTGCTGAGAGTGTGGGCTGTAATCTAGTGCCAACCAATAAACACGCCAGTATTTCACACGGCTCTGCCTCCTGCCTGGTCTCTTCATCCCGGTGCTGTTCCCCGCATCCGTGAACTCGGAGATCAGGCAATAATGTCCCCCAAGGAGAAAACCCTCCCTGCAGTGGCCTGGGACAGTCACAGCCTGGAAGAGGAACTGCAGGGATGTCACCAACAGCCTGGTGTTGAAATGGGCTCGCTGATGGGGAGGGCACCCTGCAATAAAATGGGGCATTTTAAGGAGAGAGCCTTGTGGAGCCTCTGAATCTGCTCCCGCCTCTTTCACAAAATCCTTCCTGAGAGCTCTTCCCGTGGGAATAGCCCCTTGCTGCGGAACAGGCTGGATGGAGCCYGCACCGAGAGCACCAGCACCTGCTGGCAGCTCTGGCAGCGCGTGGTGCCGATGGTGCTGCCAGCCCGGCCAGGGTGCACACGGCAGAAAGGTGAGCTCCCGCAGACACGTCCTAGTGTGGAGACCCACCTCTTACCCAGCCTGYGCAAATTCCCTTTGGGATCTGGATGTGACCAGGCTCCTCCTGCAGAAAACACCGGGGCTGGTGCTYGCCGGCCTCGTGTTGCAGCTGCGGCGCGGAGCCCAGGGCAGAATTAATCCGTGCTGACGGCGGCGTTAATGCCTGAGCGGGCGAGCGCCGAGGCAGAGCCGGGGCGGCTGTGCCCCCGCGGGGACGGCGGCACCCGGCCCCCCACCCCGGCATTTCTGGCCGGGTGAGCAGCCGGAGGGATGCGCTGGCTGGAAATCCKGCCACTTGCGCTCAGCTGCTTAAACGGGAGCTTAGCGGCTCAGCAAAGCTGTCCCCAATTATGTGCTGGGGGCCGAGCAGCGCAGGGGAGGGGGCTGATGTCTCACAGACAGAGCAGGTATTTTGGGGCAGAAATACCTGGTGTTGCTGTTCCAGCTCTCTTCACCGGCTGAAACTTTGCCCCCTTGGCCGACCCTGCWTCCACCCCAGCCACAAAGATGCCTCATCCCCAGGATGGGTGGCGATGCTGCCCTCAGCCCCCCAAAACCCTTTTCCACTSCAGGGTGAGCAAGCGGGAGATTTCTCCAGGGATGAGCAGCCCTTGTGCTGCCCCAGCCTCAACTCCTCTTTTTCCCCCATCTGGATGCTCTGGGCAGCAGCGGACGGGAAGAAAATGTCCATGTGGGATCTGGGGATGTTGCAGGTGTCCAGGGCTGCCTCTGGCCACGTGGAGGGGCTTGGTGCCCACCTGGTCTGCTCCCAAGGATGCTGCTTCCCCTGGACCGTGCATGCTCCCCTGGCCATGTGCTCCCACTCGCTCCTGCTCTCCAAGGAGCTTTCCTAGAAATTGATGGATTTATTTCTAGCCGTGGCACAGCAGCGCTGGACTGGGAGGGGATGGGTAGYGGTGGATGGTGGCAGCATGGAAGGCCCACAGGGTGCCAATGCTGAGCTGGGAGGACCTGGGGGTCCTGTCCCGCTCTGTGATTCCCCCATTGCAGTGGTGAACAGGGAGGCTGGGGGGGCTGGGGCTGGGGCTGGTTTGGGAAGGGTCTGTGGGGCAGRGGGAGTCAACACAATGAGAGCAGTGCCACTGCTGGGGAGAGTAGGGTYAGCGGGGGCTGGTGGGGCCAGTGGGACCCTCGGGGACGATGGAACACTGGGAACAGCAAGTGTCGGCTGCTCTCAGGACATCTGGTGCCCTGTGCTGGGCTGGGGAGGGGGTGAGGACAGCAGTGCAGGCAGTGGTACAGGCAGTGTTTTAGGCAGGGTATGGGCAGTGGTACAGGCAGGGGTACAGGCAGCGTTTTAGGCAGGGTATGGGCAGGGTGCAGGCAGAGATACAGGCAGAGATACAGGCAGAGTTCCGGCCGGACCTCAGCTGTGTGGCTGCTTGGTCTCTCACCGGCCTTTGCCAAGGGCAAGTTCATCTCAGGGGATGCAGACCAGGAGCTGCTCAGGAGGCTTCGGATGCTCCGCAGTGGCACTGAGCCCTGTCCTGCTGCCAGTCCGGGCACTGGTGGCCGTGTCTCCCCAACTCCCCTGTGTCCAGGCTCCTCTTTCACCTCATTCCACTTGAGGATCATTCTTTGCAGCTGTTGGGAAGTGCAGCGGGGCCTGGTGCTCCCCGGTGTCCCCCGCTCCCGCCTGACCCACTTAGCAGGACCATCTGGTCCCCGCAGGCAAAGCGGATTAGCCCCGCGGCCGGGATCAGGGCTGGGGCCCTGCCACCGCCGTGGGTGACACCGCCGGCACCGTCACAGCCCCTGCCCGCCCTCCCGGGGTCCCTGCAGCTCCAGCCTGGGGGAGGTCCACCACAGAAAGAGCCCCTGGCCAGGGACCCACAGCAGTCTCCAATGGGGGTGACCCTGCCCATGTTCCTGGCACTCCCTAGGACCTGGCTGGACCCAGTCCCACGCATCAGTTGTCTCACCCCATGCCTACATCTCCATCCCTCTGYCCATCCATCCATTCCTGTCTGCGTCCATCCCTGTCCATCCCCCTGTTCATCCATTGCTCCTTCGGACCATCTGTCCCTTTCTCTTCCTCCATCCATCCGTTCACCCAGTTAATGGTGCAGGGATGCACCTATCCACCCTTCATGTCCATCCATCCATCCATCCATCCATCCATCCCTCCATCCCTCCATCCACCCATCCCTCCCTCTGTCTCTCCTACCGCCCACACCCCCAGCTGTGCACTCACCTGGCCAGGCGTGCAACTCTCCCATCCCTCCCTCCATCTGCCTGCCCACCCCTCCGCTCGCCTTTCCCTGTACCCACCCGGGGCCTTGTCTTCCTTTTTCCCGTTTTTTTTCCCCGTTTTTTTCCCTTCCTCCCTCTCCCCGTTTCCCATTTTTCCCTTTTCTCTGCGTTTCTCTGCCCTTTTCCCTTTCCTCCCCTCACGCGTTTTCCCGCCCCGCCCCGGCCGGTCTTTGCTGCCCCCTGCCGGCCGCGCGCCGACCCCCGCCGCCCCGCCCCAAGGCCCGCCCTCTGCCCCGCCCCCGGCGCGCGCTCGGCCCCGCCCCGCGCCCGTCACGCGCCGCGCGGGTTCCGGGTGCGGGCGGCGCGCGCAGGTGGGCGGGGCGGGGCGGGGCACGCGCGGGGATCCCCGGAGTGGGGGGAGGGGGGGTGCCCGGGGGATCCCGAACAGGACGAGGGGGAAGGGGGGTAAATCGGGGTGGGGATCGAGGGGCCGGGGGTGTCCCGAGTGGGTTCGGGGTGGTGCGGGGCAGAGCCCGCTGCGAGGGTCCCGCCGGTCCTTCCGCTGGTGAAGGCGGAGCCCCCCTCGGCCTCAGCTCTGCAGTGGGGGGGTGCGGGGTGCGGGGTGTAGGGTGACCCCTCCAGGGGATGCTCCCGGCGGGGGATCATTACCGGGGTAGTTGGTTGTTACTGGCAGGGCGGTGGGTTATTACCTGTACGTTGGGCATTCCCCGGCGGTGAATTCCCGGGGCGGGGGTCATTCCCAGGCGGTGGGTCATTCCCGGGTAGTAGTTAATTCTCGGGGCGGGGGTCATTCCTGGAGTGGAGCACATTCCCGGGTGGTGGTTAATTCTGGGGGTGGGGGTCATTCCCAAGGCCGATTGTGGGTTACAGAGGTCCCGTCCGTGGGGCCGGACACTCGCGTCCCCATGAGGGCAGGAGCCGGCGCTGGGCCATGAGCAACGCCACGGCCCCCACGGCCCCGGGCGCGGCGGGCGACTCGCTGGTGGGCTCCGTCCTGGGGCCCTTCTTCCTCCTCACCCTCCTCGGCGCCCTCCTGGCCGCGGTGAGTGGGCGGGCGAGGGGCACCGGGGGGCACCGAGCCCACCCCCGAGCCCCGCGCCGCTGATGCCTTTCCCCGCAGGTGATGTACGTCAAGAAGAAGCGCAGGTGAGTGGGGGCGCGGGGCCGGGGGTCGTGGGGGGCTGCGGGGTCACCGCTCATCGCCAACCCCCTGCCAGGTCCGACCGGCTGCGGCACCGGCTGCTGCCCATGTACAGCTACGACCCGGCCGAGGAGCCGCCGGAATCGGAGCAGGARCTGCTGGTGGAAGCTGAGGAGGCTCAGGTGAGTCCCTGCCCGCTGTGGTGGGAATTGGTATTTATCCAGTTTTTACATGAAAAGTTGAAGCAGCAGCACGTGAGGTGGCTGTCCCRAGGGAGCTCCGGGCTTTGGGAATCACGGAATCATTAAGGTTGGAAAAGACCTCCAAGATCATTGAGCTTAGCCTCGACGAGTCAGGCTTTGGGTGCAGTCCAGAGGTTTTTGGGAGGGTTGGGCTGCACCGACGGTGCCTCCCCCACCCGCCGGGATGTCCTGGGCTGCAGGTGTGTCCCTCTTTTGCAGGTGATGCCCGGCTGGGGGCGGCCCTCGCCCCCTCGGCCCCCGCGCAGGGACTGGAGGGCCTGATGCTGCCTGGAGGGCCGGGACCGGATCCTGCCCGCGGGAGGGAAGGGAGGGCGGCGTCAGCACCGGCACCATCCCCCAGAACAGGCAGGATGTGCCCACGGTGGTGCCACGATGCCACAGCCCCCAGGATCCCACCCCTGAGCACGGACCAGGACGGGACATCTCCCACCTCAGTGCCTGGTTTTGCCTTTTTTTTTTTTTTGCTTGAACTGCTCTAGCAGCCCCTTGGAAGGCTCCAGGGGGAGAGACTGGCAGACTGACAGGGAGCAGCAGGCTCTGCGAGTACGGGGTGCCCGGGGGGAGATGGGGTAAATAAAGGTGTCTGCCTTGGTCTTGAGGCTCTGTGTGGGGCTGGGGGTTCCCGGCCTCTRACGGGAGTTTGGGGGGCAGCGGGGCTTTGCCTGTTTGTGTTTCCATCGGCAGCTCATCCCCGTGGATGGCTGGTGGCTGCCACCAGCACGAATGTCCCTGTGGAGGAGGTGCCCTGGGAGCAGCCACACCTGCCCCACCCAGCCGGGGCCCGGGACAGAGGCGTCAAACGTCCATAAAATGTTTTATTCAAGTAACTGCAAATAGGAACCCAAAAGGTCGTTAACAGTGAACCAAAAAAAAACCCAAACCAAACCCCGATTCTCTCCAGCCGGGGCCGCCCGGCACCGACCTCCGGTCCCGCTGCAGCCGTCGTGCCTGGGCAGAGGGGTGGGGGGAGCGTCCCGTGGTCCCCCCACCCCACTGCCCTGCCAGCCTCGATCCCTTGAAGCAGCAGAGCAAACTAGACCTCAAAATAACAAAAAAAAAAAGAAAGAAAAACGAAGCCCAAAAAAAGGGGAGGGAAAAAAAAATACCCCACGGCCCCCAGCAACACCCCGAAAAACAGGAACCACCGAGCCCACGGTGCCCCGGCAGTGCAGCAGCACGTCTGTGAGTTCAGAGAGTGGAACTTAAATATCCAGAGGTAGTTGTGAATGAAAGGAAAAAAAGTACTAAAAAAAAATATATATATATACCAGAACCTATGAGGAAAGGGCTGCCCCGAGCCGGCCCCGCTCGGGCACACCTGGGGACGGGCACCGGGCCCCGGCAGCACCGCGGGAGCTGCTCCCGCACACAGTGCAGTCACCCAGGACTGGGGGGGTGCGGGGGGTGCCCAGGGTAGCAGCAGGCCAGAGCGAAGGTCTAATGCATTTGGGGGGGTCTCACCTTCGCTGCCCCCCTGTCTCTTCCCTGCAGAGCTCCCCAGAGAGCCCAGTGCTGSGGGGGGCAGCCAGCACCCACTTGGGCGGGGCGAG
The DNA here is from genome assembly GCA_018881555.1 of Amblyornis subalaris. Lineage (NCBI taxonomy): Eukaryota > Metazoa > Chordata > Aves > Passeriformes > Ptilonorhynchidae > Amblyornis > Amblyornis subalaris. The sequence goes on along the minus strand of JACAXG010000081.1, from coordinate 854,698 downwards.
ATCACTGCATGGGGGGGCGGCGAAGGTGGGGGGTCCCAGCCCCGGCTCTCTGCCACGACCCCCCTTTTCCAGTGGGGCTGCCCCGAACCCCAGGGCTGGGGAGGGGGAGCTGGGGCAGGTGCCCGCCCCGGGCGGGGGCTGCGGGGGCCGCCCGGGTTGGGCCATTTTCCAGTGCTGCCGTTGTCTGAGGGTGAGGAGGGAGCGGAGGAGGGAGGAGGAGGAGGAAGAAGCCAGGGCGGCACGGTGGGTCTCTCCCCGTCCCTCTCCCCCGGCCGCCGCRGGGCCGTCGGGCGATGAGGTAGCGCCGGTTCGGGAGGTGTCACTGCTCCTCCTCGGATGACTCCTGGGAAATGTTCACCTCCTCCTCGTCCTGCTGCTGCAAGGCAAAGGAGCGTGGCCGGCGGGTGGCAGGGGGTGCAGCCCCACCCCGGTGTTCCTGGACAAAGAGCTGACCAGGCACGTCACACGCCTTGTGCAACGAGGGAAACTGAGGCACCAGCACCCTCCTGGATTTAAGGACGGGCCCTGACTCCAGGGTCCAGATTAAATCCCAGGTGAGAAGCCCCCGGGATGGGCTCACAGTGAGGAGGGGGGACCACACGCCCTGGGCGCATCCCATTTGCGAGCGTGGGACCGCCATCCCCAGCTCCACGGCCGGGTCCCCAGTGGCCGCTGGGGGGTGGTGGCAGGACCGCGTGTCCGTGTCCACCCCGGGTGTCCCTGTCCAGCCCCCACGCCGGGGTGGGCGGCCGTGACCCCGCACGCGGCGGTGACTCAGGGCTGAGTGAGCCTGAGTCACGCCGGCCCCCGCTTCCTCCCGCTCCATTCACAAAAACGCCACCGCGCCTGCCAGAGCGGGACATCGTGTCCCCGGCACGGCCCCGCTGGCACGGGACAGGCTCCTCCCATCCCCCTCTCCCCGCACTGGCTGCCCGCCCTGGGGTCCCCGAACAGCCCCTGGCACTGTGACGCCGGCACAGGAGAGCCCAGGATGCAATCCCGGGTTTGCAGCCCTGGCTGGTCTCAACCCCTCGTGCTCCGCAAGGAATTTCAGTGGGAAAAGGAGCAAAACCTGGGGCTGGCAGGGAAGGGAAATGAAACCATCCGGGTGGTGCTCATAGGTGCCCGGCACCCATCTGAGCTGYGAATATCGAGGGGGAAAGTGGAATGGAGGAGGGAAAGCTCAAGGAAGGAAGGGGGTGGCTGCGCCCGCAGGCTGCGGGAATGCCGGGCAGGGACCCGGGCAGGCGTGTGCCAGATTGTCCCCAGGGCAGGACCAGCCGCCCAGCTCTTGGGCCCATGGGGAGGTTGGGGGGCCAGGACTGCTCAGACCCCCAGCCCCGGGGTGTTCGGAGCCCACCCTGTGCCAAGCCGTGTCCTACTCGCTCCCTGCTCTGTGCTCCTCCAGCCCAGCAGCATCCACACCACACTCGTGGGGTTATCTGGGGGAGAGCTGTGCCTCTGAAGTGCCCAGCACCCTGCCAGGGTGGAGGGGGAAGGGAAAAGGCCGCTCACCGATTTTTTGGGTCGCCCTCGAGGTTTCCTCCCTGGTGTGACTGCAGCTTTCTGAGCAACAACAACGACAACAAAAGGCATTTTGGTCAGGCTGTCCCCAGGATGCCGGCGGGGGTGGGCGGTGTTCCCCTTCCTCCCACCCGTGACTGCCGGATTCATCACCCCAGTGGCATCTCCTGGGATGGTGCCACCAGCCCCCTGACCCCCCCGGCCCCGGGATGCCCCGTGACTCACGAGGTGGGTACAGGATGTGAGTCGCGTGTTTTGCACACAGGTCTATCGAGGGTGTCCTGTGCTGACACACACGGTCCCCGGCTCCCACCCCCGCCCCCTGCATCAGATCTGCCCTCAATTGTCCATAATTGAGCTCAAACCGGACTTGTAGTCCCAGCACCCAGCTGGAGCAGCCCCATCCCCAGGTACCTACCCTGCCCTTTGGGGTGGCCTTGTTTTTACTGCCCTTCGGCCGTCCACGGGGTCTCTTGGGGGTCGGGGCCTCRCTGGGCTCCTGCTGGAGGGAGAGCAGAGAAGGGTTGTGTGCCCAGAGTGGCTTCCAGTGCACGCTGGGATGCTCCAGCCTGGGAGTCCTGTTCTCCCCAGCAGACCCTGCCAGGGCAGAGATGCTCTTGCATGTGCTACTGGTCACACTGGGATTGGAGATCAGGCGCCAGGCACAGGCTCCTGTGTGTCCTTCAGCCAGGCATACGTGACCTTTTCCACCCCCAGCATCACCCACTTGGCTCAGCTGGACGGGTCCCGTGGCCCCTCAGCCCAAACCCTGCTCACTGCTGCTGCTGCAGCCAAGGAAGCCTCAGGGAACCCGCAAATCACCTTTTCTGCAGGAAAACGATGTGCACAAACCCCACCTGCCTCGGGGGGGCTGAGGGGGGTTTGGTACTATAAAGGCTCCAGCAGCATCTTATCTCTCTGAGCTGCTTTTGCTAATGGGGCTTTAATTAGCCCGTCTGCAAAGGCAGGTTCAGCAGGGCCTGGGGAGGGGCAGGGGAGCCCCCAGCCCGGGCCCAGGAGGAGCTCTGGGGTGCTGCAGAGCTGGGGGGCTCTAGAGCCCCCCGGGAGGGTTTTGCTGCTGTGGGAGGTGCTGCCCAAAGAGGGCTAACAGGGCGGCACTGGGGGTGTCCCCAGCCCTGCCCAGGAGTGTAGGTGTGGGGGTTTCCTGCTGCCCCGTACCCTGGGGATACCCAGCCTCCCCTTCCTCACAGGGGACCCCACGTACCTGTGGCTTCTTCCTGGGCCGCCCTCGGCCCCTCTTCTCCGAAACGTCTTTCTCCCCCTTGGAGGCCAGGGGCTGGCTGGATTTGGCGCTGGATTCGCTCATCGTCTGTCCCAGCAGCGGTGAGGAGGAGCGGGAGGGAGGAAGGTCRGTCAGCCGTGGCTCTGGCTCACCCTGCCAGCCGTGCCATCCCCCAGCCCTCACCCTGGGGCAGGTGAGATGCCCCCTGCAACCTCCTGGCACCGGCTGGGGACCAGAATATATTGGCTGCAGGGCAGTGTCCTGCCCTGAGCCCATGGCATGGCCACCCTGTGGAATCAGCCAGTGCCCTCTGCTCAGGCAGCTCCTGGGGTCCCCTCAGGCATTTGGGGAGCAGCAGCTTGGCCAGCCCCTCCTGCAGAGCCTGGCCCCCTTCCTCAAAAAGCATAGAGCGSCTCCAGATTTAACCTGGAGTCCTCGAAATCCCAGATGTGCCGCTGGCACCGGCAAGTGGGGACAGGATGAGTGGTGACACTGGGAGCCTTGGGTGTCCCCAGGGGGGTGCCAGGGCCCTGGTGGGGGACTCAGGGTCCTACAGCCTTGCTCCCCACCCCACCCTCAGCACTGCTGCACCCAGAGCTGGTGCTGCACCCCCGTCCCTGGGTGGGGTTCGGGACAGGCGCCGCCTGGCACTTGTCCTGGGGACACTGGGTTGTTGCCTTCCCTGTGCATGTCCCAAAGAGCCAGGCAGTTTTCCTTGCTTCTGGAGAAATCCCACAGAGGAAAAGGCTTCATCTTCCCCTCTCCACCTCGCTGCTTCCCAGGGGTGCAGGGAAAACCTGCTTTTCCAGAGCCGTGGGGGTGGCTCCATGCCCGGCTCCCAGCCCAGGAGCCAGGAGGATGGGCTCTGAGTGGGAAGGAGCAGGATTGCTGCCACAGCCCGGGCACAGCTTGCCAGTGACCCCACGCAGGGCCAGGTGACTGTGGCCATGCTGGGGACACCTGCCTGGAGTGGGGATGTGAGGCTTCCCAGCAGGAAGAGAGCCAGGTCCGAGGCTGTGTGCCCGGTCTGCGTGTGCTGACAGAGGCACCCTCCTACCTCTCAGGKAGTAATCTCAGTTTTGAGTCAGTGGTCCTGATTGATGGTGTTGGAGCAGTCAGGAGAGCAGGGCCGTGGGGGGCAGTGGGTGCTGAGCCCCCTGGGACACTGAGCCTCGCTGGGGTGGGTGTGGGCAGGACATGCAGGGTGAGGAACCACACTCAGACCTCTGAGCCTTTTCAAAAAACAGGCGTCAGCTCCTGCTCCCCTCTGGAAGTGACTCATGAGTGCAGAACAACAACAACAAAAACCACCCTCGGAGTCCTTTTTTTTTTTTTTTTTTTGGGAGACAGAAACCATGCTGTCGTGTAAACACCCCGAAAATATTACTCACAGCATCCCAGAGCCCTTCAAGGAGTCTCTTAGGGGGAAAAAAAAAAGAAGTATGGTTTAGATTTAGGCCAGCAAAAGGCCGGCTGCTGGTCGGGCTGGGACGGGGTTTTGTCTCTTTTTAAGTCAATCTCTGTCAGAGGCAGCGCAGCCTCGAGCTGCTCCGTGCCCCCTCCCGCAGCTGGAAACAGATGGGCCCAGCATGGCCCCCACCCTGCCGTGCTCTCCTCCCCCTGCCAGAGCCGGGACCGGGCCCCACGCAGCAATTCCAGCCGGGAATGCCAAGGGGACCCTCCACGTGTTGGGGGTGCCACTGGGTCTGGCCCCCCCGGGAAGCAGCTGCTGCTGCAAAGTTGTTGGTGCTGGGGAAAGCACGTGCACATCCCACCCTTCCCTCTSCATCCCACCCTTCCCTCTGCATCCCACCCCTCCCTCAGCATCCCACCCCTCCCTCCGCCACCGCAGAGCTCTCCCCAGGGGCCCCAGAGCTGAGGGGACTGAGGGGGCTCCGTGCCCCGCTCTGGCACAGGGGGTTGGGAGGAGGATGCTGGAGACGGAGGATGCTTCTCTCCCATCCCACCACCTTCCCCACCAACACCCGAGAGCAGCCCYAGCTCCCCCGCAGTGCTCCCGGCCCGGCGGCACCTGCCAGGCCCCGGGGGTGCTCCGAGCCTGTGGGACGATGCCGGGCACATGGCGGGAGCAGCTCCGGCCCTGCTCACACGCATCAGAGCCACGGAGGGAGGGAGGAAGGGAGCAGCTGGGTTGCCATGGAGGAGAGGAAGCAGCTGAGAGAGAAACCTTTCCAGGCAGGGAGGAATCAGTGGGGGACGCGGGCAGGGGCTGCCGGGCTTCCCGCGGCCGAGGGGGGGAACATCTCTGCACGGTTTGGAGGTGGAGGGGCCACATCTGCCTCTCGATTGATGGAGCTGGGGGAAGGAAACCTCCTCCCCTCTCCATCCCTATGGATGCTGGGCCACCAGGCTCTCCTCCCCCAACCCCATTGCTGCCTCTGCTCCACGGCAGGAGCTGGGCTGTCCTCAGCAGCCACCTCTGGGTTGCACAAGGGCCAACCTGTCCCCTCGGAGCGATGCTCCTGGCTGCTCCTGGGCCTGCTCCTGCCTTCCCATCCGCCTGCACTGGCTTATGCTGCTCCGTGCRGATAACCCCATAAATCCCCCGCTCCTGCCACCTACTCTTAGATTAAACAAACTGGCCCAGGAGAAGTGGGGAGACAGGCGGGGGCTTAGATCTTAAAAAAAAAAAAAAAATATATATATCAAATCTCTTCACGCCCAGAAAATCCAGCCTGATGGCAGCTGGAGAAGGATCCCAGCCGCACCTCCTGGCAGAGGGATGGGGAAGGAGGAGGGGAAGGAATCGTGGAGCAGAAGTTGAAGAGCCTGTTGGGCAGGGGTGCGGGCCGGGAGGGATGTGCGGGCTCCTCCTTAGCACAGACCCGCCGTGGGGCTACTCTGAACCCCCCCCCGGGGCGTCCATTGAGGAAAGTCCCCCCCTTCCTTCCTGGGATGCATAATAAAAGGAAGTGATAAAGGAAAGGAAGGAGGGAGGTGGAGGAGAAAGAAAAGAGGCAGGAAGGGCACCATCAGGGCTTTGTGAAGCCCCTGTCCTGGGGGGGTAATAAAACCCCTCGTGGAGCCGGCGCTGCCGGCGGGGTGCGGGGCTGGCGGGGTTCGGGGGCACCATCCGGGGGGCGGCTGAGCCCCAGCACCGCAACTTCGCACCAACCCGCGTGTGCGTGTCCCCCCGCGAGCCGGGCTTGGCCTCGCACCGGCCCCACGCACCTCGCGCCGTCCCGGCCCCACGCACGGGTCCCGCTCCCACGCCCGTGCACCGGCCGCGGCCCCACGCACCTTGCACGGTCCCGGCCCCGCGGGCCGTCCCGGGGCCGTCCCGGGGCCGTGCGGGCCCCCGGGCGCGGAGCGGGGCGTTTGCAGCACCCGCAACCGAGTAAGTGGAGCAAAGTCGCTCCGCGGTGGGAGCGGCGGCACCGGGGACCCCCGCCCGCCGCCGCCCCCGCTTTGCGGCCCGCCAGGTGCATCACSCTGCTATTAACAATAATTAATGCCGATAATAAAGCGAGGCACCGCGAGCCGCACGCACCCGCGTCCCTGCGAACGCCGAGAGCCCCGGGGCCGATCGCGCCCCGCATGCGGCGAGGGGGAGCAGAGCCCCGGCCCCCCGCGCCCCCCGCAGCAGAAGGAAGAGGAAGGTGGCACTCACAGTCAGCTTGATCCCGGAGCCGGGTGTTCGGGGTGGGTTTTGGGGGCGGTTTGATGGTTTTGTTTTTCCCGGCGGGTCTGTGTTGCGGAGCGAAGGGACCCCCCGCCCGCGGCGACTGCGGATCTGCAAGGAGAAGAGAGAGGCTGCGGCTCAGCCCCGCATCCCCGGCCCCGCCAGGCCCCGCGTATTTATATAAATAATAAAGAGAGAGAGAAAAAAAATTGCTCCAGGAGGAAGGAAGCTGGGTCAAAATCATTTGCAGGGAACGAGGGGAAAAAAAAAAAAAGGGAGGTGGGGGAAAAGGGGGGAGAGGGGGGGGAAAAAAACCGGAGCGAGCTCCTAGCCTTACTGGAGGGGATCCAGCTGCTAAAAATAGCAAAATCACACTCGAAATTAAATAAGGGCAAACAGGCGAAGGGAGCTCCCAGCGCCGGCGGAGCGGGGGAGGCGGAGCCGGGGCCGCATCACGGCGGGGGCGGCGCGGGGCGGCGCGGCCGGGAGCGATAGGGCCGTTCAAAGGGCTGCGGCGGCGGCTGCGCCCCCGGCCCCGGGCGGCGGAGGGTCCCCGGGGGTAGGTAGAGGGTTCCCCGGGAGGCTGGAGGCAGCGCCGCGGTGGATGGAGACGCCCCCATCCTCCTGCCCCAGGATGCTCCGGGAATGCTCCCGGTGGGGCCGTGCGGGGGGTGCGGCTACCCCCGGCTGGGTGACCCCCGATGAGAGCATCCCCGGCTCTCCCCTCGCAGTGTTTTGGGCTGGCCTGGGGGGTTTGGTGTCCCCGTGGGGGCAAGCACCGGCCGGGGCCGGGCCATGCGCCGATGGCCAGAGCACGATGCTCCTGCTGTTGCTGCCTCCTCACCAAGTCAATCCCCACAAAAGCTTCTGGTCCCCATCTGGAGGCACCAGCAGTGGGGGCTCCATCCCCGGGGGCTCCCGGGGCCGGCTGGYTCATGTCACGATATTTATTTAATGTGTTATTGCAGCACCACTGCCGAAAGGGGAGGCTGGTGTGGGGGCCGGTCCTGCTCGATGCAGTGGGGTTTGGGGAGCTGGTGAGCAGCCCCGAGGCTCTCCTGGGTTTTAAGCAAGTTATGGGCTCAGTCTGCAGTAAAGAGCTTTGTTCTGAATTCCTCTGGTCTGTTTGGAAGTGGTTGAGGACAGTCTGGAATCAGCTGAGATCAGCTCTCCAGCTAGGTACCCCAAAACCCGCGTCTCTGCTGTGCCAGGGCAATGTTTCTGAGATGTGTCAAGCATTTGGGATCTTGCAGTGGTTTTTCTTGGTGGGAGACAAGGAAACACAGAGCTCAGCATCCTCCCAGTGATGGGATTGTGCGAAATTTCCCCAAATTCCTGTGAAAACAACAATCACAAGTTTAATGGAAACTCTGATCTAGGTGCTTTTGACCATTCTGACTCTTAGGGTTGAAATCTGAAGTGAGGATCCGAACTTCAGGCTGCTGGATATAAGTTCCAGGCAAGGTTTCATTTAAAAAAAGGCACCTTTAAAAATATGAAATGTGAAAGTATCAATATCTGCTTGTGCAAAACTGCTCTGGTGGGGAAGGTTTGCAATGCAAAACAAGCCAAATAAAACCCAGCCAGGCTTGGGGCACTTGTTTCTCCTAATTGTTATTTGGATTTTTCAAATCCCCTGCAAATTCCCCTGCCTACAACACAATCACAGCAGTGTCCCTTTCTGACAAGTAAAAAACGAAAGCAAAGAAGGAGGGGGAGAACCCTCCCGAAAGAGGGTTCCTGTTCCCAAACACCTGCAGGAAGAGCAGGCACCACCCTGYCTGCACCCCTGCGTTTGGGGCTGCAGCTCCTGATCCGAGCAGAGGTGGGTCTCCCCCATCAGAGAGCCTTGTTTCCATGCAAAGGGTTGTTTGCAAACCCCGAGTATCCCTGGTTTTTTGGCTAAAATTAGCGTTTCCCCACCTGCAGGCAGCCCTGCCTGGGTTTGGAGGTGCCAGGGTGCCTTTTGCCCCAGCGCTGCCGCTCAGGCTTCCCCGTTTGCTGCGAGCCCGACGAGGAACTTGGTTTCTGTGCTGGCAGAGGCTCGTTGTTATTAATATCCCTCGTTATTTACTCTGCAGTGGCAGTGAATAGCAGCAGCCTGAGCACTGCAAATGACTGGGGCTGCTCTGCCTTGCTTTGATCCCTCAAAATTTTTAGGGCAGTTCCCCACTTGCTGAGCCCACGCCAGAGCCCGCCCACACCGCCTTCAGCCGTGGGGTCACCACTCGGTCTTTAAAAAAAAAATAGTGCTGCAGTGGTCTCCCAAAAGTATAGAGAGGTGGGGAGATGGCCCAGCAGCCAGGTACTGGAACACAACAGCGTGCAAGGGGGGGAAAAACAGGGGAAAAACCGGCTGGAGCAGAGCCCAGGGCCGGGCCCAGGACTGCAGTCCGGGAAGATCATTTTCACTTTTGTTTCTGCAGTTGGGCTCCTGAGTTACAGCTCGCGGCCCAGTGGGTTTGGGAGCAGGGCTGGGCGAGCTCCCCCAGCCTGAGGTTGAGTTCCGCAGCCAGAGCAGAAGCTGAAAATGGCTGGAAACAGGGAAACAAATGATTTATTATCCCCGTCATCGCAGCTGAGCCCAACGCGGGGCACGGAGGAGCAGCCCGTGCCGTGCCGGGTTGGCATCGCACCGAGCCGTGCAGCCCCGGTATCCCGGTGGGCCCAAAAAGCTGGGAACCCCGCCGGGATGCAAGCAGGGATGTCCCGGTGCGGGGGTTCACAGGGCTGGCCGGCCATGGCGCGGGAGGACAGGGACAGGGACGTGGCCTTTGTTTCCCCTCCCGGCTTTGTTTCCCCGATGGCCCCATTGATGAAGCCCCATGTGGCCAAACAGCCCCGGACCCACCCCAAAACAGGCCTGTTAATTTGATTAAATGGCTCCTTCCTCCTCACTCCCGGAGCAGATTGAGCTCTCGCCAGGGCAGCGTTTTCCTGCAGCCCCGTTCTGGGGACAAATTCCTAAATCACCTGATAACTTATAGGCTTAATGTCGCTGCTTTGAGCCCGGGGTTTGCGGGACCCTGCGATGCCGGCGCTGGGGGTTGCGCACATGAATTATTTCGTATCTCTATTTATTTAGCCAATATTTCAGGCCCGGGAGGAGACCTGACGGAGAAATGGGTGCCCAGTGCTTGGGAAAAGCTGCATCTCTGGGAGGTCCCCTGAAAAAAAGGTGCTTGCAATCACCCCCAGCACCTTGGGCTCCTTGGAACCACAGGTTCTGCCCCGAAAAGCAGCTGCCTCCGGGGGGGGACATGGGGGACCAGAGGGTGGCTCTGAGGGGTCCTCATCTTGTCCTGCCCGGCCCTGTGTCCTGGCACTGCCACCGAGCCCCGCAAAGCTGCCTTTGGGATTTGGGTGCCTAATTCCTGCTAATTTCCCTGGGAAAGGGGAAACCCGATCCTCCGAGGCAGCTCGGGTTGTTGGGTGACTGGAAGGGCCACCTGGCTAATTACGGGCGTGTGTGTTTGTCACCTCCAGAGCCCTTTGGAACAGCAGTTAATGGGGCGTGGCGGGGGCTGGATCCCCGGACTCCGGGAGCTGGGGATTTAGAGGAGAATTTGGCCGCAGCGTGAGGCAGGAGCGGRGTTTGGAGGTGCTCCCTGCCCCGGGCTCCGGGGTGCTTGGGGCTGCAGTATGCACAGCCCCCGCACAGGGAAGTGCACTTAAATAACTCTCTGTATCCTGATGATCCTGAGACAGCGCGGGCTGATCCATGGCGGCCGCAGGGTGAGCAGGATCAGCCGGTGGGGCTGGAAAGTGGCTCTGGCTCAGGCTCAGTGCTGGGGCAGCCACCCCCACCCGCGTGTCCTGACCTGTGGGGATGTGTCTCTGCCCATCACCCCTACCCGGTGGCAGCAGCGTCTGGTTTAGTGCCACTCCTGTCCCCTGGGAAGGCGAGGATGTGTTTTGGGTGCTGCTGCCAGTGGGATGGGGATGGGCAAGGGGCCGTGTGTGAGGTGCTCTGGCTTGGGAACCGTAAGCTGGAGCATCCCATGAGTTTTGGGGAGCTGCTCGGGTCCCTTGGTGGCTGCCCTGCCACCTCCTGGGCCTGGGGCGGCTGCTGGCTCTGGCAGGGAGCGGGATGCTCCGGGGCTGCAGCCATCGCTGCGCGGCTGCACAATGGCCTTTTGTCTGCGGGGCTGCCCCGGGAACATCCCGCCATCCCAGTTTCCCAGTAACATGAAACCTCCTCGGGGCTGCCTGCCGGAGCACAAAGCCTGAGGCTGCTGCGGGGGGCAGCCCTGGCCCCGTTCCCGGCTCCCCCCACGCCTGGGCACATGTGCACCGAGCGCGCCGGGGCTCAGGTGGGTGGCGAGGGGCTGCCAGCAGAGCCGGGGTCCCGCAGCGCAGAGAGAGGGTGCCAGGAGCTCCAGGAATGGAGCCAGGTGCTGTCCCCGTGCCCACAGAAATCCTGCGCAAGGATGAGGCTGCCCCGTGGCGAGGGGCGCCGCAACTTCCTCACCTCTGGTGTCCCCAACTCAGGGAACGTGCCAGGGGGTGAGAAAATACCTGCAGGTGCTCCCTGGAGCCCCTTTCCCTCTGCCCTGGCCTGGGGGTGCCGACGGCGGGGGGGGGGACGGAGGGGACAGGCCGGGGAGGAGCCGCTGTAAATCATTAACGGGGACGCGGCGGAGGGGAATGCGAAGGGTCATTAATCGAGGACTCGCTGGCGGGCTCGCGGGGAGGGCGGGTCTGGCTGCCTGATATTTTTTTAATCAATTGTGTTGCACTTCAAATCTGAACAGGGCAGTGAAGGAGCTGGGGGTGGCCAGCGGAACCCTGGGAGGGGTGGGGGGAAGCGCTGCAAGGCGCTTGCAGAGGGGGCTGGAGGACACGCGGTGCAAGGGACAGGGAATGTTTTTTCCTACTCTTCCCAGGGTTTCCTAGCTCCTCCATCCCCTGGAATCTTCACAGGTTCCATGTGATAGGGAAGGAGCCCCCCAGTCCCTGGCCAGCTGCGAGTTCACTGTGGCAAAGGGGACCCACCAGAGACGCTGCTCCTTATCGGGGCTCCGAGAAAACATTTCTCCCAGCCAAATTCCTTGACACTTTCYCCTTTACTCAGCTCCGGTCGGAAAAGCATCGAGGACAGAGGGACTTCCCTCCATCCCGGTGACTCAGGTGGTGGTCAGCGAGGTGACTCAGCCCCTGTCAGTCCCGGCTCCGGAGGCACAGGGCGGCCCGGGGTGACACAGAGGCAGGGGAATGGGAATGGGAATGGGAATGGGAATGGGAATGGGAATGGGAATGGGAATGGGAAAGGGAGGCGATGCCGGAGGTGACGGGACGGGGAACGGGGCCAAGCTGGCTGCTGGCATAAGGAGGGGAGCAGGAGCCGGAGCAGCCCTGCTCGTGTCCCCTCCACAGCCTGGGGGTTTGACTGACGGCCGTGGGGAGGAGATGGGTCGGGGCGGGCAGAGGGTCACCTGATGGTCGGCGAATGACCCGAGGCAGCAGGGCTGGGCGGAATGGAGCGTCCTGGGATGGAACTGGCAGGTTTTCCTGAGGGGAACGCGCTCCCACCTTGCCAGAATCACAGAATTATGGAATCATTTAGGCTGGAAAAGCCAACGCTGCGGTTTCCTGCTGCCACCTAACGGGGAGAGGCTCCGGCAGCGGAGGGGGATGGAGGGGAAGGCTCCGCATCCTCTCCCCGCCCGTCCCGGGGTGAGTCCCAGCATCCCTCACTGAGAGCAGGAGGGTGCTGGGGTGGGCCCGGGCTAAACTGGCGCCGGGCAGGGCTGAAGCACGTTCCCGTCTTTCCCGCAGGCAGCCAGCCGTGGCAGTCCCCGTGGGGACTTGCTAGGTCGGGGCATGCCGGTGACCCGGGTGCAGGGCTGAGCCCTCCACAGGCCGCTCGCTTTGTCCCAGGACCGCAGGGACAGCGGGTTTGTCCCTAGCAGGGTGACCCCCAGGCACGTGGCGCGTCCCTGACCCTGCGATGCGGCTCTCCCATTCCCGGGGGGAATGTGACATCCAGCCCGGCCCGAGGATTAGGGCCGGCTATAACGGGCCGGGTGGTCACCGGTCGTTCCCGGCTCCGGTTACTCGGTGCCTGGCACGGCTCTGCCGGGGGTTCATCTTTCAAATGGCACAGACAGGCTGGCAGGGGGCCTGTGGGGGCACCTAGGGGGTCAGGGGCTCGGAGTGGGGTCCACGAGGCTGGAAACCACCACGGAGCTGAGCATCCCACCCCTCCATGTCCCCAAACCCGCTTTGGTGGGGAGCAAGCTGTGCTTATCCCCACACCCCCTGCCCAGGAGTGGGGTCCGGCAGGGCATCCGCCACCTTCGAGGCTTCACTGCGGGGGCAGGAGGTTCYTCACGTGCTCCCGTGCCCTGGTACCCCCCATCCATCATGAGAGCAGCCGGGTGGGAGTTTGCCAGGCTGTCACCCACCTTCCCAGCCGGCTCCGGGCCCGGGGAACGGCTCCCTTGGCAACTGCTCCTCCGTACGTAGGTGCTGAGCCGCACGCGTGGCTCCCCCCGAGGGGAGCGTCACGACACGACGGGCGCGGGCTGGGGGGCGGCTCCCCGTGACTCGGAGCTGGGGGAGGACAGCACTGTTCTCGTTCCTGACGAGCGGTCCCAGAGTCCCTGCGGGGGGGAGGAAGGGGGAGAACACCCCCGAAGGAGCCCACCGCAGCACCCACGTGTCGCCCTGAAATAGGATGTGGCTGCCTGGAGGGTCCCTGCTTCCCAGCGCCCGCGGGGAGAGGCTTGGGATGCATCGGCTGGAGGAGGGGATCTCCCCTAGAGATTTAGGAGAAGGCTCCTGGGGGGTTGTGGAGGGTGTAACGTGTGTTTCACCTGCTGCACGAGGGTGACGGGAGGCCGGTTGCACAGGAGCTGCTCRCTCAGGCTGTGTGACGCCTTCGCACGTGGGGCAGGAGGGGTCAGTCCCCACCGCAGGGTGGGCATTTAGGGCAGTGATTGCTCCGGATACCTTTCCCGCATCCCCCCCGGGCCGGAGGGATCCCAGCGTGCCGGGTCCGTCCCGCTGCATGGCTGCAGTGAGGGCGGCTTCCACGGGAAGGCACTGCTGGCCTTCGCTGGAGAGGCTGAGCCCAGCTCTGGGACCCGAGCGCCGGCGCAGGAGCGTGGGCTGGGGGCTGCGGCAGCCGGGGATCCCCGGGGCTGGCAGCTCCTGAGGGATCTGGCCCTGGACAAGACTGGCTCCAGATCCTGGCTGCACAGGTTGCTTCAGATTGTGTCTCACCACCTCGCTGTGCTGAGTCCCCCTTCTCCCAAACATCATCCCTCACCGCTGGGATGCTCTCTGCCCCTGGGATCTGCAGCCCCCTCCTCTCCTTCCCCACTGCTGAGCCCCCTCAGATCCGAGCGATGCACCCACCTCCATCTCCCCCTTGTCCCAGGGGATGGGGCTTTGCTGGACTGCGCACAGGAGAACCTCTGGAACCCTTTGCCTGGGGCTCAGGGAACTGTGGGAGAGAGAAAACACAAGAAAAAATAATTAGAATAATAAAGGTTTTGAATATTGTGCAGTGAAACGGGGCCGGAGCCTCTGCTGAGCTCTGCAAAGGCAGGGAGAAAGGAAGGAGTTCCTAATGAATCAATCAGCATCCAAACTGGAAGCAGAAAGGGGCTGGAGGAACTGGGCGGACTGGAGGGGTTTGGGGGGCGGCTGCTGGCAGGTGGTGAGCCTGTGTGGGTGTGAGGGGTGGTGGATGTGACTGGGATGGACCTGGGATGGGATCCAGGGTGATGCTGTGGGAGCTGGTCCCTCCTGGGGCGCCTTTGCTGGTGCAAAGACGCAGCCACGAGGATGGGGGATCTCTTGGGATGCTGCAGCTGCACAGTGTGGGATCCTTCCTCACTGTYCCCAAACCCTTTTGTGACTCTTCCAAAAGTCACTTTCTTACATGGGGGGGGGGTCACACCGACACTGGCTGGGGGGGCCCTCCCGGCACAGCCCCTCACTGCAGCACCCGATCAATGACCAACATAATTACTCCTGCAAAGGCAAATCTGTGCTGGCCTCGGCTGCTTGGTTGCACTCCAAGGAAGACAGTGTTTCCTTGCAAGGATGAGGCCATGAATATTTTATGTCCGAGGAGGATATTTCTTTCAGGAGGTTGTTGCATGAATTATGGAAAAGTTGGGAGGAGAAGACGGGTGCTTGCTGGCCGGGGTCGGCTCCGAGCTGGAGGCTGCGCCGGCACCGCGGGGCTTTACCCGGGGTCCCTTTCCCTGGGTGCTGGGCGAGGTCTGCCCCTCGCCCCCAACCACAGCAGCAACCGGGGGGTGCTGGAGGAGCCTCTGGTGCAAATCCATCCCAATTTGGGGCAGTTTGTGCTCCGGCAGAGCAGGTTGGTGCACGCAGAGCGAATGGGGCAGTTTTGGCACGGGGTTGGACGTGGGGTGRGTGCTCAGCTGCCAGTGTGGAGGTCTGTGAGGGGGTACAGCRGCTTCTCCAGGCACTTGGAGGGGAGAAGCAAGGCAGCAGAGCCTCCTGGCCTGCTCCATGCTCCCCTCCTTGCTTTCTCCCATCTCCTGGGTATCCTCATGCCTGGATGGGTGCTTGACTGGGTCCATCCAGCATCCTTCCCTCGCCGGTCCCTCACCAGAGCCTGAGCTGCTGCTCTCCCATCCCTTGTCCCTGTCCCCTGCCCATGTCCTGCATCCCAGATGCTGCTGCCACCCTGCTCCAGCACGGCTGGTTGGGAAGAATGAGGGGGTTGCCTTCCACACCATCCCTGGCTTCCATGTTAGTTAATGTGTAAAGATTTTCCTCTAATTGTCCTGTGGGTGCAGAGGGAGTGTGTGCTGTCTGGCCGTCACAGTTAATTTTACCACCGAATGTTTTCTCTCCTTCCCTATTCTCCCTTTTTTTTTTTTTTTTAAGTTTTAAAGAAAACATTTCCAGCTGCTTGTGATCCCTGTGGGTGGAAAAACCCCAAAAGGAAATGCAGGCAGAGCTGTCTGTCCCCCTTTCCTTTCCCCAAGCTGGGGTTGGGGGACAGGGCCRTGTCCCTGGGATGTTGCACTGGGGACAGGGGGACACCTCTGGCTTTAAAGACAAAATTGATGAGAGAACAGGAAGGTTGGTTGGGAGCAGGGTGGCATCACTGGGACCCCGGTGCTTCTGAGGGTGCTGGTTTTGGGGGCAGGTCCTGTTCTCTCTGAAGCGTCAGCAGAAAAAGCTGCTGAAGGTGCACGACGAGGGATTTCCAAGAGAACATCGTGCCTCGGCTTTTCGTGTTTCTGTATTGTTTAAACCCAAAATCCGGAGTAATTGCTGCCCAAAATAGCCTCTGGTCGCTCAGCATGTCCCTTTTCCTCCTCTTTTACAAAGCAACAACTCCTAACTGGGGTGGGACCAATTCACCAGTTGCATTGAGGGGATCAAACTGGAGGGCACATCCAGCAGCAGCCCTGGTGCTTCCCAGTGAGCAGCAGAGTGGGGTGCAGGGCTGGGCTCCGAGGCTCCCAAATCCTCTGTCYCTTCCCAGCGTTTCCATGCTGGAGCAGCAGCCACAGGAGGGAGGCAGGACACAGCCCAGAGGATGGAGCCAGCAAAACTGCCAGTTTTGGGAGATGCTGGAATGTGCTCGTGGGGTGGGTGCGGGCGCAAAGCAGCAGCTTCTCCTTTAGCAGGGTCTGAGCCCGGCGGGGCCCATCCGTGCCCTGAGCTGTGCCGGCCTCTGCTCTGCTCCTGGGGGTGCTGTGGGTGCCGTGGGGGGTGTCCCCCTGCCCTGGGCTGGCGTTCCCTGCCCTGGGCTGCCTGTCTCCTCGCCGGCTCTCTTGCCATTAGGTGGAAGTGTTGTAGAGGAGAAGAGCGATGGAGCTGCCCGACTTCGGGCTCCACGAGTGGCAAGAGCCAGGCACGGGCCCTTTGTCCTCCTGTCACGGCGGCAGTGAGGTGCAAAGGGGAACTTTTAGGCTGGATACACCCATGGGAGAGGAATAAACCCCGAGGCTGCAGCGGGAGGAGGTTTGGCAAGAGACAAAGCTGCAAATTTCCTCAAAGCAGCAGCTCCCCAGTGTGCTCCATCCCCTCGGTGCTGCCGTGGGGGAAAAGCCCACAAGCCCAGGAATGTCCCCCTTGGTGGCCTCTGAGAGGCAGGGCTCCTGCTTGGTCCCAGCTGGGGTCCAACATCACCTGGGGGGATGCGGGTGCCTGGCAGGACCCTGGGCTGCAGGAAAGCTGCTGGTGGGAGATTTGCAGCCCCCAAAGGGGTTGAAGGACAACCAGGGAGCTGCCAGGGAGCTGGCACAGCCACAGGAGCCTTCCTCGAGAGGAGGAGGAGGAGGAGTTGTCATCACTCCCAGCCTGCAGCCGAATCATCCCTCGTTCATTGCTAATTCCTCCCCGCAGGCCCGGATGGGTTTCTCTTTTTCCCCGCATTTCTTTAAAATGCAACTCTCCCCATCAAGATCTGTTAGTCACGAGGCGTATAATGAGTTTTATATATACTTAAGTGGTCTGACATTCGGCATCCCATTATCCCCACTCCTCGAGAGAGGCACGGACCCGATGTGTGAATGTCAAGCCCAGGCGAGCACAGGCAGTGCCGTTCCTGCTCTCCCAAAGATCCAGATCTAATACCCACGTTCGTGTGCTGGGGGTGTGTGGGAGTCTCTTTCTTCTGGAAAGAAACCCAAGGCTGGGTTTTTTTCTTTCTCCTTGGCCTATTATTTGGGGTTTTTTTTGGGGAGGCCAAGCTGAATTATTTTGTTGGTTTTGTTTTGCAGCTCTGTTTATCCCTTCGGTAACTGCCCRACACAGGGTGACTCGAAGGCTTTTTGCAAACAGCTCGTGCAATGCCTGCTGGAAATCATCTGTGGGGGCTGAGCCAGGGTCACTGCACTCGTACCCAGCCTGGAACTCCCTGCCAGCTTCCACTGAGACTTTTCCCATCCCCGTCCTCTTGCTCCGGCTCGTCTCTGCCTGACGTCAGTGAAAATCTTCCCTTCGCTGCAAAATCCCCAAGGAGCAGGACAAAAGTGTCATCGTGCTCTTCCTCCTTTCTTTTTCTCCTCAAATCCTTCTTCTGCTCTTTTCTTTTCTTCCAACCTGTCCTTTTATTTCCTCCTGCGTCACCGGCACTGGCAGGACCCGTGTTCCCTGTGCTGCTGCTCCTCCTGGCCACGTTTCTCCCTCAGACAAGCGGGACACCGGAAAAACATGCCCAGCCACCCCCACCCCTTACCCTGCAAACTTATTTGTCTTTAAATACACATAAAAATAGCTCTTGCTGGGCCTCCTGCTTTTTAATTGTGTAGATATTACAGCTAATTACAGTTCTATTAATATTTCACTTTGAATTAAAGATTTATTTTCCACACCCTCCAATCCAGGAGGGAATTAAATCCACACCCCAGGCAATTGCAGGCACCGGCAATGCGGCCCCCAGATGAAAAGGACCGGGTGTGATTCCCGAGCCTCCATCTCTTTGACAGGAGTGACCCACGAGGAGGAAAGAGGAGGTGGTGGCTTGGCCATAAATTATTCAAAGCCCTTTTGCAGAGCCGAGCCGGAAAGTCCAGTCCATAAGATGCGGTTTCAAGTTTTTCTATATTAAAAAAAAAAAAAACCCGAACAAAATTGCAAGCAGTGTGTCTCCCGGATGGCGCTCGGTGGCCTCAGCAGTGGACACGGTGACCTTCCCGGCTGGCCAGGRGCCAGGGCAGCGGGAGCCTGGTGCTGTGTGGCCGGAGCTGTGCCTGCCTTGGGGACAGCCGTGGGATGAGTGGGGTCAGGGCACCCAGGGCCTCCTGTACGGATTCTGTGAGCCCTGGAGTTYAGGGAAAGGCTGCTGGGGGCCCTGGAGATGCTGGAGCACCCTGGATGGATACGGACACGGAGTGGGAATTGGCTTGGGATGTACCCCCAGCCCTGCCCCCGGGACGGGAGAGGCAGAGACTCGCTCGGTTCCTCTGGCTTTGTGCCTGCCGAGGGAATATCGATCCTGGCGGACTTCTCCGTGTCCATTTGCTGATGGAATCAAACTCTCCTGGAGGATTTGATCAGCTCTGACCCATGCACTGAGCAGGGGCTGCCACAGCGACCTTTGTGGGGTTTGCAGAGATGCTCTCACGGTAATCCCATACACAGGCTGTGCCCCTGGAATCGCTGGGGCATCCCCCATCCCTCCCACCGTCCCCTCGGCCCCCACGTCATGGCCTTTCCCGTTGTGCCAGGGGAAGCATCAGCCTGAGCTGGATTTCCAAATGTTAATTGGATTTTGACATTCCCGGTGGTGACACGAGCGCTGTGACGGTATTTTGGGTTCCGGCTGACGGCTGGCAGAGGGGTGTGAGAAGGGGAGACGTGCAGTCCGTGAGCCTCGGAGAGGAGAAGAGCGGCACTGCCAGCTCAGCCATGGTGGGAAGATCATCCCGCAATCCCTGGGATTCAGGTTCCCAAGACTTCGGGGGGGGGGGTTGGATCATGATTTCCAGTCAGAGCCAGGGCAGCAGTCAGCACCACGCGCCCCTGGACGAGGAGGCTGCCAGAGCAGCTCAGGTGGTGCTTTGGCCGAAATTCTCCATAATTTATCCCAGACACCTTTCCCCAGGGATTCTTTGGGACCCGGGCAGAGCAGAGCAGGGGGACCTGGTGTCCTCGTGACCGGGTGCTGTGAGACCCCAGCGAGCACAACACCCTTGTTTCTCCTTGAAGGTGAGCACGTGTCTCAGAAATCCCCAAGAGCTGAGGGCTTCACCCGACTCAGAGCAGGGACCTTGACCTCAGGGTGCCTCTGAGAGCTACTTTTGGCAAGGGATTTGTGCCTGGCTTATCCTGTGGTGTCTGGAGTCCCCTCAACCCTGGCTTGGGGCAGGCAGGGGGTCCTGTCCTGCCAGAGGCTTGGTCTTTGTGTCCCCTCCCCATCGACCAAGTGCAGATTTCCTTTTGCTTCAATTCCTGGCATCAGCGCTGGCATGGCCGAGGATGCACACGCGGGGGGGCTGGGTGGGGCTGTGCCCCCCCGGGCTGCCCTGCCCCGCCCCCCTAGAGCAGAGCAACAACCAGCACCACTCGGGTTCCTGCAGTAAATGGAATCACTGCAACAGCCTGGTCTCTCTGCAGGAGACGGCGCTCTGGGCATCATCCCGTGAGCACCTGGATCCGTGGGAATGTCGCACCTATTTCGATGGCAGGAGGGTGGCTGGGCAGCTTTTCGGGAGATGCATCTCACTGGAGAGCCCAGAGCTCTTCCAAAGGCCCAGCCAGGGTGTTGTGCTCGGCAATCCCGAGAGCTTCTGGAAAACCGGCTCCTCTCCAGCCTTCTAACCAGGATTTGGGCAAAAGGGACCCTTTTCCAGGGACAACCAGCCCCCTCTGGGCCCCGGCCGGCCCTCACCAGGGCTGGGATTTCGCTGTTACAAACAAGCAACACAAGTCACCCCTTAGGGAAGATGAGGCTGGAATTGTGTGTCGCAAGGTCCGTGCTTTGTTCTTTGAGGGGTAGAGAGCCCCCCCCGCAGCCAGATCCCGCTCCGTGTGCGGGGAYGGACCCCCCCAGGAGGGGCCGGGAGCTCTGGCAGCCCCGCGTGCCCGCAGGTGAGCGCCGGGGTGTGCCCGAATTGCTCCGGTGACCGAGCAATCACCACCGTGTCATTACCGTGATGGATCGCAGCAGTTAATGTGTCAATGGCCATTACCAGGGGGTTGTGTTTTCTCTGGATTAATGAATCGACACAGCACGGCGGGCTCCTCGGAGCCGCGGGGCCCGCGGGTGGGGGGGGATTGATGGGGGAAGCAGGCGATGCAGGAGCCGAGCTCCGCGGGCATCTCTGCGGGGCGGGGGGCTGGCATCCCTTTATGGGAGGGAGAAGAGAAGGGCAACGGCTTGGGGCGACGAGCATCCTCCCTCGTCGCTGCTTGCGGGAGCTGCTCCCACCTGGGAAAGGSAATTTGAGGATGGCTGTCACTGCAGGCAGTCGGAGACCCTCAGCATCCTRGTGGGGGGACCCTTCCGCCGGGAGCCGGGGGGCCGCCGGAGCGGGGGTCCCCGCGCTGCGCTAGTGCTTTAAGAGGCTGGCAAAGCCGGCGGCGGGCTTCCCAGCTCCTCTTCATGCAAAACTTCCCCGGCCCCGGCTCTCCTCCTCCTCCTCTTCCCCCTCCTCCTTCCCCCTTCTCCACCTCTTCCTCCTCCTCCTCCTCCTCCTCCTCCTTCTCGCCGCGGCTGCGGTGCGCGGAGCGCGGCGGGTCCCGCCGGCTGCGCCTCGCTCGGCTCCCGGGCCGGGCCGGGGCTGGGGGGGCCGGGGCTGCTCCCGCCGCACGCCGCAGGGCCCCCCCGGGCTGCCCGGCCGGGGGTGGATCGCGGCACCGGGCACCGGGCGGAGACGGGGCCGGCGGCGCCGCCAACTTGGCGCTGCCCGCGGGTAAGTGCGGGCGGCGCGGGGGGAGCATCCCCGGGACGCCCGGTGCCCCCCGCACCTTCCCCAGGGGCTGGAGTGCCCCCAGCTCCCCCTCCCTGCAGCCTCGCCGCTCCCCCCCCCCACAACGCTCCGGCAAATTTTCCGCCTTTCCTTCTTGTTTTTGGTTTGGGGGGGCTGCGACAGCGGGGGCTGCAGCCCGGAACCCCCAGCGCTCCCCCCTCTCCCACTCATCGCATTGTTCATCGTTGGGGGCTGCGGAGCTCTGCCCCCCTCCTCGCCCCGCTGCTCCCCCCGCGAGCGGCACAGAGGGCATCCCTTGTCCCGGTCCCCAACCCGCCACCTTTGTCCCCAGAGGTGCCCACCGCCCGGCGAGGGCTCCGGCAGGGGAGCTGGGGGGCCGCTCCGGACGGAGGGGGCTGGCAGGGGCTGGGGCAGGAGGCAGCGGGCAGGGGCGGGTGGCCGTGACCGTGGCCGAGCCGCCGGCGGGGGCTGCCCTCGCCTCGCCGCAGCGGGCAGCGCCCGCAGAGCCGCCGCAGGGCAGGGCAGGGGGGACGGGAGAGCGGCGAAGAGCCGAAGGCTTTGCCCCTGCCAGCTCGGAGGGGCTGTGGAGGGTAAGACCCTTCCCCGGCGCCGGAGCGACCCCGCGGAGCCACCCCCGGGCCGGGCAGAGCCCCGCTCCAGCACGGGCTCGGTTTCCGCTCCGGAGCGCTCTCCCGCTCCTTGCTTGGCGCTCTCCGAGAGAGCGGATCTGAGGCGGCGGGAGCCGCTGGGGAAGTTGGCAGCCGTGAGAAAAAACCGGAGAACTCTCCCACTGCCTGCCCGGGTGCAGCCCCGCCAGTCCTCCTCCTCCTCCTCCTCCTCCTCCCCGCGGTGTGATGAGTTTGCCGTGCTCTGCCAGCCGGGTGATTTTCCGTGGGCTGCTCCGGCGCTGGGGGATGCCCGCTGCCTTCGGCGGCGGCTGCGGCGGAGAGAGAGGCTGCGGGTGAGTCACTGCCTTTTGCCATCGCCATCTCGCTGCAGGTGACCTGTGGCTCCGGGCTCGGCGGGGCTGGCACGAGGCAGGGCTGGCGGCGACCGGAGGAAGCCACCGGCGGTGGCCGTGTGCCCCGGGCAGAGCCGGGGGAGGGAGGGACGGAGGGATGGAAGGATGGAGGGAAGCGGCAGAGCTGATCTGTTGAATGCAGCGAGAAGCTCGGGAAAACGCCACGAGAACTGCCAAAAGAAGCTCGTTTCCTTCCCTCCCTTTGCTTCCCCCTAAAGCAGCGTTTATCCGCACCAGGCAGCGGGCGGGAGGTGCGGAGGGATGTGCYGGGCGAGGCGCTGGCTGGGGGAGAGCTGGAGCAAGACCCTTTTCCCTGTGAGTTGACACCTCTGTGCCGCGAGGCTCGGTCCGAGGGGATGTGCAGAGATCCCGGCTGATTTTGGCCAGCCTGGCCGAGCTGGAGGGGCAGTGCCGGGGGCCGTGGTGAGGGTGGTCCCTCTCTGTGAGAGCAGAGGATCCCCACGGACAGCAGTGGCTCCACCTGCTACAGGCAAAGCCCTTTTCAGGAGGGCATCAAGCACTGGATGGCGGGTGCTGAGCTACATACACCCCAGGGTGTCGGAGCAGCATCAAGGGGATTTTCCCGTGGGAATCAAAGCTCGGGTGCAGCCGTGGCCCGGCCCCACATCCCAGGGGCCAGCATCGCCCTGCGGAGGAGCCTGACGGCTCCCCGAAAAAGAGCATCACGTGCTTCAACTTTGGCACCAGGCAGGAGGAGGATGGATTTGTCAGCTCAGCCACCCCCTTCCAGCTCTTCCCAGAAAGGCAACGGCTTGAAGAAGTGGCAGGTCCTAATTATAACATACGTGAACCCGCGCCCGCCGCCCTCCCAGGCTTCGCGCCCGCTGCGGGCACCGGCTCTGCCTCCCGGGCTTTGCGTCTCACCGAGGGCTTTCCTCTGCAGTCCCCTGGATGGCCCCGCACGGAGCCCGGCTCAGGACGGGGGTCTCTGCAGTCACCGCCGGGGGGGTGTGGGCAGGGGCCGGCGCTGCCAGACCGCAGTCTCGGGGCGTGGGTGTCATGGGGAGCGGGGCCGCCGCGCTCTGCCGCGGGCACTGCCGGGCACCRCCGGTCGGGCCGCGCTCCCGCTCGGAGCCGGCACCGTCCCAAATTGCGGATGGCGATAAAAAATTAATTGCGGGATTCAGCTGCACGTGGCAGGAGCGGGGACGAGYGGCGGCTCCTTCCCTCCCTCCCAGGCGCTCCCGCCGGAGCTCTGCGCTGGCCGCCGGCGGAGACCTCGCGCCGCCTCCCCGCAAGGTGAGCTGCTGTTCTCTCTCCGCTTGCTCCGGGGCTGTATCCTGCTCGCCCGCCCCCCCCGCCGCGCCATCCCATCCTTCAAAGTGAGGGATTAGCCCTGACCTGCTTGGCAGCGGGAGGGAGGCGGAAGGAGAGGGCTCGCTGCAGTTGAGGATGTGTATAAGTATGGTGCGATAAATATTCCCTGGATCTGAYCTGCGCCCTGTGGGAGCACTTTCGTTTGGACTTCAGCATCCTTCAGGGCAGTGAGGTGGGTGCTCATATCCAGCTTTCCCCCCCCATGGGGCTCTGAGCTGGGCGCTGGCAGGACCTGATTGCAGAGAGGATCCTGGTGATGGGCTCGGGCTTGTGTGAGTGTCGTGATATCGGTTCATGCATCGATYGAGGGGTTGCTGGGGCAGGGGCTGCGTCTTGGAGCTCATTGGGGTGATTTTGATGGCACAGTCTGGGGTCTGTGCTCACTGCTGCCCGCTGAGCCGTGGCCTTGCATCTCCGAGCAAACGCCGGGGTACTGGACCTGAATACTGAAGGTTTTGCCTGTCGGGAGAGAACTTAACCTGGCATYCCCTCCTTCCCTGTCTCCGTTCTGCTGTACTTCATGGAGCTTTTGCAATTAAAAAGACCAGGAGCCAAGCAAAGTTCCCTGTAGCTGCTTGCAAGCGGGAAGAGTGAGTGTACACTAATTGGGATATTGTGCTGCCTGCTGGCTGGCCCTGCTTGCTGAAGGAAGAGCAGGTGGGGAAAGAAATAGCCTTGATTTTCAAAAAGATGCAGTCGAGCTGGCAGCAGCCAGGGTGGCTTAAGCTGGCACAGCCCTCCCAGTGCCAGGGCTGGAGTCTGGGCTGGTGGTGCTGGGCTCTTTGGGAACTGGGGATGGGAACGTGCGGGTGAGTGCTGGTTGCTGTTGGCTGCTCATTCCTGCATCTCCTGGGCCGTGTAACAGGCTCACCCTCTGCCTGGTTTAACGAGCCCCAGAAAACGTCCTGGCTCTGAACTGGGAGATGATGGGTCCTGCTGCAGCCCTTGGCAGCAGGGTCTGTATGGACTGTGTCCCACCACAGTCCAGTCGGGGCGGTGCTGCTGGGGTTGTGCAGGAGGAGCTGTGGGAAGGAGCTGCAGAGGTGATGCCTGGGATGGCCGGTTCCTCCTCCGGGCCCTGGAGGTGGCTTTGCAGCAGGAGCTCTGTGTGATGTGGGGGAGATTTTAATCAGAGTTTGATTTCATGGAATCACAGAATGGTTTGGGTTGGAAGGGACCTTAATGCTCATCCAGTTCCAGCCTCTGCCGTGGGCAGGGACACCTTGCACTAGACCAGGTCGCCCCAAGAGAGGCTCCACTGTCCGGCTGAGCCCTCCTCTGCTACGTCCAGGGATCTCCGTGGCTGGCGGTGCCGGTGGCCCTGTGGCCACCACTAGAGGGGGGCAGGATGCCACCRTGCTGCCCAGCCCCATGCCCGAGGTGCCGGGACCCGCAGGGCTGTGCCTATCCCGGGGCAGCGGCATCCCCAGCACCCGGCACCTGCTCCCTGCGCCCTGGCGCTGCTCGGGCAGGTGATGACCCACGCCCGGGGGCTGGGGATCTTCTCGGTTTGGTTTGTACTTGCGCCGCTTTCCAGATCCAGATCGTGCCGTGGCACGGCCGGGATGAGGGCGATGGGAAAGCTCCGTCCCCACGGATGATGTGCTGGTGGAAGTAGGAGGAAGCACCATTGCTCCTTCCTTTGGGCTGGGGTAAGCACCATGCTGGGTGATGATCCCACCCTGTTATTCCCACCGTGGGGTGCCCCTGTGGAGCTGTGCAGGTGGAGCAGGAGCTGTGCAGATGGGGCAGGGGGGTGGSTCCAGTCCCTCGCTGCCCTGAGCATGTGGGTAAGGCTGTTCCCTGCTCCACGAGCACCTGCTGTAGGCAGGTGTCTTCTTCCAGATGTGCATCTCCCTCCAGATGTGCCCCTGGTGGAGCGGCTGCTTT
Organism: Amblyornis subalaris; assembly: GCA_018881555.1. Classification (NCBI taxonomy): domain Eukaryota; kingdom Metazoa; phylum Chordata; class Aves; order Passeriformes; family Ptilonorhynchidae; genus Amblyornis; species Amblyornis subalaris. The sequence continues at coordinate 829,661 of JACAXG010000081.1, read as the reverse complement.
GGGGAGGCYCGGGCATGGTGGCACCAAGGTCTGGGCTGTGTGGGATCAGTGGTTCGTGTGAGGGGATGCTGGTGGCAGGTGGAGGGGACAGGAGTGCTCATCTGTCACCCCCTCCTGGGCCGTTCGCAGCAGGGGTTCATCGGGTAATTCCGGCTCCATCTCCCCTGGTGATTCCGCCAGGGATCCGAAGCAGCTCCCCCCTCCCCTCCCCATTATTTGCGCTTTCTTCTTGCCTGCCGTGATATTTTTACCTTCAGTTCGTTCAGATTATATGATCAAAGGAGCCACAAAGGGGAGAGAACAGAGAGGGAAAAAGCTTAAAAGAAGAAAGGGAAAGGCAGTGGGCTCTGGGGGCACTGCCAGCTCTGCGGGAGCTGCCGTGGGCTCTGAGGGTTTTCCKGGGAGCRGGTCCGYGGTGTGAGCRTCCCCCCTTTGATGGGCAGAAATGTTGCCGCTCCAGGGATGAGGGTGGGAGATGTGACCTGCTTTTGGCTGGTGCGCGGCTGCGAAGGGGGCTGTGGTGTCTGAGCATCCCTTCCTCTCCCCATCCTCCTCCTCCTCGGCACAGGCAGAGCCTGACCCTCTCCCAGGCCGTGCCAGGAGCCACATTCCCGTGCTCCGTGCCCACTTGTGATGCACGGAGTGCTCATTGCAGAGGGGACAGAACCGTGCAGAGGGCTGATCCCTGCCCCTCATCCCCATCCGAGCGGGGCCGCGCTCCCAGGGGCTCTCCCGGCAGGCTGGGGCGGGCGGTGTGCTGCAGCATTCCCAACCTCCTGCCTTTGGAAGCACTGGAGCTCGGCACCGGGTAATTCTGGTTCCTTAAAAGCCCCGGCTGTCAGAATCGCTTTGGAGATGGGCCTTCAAGCGGCTGCGGCGGGCAGGGAGGTGCATAATTTATGGAGGTGAGTTGAAGCCAGGGTCCTCCCGGCTGGGCCGGCTGCGGAGCGGGAGCATCCTCGGGGCCGGCGAGGCTCTGTCCGGCAGCCGCGGGCTCGGGTGCCGGGCTCCGCGCTTGAACCGAGATTAATTTAAGCCGTTTCCTTGGTCCTGCTCTTGCAGCCCGTCCTGCCCGGGGAATGCGTTTCCCTGCTCGGCTCCGCGCTGCTTTCGGTGCCTGCGTTAATCACGCGCTGCCCTCAGCATCCCTCGGCGGCTGCTGGGAGCCAGCGGGGCCGGGCACCGGGGGGACCCCGCCTCGGGGGGAAACCGAGGCAGGGGCCGTGCTGCTCGGGCGGGGGCGGCTCAGGTGCTGTCGATATTTGCTGCTGGAAGCCGTCGATAGCGGAAGCTTGCAGGGAAGCAGCTGCCGGCTCAGGAATCAGTGGCCTGAGGGGAGGGCGGCAGGAGCGCGGTGCTTTGGGAAGGGACTCGGATGCGGAACGCCGGATGTTGGCAGTGCCTGGCTCTCGCTGAGGACTCAGACCCTCAGTTTATGGGGCTCGCGACACGCGGCTCGTGGCAGGAGGTTGAAAAACCTGTTGGGAACGAGGAGGGATGCTCTAGGGTAGGCAGGGACCAGAGCTGGGGGTGTGTGTGGGGTTTGCCCCACTCTGAGCATTTTCTTGGGACCTGTCCCACCCTCCCAGTTCCCTAAAGGGTGAACAGGGTGGGACGGGGTCCCAGGGCCTCCCTCCAGCCCCGASCTGGCCACTGACCTGTCCTGCTCCACGGGGCACAGTGTCCACAAGCCCTGACCAGCCCCTCTGCCTCGATGCAATTTGGGCTAAGCTACAACCCCTGGTGCGAGTCAAACATCCCATGAATCCCAAATCTGTTTTTTACAATAAACGCCAGTGCTGATTTCCGCCARGCTCCCTGATGAAAGCCCGGATTAGCCGATGTCCTCTTCGTGCTCCTGCCTAATTTTCTCTCTCCCCTTTTCCCCCCTCCCTTTCAAGGTCTCCGGAGGAAGGACCCGAAGCTTTGYGTGGGCTCGTGTCTCTGCCGCTGCCTCTCCTCCCTGGTGTAGCCATGCAGACTCCGGCACCCTCGTTCACCCCGGCCTCCCGCCGCTCCCCCGGGGCCGGCAGCTCCGCCGGGAGCCGCTGACGGTGCCGGAGCGGGATCCCTCCGGAGCCATGCCGCCCGCCCGCCCCGGCCCGGCCCCCTGACCGCCGCCGCGTTCCCGGCCCGAGCTCTGCCCCAGCACGGCGTTGGCGATGAGCGGGGGTCGCTTTTGCATGGAGCGTCTGTCCTTCTGCCTCCTCCTGAGTGCCTGGAGCTGGGGGTGGGCGCCCGCGGGGGCCGCCAAGCCCAAGGGCCAGGGCTACCCGCACATGAACTCCATCCGCATCGACGGGGACATCACGCTCGGGGGGCTCTTCCCCGTGCACGGCCGCGGCGCCGAGGGCAARGCCTGCGGGGAGCTGAAGAAGGAGAAGGGCATCCATCGCCTGGAGGCCATGCTCTTCGCCCTGGACCGCATCAACAACGACCCCGACCTGCTGCCCAACATCACGCTGGGCGCCCGCATCCTGGACACGTGCTCGCGGGACACGCACGCCCTGGAGCAGTCGCTGACCTTCGTGCAGGCCCTCATCGAGAAGGACAGCACCGAGGTGCGCTGCGTCAGCGGGGGGCCGCCCATCATCACCAAGCCCGAGCGGGTGGTCGGCGTCATCGGCGCCTCGGGCAGCTCCGTGTCCATCATGGTGGCCAACATCCTGCGGCTCTTCAAGGTAGGGCCGGGCTGGGGTGAGGGGAACCCCTCAGCGGAACCACCGCGGGTGCTTTGGTGATGTTTCTCCGCGTGTGCCTCTTCCTCCGCAGCCGGCGGGAGGCAGGAGCCGGTGTCGGTAAAACGCCTCTCCTGCCTCCCCCGGGGATCCCTTCCTCCATCCCCCTCCAGTGACGACTCTTGGAGCAGGAGGATTTTTGTCTCGTCTCCCCCAGCTTTGTGGCGCCGGTGCTCCCACCCCGTGGCGGGGGCTGGATGGGGAGGTGGGCTGAGGGTGGGTTATGGGGGATGCTCCATCGGGGGTGTGGGTTAAACCCCAAAATGTCAGGTCCCACCTGCGCCAGACGGCTGGGCAGCCTCAGGGCTGGAGGCAGCGATGGCTGATGGCAGGGGACGGCTGGGATTCCTCTGCTCCAGCCTGGGGGACACCAGCCAGGCTGGGGACACGTCCCCTACCACCAACCCCAGGGGTGCTCAGGATGCGGTGGGATGAGGGTGGCTCTCCCTCCTGCTCCGTGCCAACTGCAGGAATGCCAAGGAGTTGATAATTCGTTTCCCCCTCGCTGTATATTTATTTATCCACAGCCATCCCAGGGCTGGAGTGTGTGTGAACAAGGGCCTCTCACAGAAATGAGGGAGAAATGTGAATATTCTGTTCCCCCAGCAGCAGTGGGAGCACCATCCCAGCTTGGCCTCCCTCCAGCACTCTGAAACCTCTCAGTTCTTCAGGATTGTTGCTATTTCCCTCTCTCTCTTCCCCCCTTCCCTTCCTCTGCCAGCCCAGCGTGCTGAGAGCTGGGTGCCCTCCTGGGAGGGCTGGAAGCTGTTAGTGAAGACGGAAAAACCAGATCGCTGATGGAGTTTGATTTTTCTGGGTCCTGTTTTTTTTAAAACGTGTTAATGTTCCAAGCGACGAGTGAGAGGGCTATTCAATAATTAAAATAATATAAATTAGAGGGAGTGGGAGGAACTTAAAAGCTATTTGCCGAGACAAAAAAGATTGAATGCTTGCTCTGGAGAGGAGGAGGGAGGCTGGCAGTGGGGAAGGAGGCAGGAGAGTGACAGTTGGAGGAGTCAGGGGCAAGTACAGTCTTTCTAGGTTCTTTTTTTCCCTCACCTTTCTCCTCCGTTTTTGATTCTTGGGCAAAGAGCTGTGACCTGAACAGGAAGGATGTCACTGAGCTCAGGTGCAGCCCGACCCCAGCTGAGCAGCCAGGCACTGGTGCTGCTCGTGGTGCATCCTGAGCCCCAGCAGCTTTAATCCAGAGCTGATCCCAGCCCAGCGGGGCAGGGAGGAAATGCAGCTGTGGGGATGAGCAGGTAGAGGATGGAGACCTCAAAACCCCTTGAGAGAGGAGAATAAGGACAARCTCAGCCTTTCCTAGACAGCAGCGAATCCCGGTGTGGGGGTTGGTGCACTCCCCAGTGGTCCCCAGCACAGGGACATCGTTCCCATGGGATGGGGTTCTCATCCCACCTGTCTGGGCACAGCAGGCAGGGAGTGGGGGCTTGAGGGTTCCAGGGGCTCTTCCCCCTGCCACGACCCGAGTGCTGCTGCTGCTCTTTGTTATTCAAACACCGGTTTTATGGCAGGGACATGCTTAAAATGAGAATAAGGCGACTTCCATTTCGCGCCGCCACYGACCTTTAAGCGTGGGTGACTCTGCTCCGAGGTTCAGCAAAGTGTTYGCTGCCTCGGGCACAGGCAGCTGCCCCTGCCCATTCCCTGGGGAATGGCACTTGCCAGAGCCCTGCTCCCGCTTGGCCCCGTGCTGCTGCGTCACTCGTGTCCCCCTCGGTGCTCCCCCAGCGCGAGGAYGCTGGTGCAAAGTGCTGGGAGCTGGAACAGGAGGACTTTCCTTGTGGGGTGTTCCAAGTGTCCTCTGAGTGCTCTGGCTCCTGAAGTGCTGAAGTGGTTCTCAGGGAGGGCTGTAGCACATCTGGGAGGGCTCCAGCACATCTGGGAGGGCTCTAGAGTATCCAGTGAGTGGCATGGAATGGATTACAAAGTCCACTAAGGCGAGGAGTCCACACAAGTCCTGCAGAGCCCTGGCTGGGATGGGGGCACAGCAGCCCCCCCAGCTTTTGCCCTTCTCACCTGTGACCACGTGCACAGCGGAGGTGGCTGTTCCTATCTCAAAATCATGTGTTCCCTGCCATGGTTGTCCCATCCCACACTCCCCGCTGTGCACCTCTCCCTGCTCCATCGCTGTTCCATCCCTGCTCCATCCCCTGCGCAGCCCCTAACCCTCCCTTCTAGGCTGGCCTTGCTCCTCCCTGCCAGGGCTTTTGTCGCTCCTGCACTACATCAATAAATAACGGGTCCTTCGTTAGCTGCCGCCTCCTAATTAAAGCTGTACATCAGTGGAACAACTTGCAGATGCGGCATCCTCTGTCCAAGCCGGTTTCATCACTCCTCGTCGCTCTGCCTGCAGAAAATCCTTTCCCCAAATCCGTGCTCCCGGCTCCGTGCGATAGCATCTCTCTGGCGTCACTGCCAGAGCGCTCTGGCACGTTCCAGCTCCTTCCCACCCCTTCCTGCTGCCTCTCCAGCCCCAGCTCTGCCTGCTGCCTCCTGAACCACCACAGCGGTGCTGCTCTCAGGGAAACCCGGTCCATCTCCTGCAGATGTGATCCCCTCAAAAAGCTGCATCGGGGTTGGGGGTGCGTTTTTTCTTGTCCCCCTCCAGAAACAGCCGTGACAAGATGGAGCCCAAGCGCTCAGCGTGGGGTGAGCAGCCAGAGGGTGGGTTTGACATGTGCCAGGCGCTTTGAGGTGGTTGTTTTCTGGGTGGCAGCGAGTGCAGCCGCTCTCCTTAGCGCAGGGCTGTTGTACAACATGAATAATTCACCTGAGGACGACGCTGCCCGCGCTGCAGCCGCCGCTCGGCACCTGCAGCCCCACGAGTTCGCGCTGCCTGGGGCTGGGGCGGGGGGTTCAGAGCTGGGTCGGCCCCTGGGGCCGAGCCCCCCTGGAGGTGCCGAGCCCCCCTGGCTCGTGTCAGGGTGGCCCGAGGCTTTGGGGGCAGCGGGATGGAGCGATGCCGCGCTCGGGACACGCTTCCCCACTTAGCGGGTAAATAACCTTCACCGCGCGGGAAGGTGGCAGCCGGCCGGGGACGCTCTGATTAATCACCCGCTCCTGCCACTGCCTTTCCTCGCTCTGCTCTGGGCTTATTGAAACAAATCGCAGCTGCCTGGCTCCCCTGGGCTGCCCCAGCCGGGAGGGGTCCCCGGGCACGGCTCGTTGAGGAGGAGTGGGAAGGGTAGTGGCGGGTCCGGCAGGCATCACGCGAGGGCAGCATCCTCCTGCACCTGCCCGGCTTCCCAGGGCTTTATTGCTGCCTTTTCACCCTCCAGGGAGATGCTGAGGGCTGGATCCTGGGCCTGACCCCGTGCCCAGGGAAGGGGCAGCGGGATGGGGCTGCAGCTCGTTCCGTCCCGACGCCGAGTTGCAAGCAGCCCCRCTCAGCCCCTCGCTGCTCCAGCCCCTGCGGTGCTTTACGCTCTCCCTAATTAAAAGCTGCCATCCAAATGGCTCGATGATGGAAATTCTAATTAAATCAATTCCATCTTGTCGGCGAACTAGAGGTTTGCATAAGATATGCATGAAATTAATAATTATGGGGAGGGAATTAGCTGCTCCAGACCCAGTTTCTGGCATGGGGGGGCTGGTGCAGGAGCCCCTGCTCGTGGGGGGCTCCTGACCAGCGTGCCCAGCTCTGGCTCTGCAATGGTCCCGTTGGTTTTTGGCTCCTTCCCTCCAGGCTGATGCTGAGATGAATGATTTAAGCCTGAACCGGGATGTGCTGAAATCGCCACCTTTGCCTAGATCTTCCCAGTCTGGGGGGATTCTGTCTCCCATGGGTGGAGAAAATGCCACAGCAGCTCCTGAGCTGCGTTAGTGATGGGTGATAGTGGTGGGTACCAAATCCAGCTTTCCCAGTGCGTTTGAAGTCAATCACACCAGTCCATTGACCCACGGGGAGCAGGATGACACCCCAAACCCCTGCTCCCACCTGCTCTCTTACCCCAAGGGACATTTCTCCGTGCTGGGGCTGCTTCTGGGTGATGGTTTTTGGTTCGAAACAAGAGGAGGAAGGAGCTTTTACCCCCTGCCCTGGGATCACTCCCCACTCTTGGTGGAACAAGGAAATCTTGGGATGCAGGAGAGCTGGTCCCACTGATTTCCCGCCCTTCTTAACACAGTGTTTATCCCAGGCTGGAGGTGAGCCAGATAAAGGACCACCAGGGCCCAAACATGCAGCTGAGATGCTTCCAGCTCCCTCTCCCCACTGTATCCTTCTTTCTAAGAACTTTGAATTCCCTGCCTGCATTTTGCTTTTATGTATCTAAAAGGACTTTTGTCTTTTATCTGAGAAAATAGCTGGTGCCAGGAGTTGGGCTATCAAAAAGGCAGAGGGGGGAAAAGGCAGGAGAAATCTATGAAACGGTCATCTGGGAACCGGTGTTTTATTTTCACTTTCATCCAAGGCAGAGGAGCGAGAGAAAAGAGCTCTTTCCTTTTGTTTATGAAAATACAGCTTCCAGTCCATAGCCTGTGGATCAACAGGTATTTTCTGGGCTTTGTTTTTCCAGCTGAGGCTGGAGCTGGCTGGGCAGGCCAGGGGTTAATCCCAGGCTGTTTGAGCTTGGATGGGATGGCGCTGGCATGGGGAATAGCTGGGAAGTCTCCACCACCAGTGCCCCGCGGAAGAGGCTAAACCAAAACATTTGGCAGAGGGAAAATCACCGGGAAAGGGTCCTCTGGAAGGACAGTGGCGCRTCCCTGCCCCCAGATCGCCTTGGACGTGGGCGCTGCTGCCGCCTGCACCCTCGTGGGCACGCTGCGGGCACCGCCTCCATCCCGAGCCCGTGTCCCTCCTGCGGGCGCGGCAGGGGAGAGGAGGGATTGGGCCGGGAGCAGCCCCCCTGCTCCCCCCGGGATGAGTGATTGCCAGGCGAGCGCCTCACCTGCTGAGCAGAATTTTAATGGAGTCTCAGGCACCGGCTCCAGTCACAGATCCCCAACGAGCAGATCAGAGCCCCTCGGAACGGAGCACAAAGCAGATTGTCACAGGGAGTAATCCTATTTGTGCCTTGATAAAGATTCCTTCCTCTCCCTCTCCCACTCCTGCTCCGTCTCTCCCTTTTTTCATCTCCTGTTCCGCAGGCAGGTAGAAGGGTGGCTGCTCCTTTCCAGGGGCCTTTTAGCATTCAGGTGGAGTCGTGGGTTTATAGCACCGGAATCGCATTTAATAGAGAGAGGCAGGAGTGGGAGAGGGGAAATCGGAGAAAYGAAGGAGCAACTGGGAGATGCAGGAGTGGAGGGGGATGGAATGGGGCCAGGAGGGCTGGGACACCCCAGAGGGTCCGTGGGGTGGCCCTGGTGCACGTCTCATCCCCGGGATGCTGCTCCCAGCCGGGCTCCCGGCAAGGTGGCTGGATCTTATAACACCTACYAGGATTCCCACAGCTGGTGGGGAGAACCTGGGCTTGATAATTTAATAAGCCTTTTCCATCTTTAAGATAAATGAGGATGTGTGGTGTGTTTTGGAGATGGGAAGTGCTGTATAAGTGTTAAACATCGCCTGATCCCGCGGTGCTAAATCATTTCAATGTGCTGGGAGAAGTGTGGCGGCTCTGGTTAATTTAAAGGGCTTATTTAGGGCTCGGGGGGGCAGGACTCAGTGGGGTGGGTGTGATCTGTCCTTCCTCGGGCAGGGAGCCAAAGGGAGACCTTGGCAGTGCTGGCCAGGGCAGAAGGAGGGTTTTTTCTTTGGTCTCTCCCACGCTGGATGCTCGGGAGACCCTTTTGGGGTCTTGCTGGGTGTCCCTGAGCTGCAGGTGGTCCCCAAGCCCTGATGTCCCGTGGAGCACCCCACATCCACCTGATGGCCCACGCTCATCCTCAATTCCCACCTCCCTCTCCCCCGGAACAGGGCTTTGGGAGCGTGGGCATGGCCGTGGGGTGGAGATCCACTCCTTCTCCTGATCTTTTGCCTTTCCCTCCTCCATCCCAGATCCCCCAGATCAGCTATGCCTCCACGGCGCCCGACCTGAGCGACAACAGCCGCTACGACTTCTTCTCCCGCGTCGTCCCCTCGGACACCTACCAGGCCCAGGCCATGGTGGACATTGTCAAAGCCCTCAAGTGGAATTACGTCTCCACCTTGGCCTCCGAGGGCAGCTACGGTGAAAGCGGGGTGGAGGCCTTCATCCAGAAGTCCAGGGAGGATGGTGAGTGGGTTTCTACCAGRGTGGAAGCAGCTGTGACAGGAGGAGGAAAGGGTGGGATGGAGGGATGTGTCTGGTTGGACTCCTCGGGCTGAGCTGGGATGTGGTTGAAGTGATGGATGGTGTGGTTTGGGGGATGACCCCACAGCAGTGTGGGCTTTGGGGCTGCCGTGCTGATCCTTGTGGCCAACAAGGATCCAAGCTTTCCAGCAAGGTTGGGACCAGCAATCCTGGGATGCTTTCACTCAGGAGGGCRGGCTGCTTTCGGGAAGCATCTCGAGATCCCATTCCCTGCTCCCCAGGAGGCCTCAGCTCCGCCGAGCTGGTCTGACTCCTTCCCTCTGTGCCTGAGCCCTGGCGCTGGGCGCCTTCCAGAAGACAAGGATTTTACAAATACTCGCAGGTTTTAACAGAATGTTGGAACCATCACGAGCTTCACCCAATTTTAGTGGAATTATCCCCCAGGGCAAGTGCCTTCATTTGTCTGTGGGCTTTGGACAGGCGGAGAGTCCGTGCTCAGCAAAACTCTTTGGGAGGATTTGTCTGGAGCCAGAAAGCGTTTTGCTGACGGGAGCTCGGGGATGCTTAGGGGGGATTAGCAGCCTTGGGAGCAGCGGAGGAGCTTGTGGGGACCCGAACATCCACCCTGGAGTGGCCGGGATGGGTGAGGAGCCCTGGGAATTGCTGCTGTGGGTGCTACAACCAGGAGCTCGGAGCTGCCCCGAGACACCACAGAGGGGCTGGTGCAGCGCTRAGGTCCCTCCTGGCTCTGGCATCACCTCAGCTCCACAGCACGGGGTGGGACGGGAGCTAAAGGGTGTTTTTTGAGGCAGTTAAACCCCTGCAGGGCGCAGGCTGCTGCCTATTACAGGCTTAAGYGTGTCTGAATGGCACATTAGGTTCTGGCAAAGTCGGTGGGACACCGGCCTATCTGGAGCCAGTCAAACTGCGTTATGGCCTTATAAATGGATAAAGGGAATAAAAACTTCCAGGTGACGAGCTCCTAATCAAAGCCCTATAAATAGGAGCGGCGTTAATTCCGTCTCGCGCGCGCGCCCTGGCACCGGAGCCGGCTGTGCTTTTAGTATGCAGAGAAACCCATCTGGGGATCCAAGTCGGGAGCTGCTCTTCAGGATTTTCACTTGAAAAGCGGAATATTTTTCACGGGGCTGTGGCTTCGCAAGGAGCAGCGCGCGGGGACGCTCCGGAGCGGCGGCTGCGGGGGATGTGTGGAGGCGCAGAGGTGCCGTGCTGGGTGCGTGCGGTGCCCGGCGGGGCTGGGGAGGGGCTGGGGGGTGCTCTGCTGCCCCATCCGTGGGTGCAGCCCCCCCCGGGGAGCCGTGGGGTGGCTGGGGGGGGATGCACAGTCACGGTTGGGACCCACGCCGCTCCTCCACTAAGCACCAGTTGTGAGCGGTGGTTGCGAGCGGTGGTCCCGCCGCAGCACGAGCCCTTCTCCTTCGAGGTACCTGCGGTTACCAGGAGCTCCTCTAACCAGATGTTAACGATCTGACAGGGTAATTGCAGAGCAAACGAGCGCTCATGGAGCCAAAGCGGCCGCGTGTTAATCCGGGGCTGCGGCGCTCCTGTAATTTGTGTATCCACATAACCTGGCGATTATGTGCATTAGGGATAATTTAGTTATCAAAAAGCAGAATTCCACCGTGCCTGTGAGGTGCCAGTGGTGCCGCTGCCTCCCTGCCACRCTGCAGGAACGTGGATTGTTGTGAGATTGGTGAGAGCTGCCTGGGCCAGCCCGAGCGTGGGGCTCTGGGTGGGCTCTGAGCTGCCCCTTGGAGTATCTCCCTTGGGAGTGAGTGTGGGGTGTCAGCCACACTGCATTGCCCATGGACGTAGATCCACAGCCATGAATAACGATGAGGCTTGACCAAAACCATGTTTTTTCTTTTTTTTTTCCTTTATTTTATGTATTTGAACCCCCCCAGCCCTGCCGTCTGTGGTGGCAATGCCAGGCTGGAGGAAGAGCCAGGCTGTGCCCACATCACCTCTCTGTCTTCCCCCGTGCAAAGGGCTCTGCTGACACCAAACACCTTTCCACCACTGTGGATCCACTGGGCAGGGGTGAAGGATCCGTCCCTTCTCTTGGATATTCCTGGCTCTCAGTTGCATTTCTCCAGCAGCCTAAAGGATCCTGCGATTCATCGCTGCTTCCAGGGGCCTCCAGCCTGTCAGAGGGATGGACGGGGCTGAGCGAGGATCTGGCCTGTGCCGGGGGCTGCCCGGCTGTTGGTCAAGTGGTGGAGATTCCCTGTGGGGGTGTTTATGCCGGGGGAACAGCCAGCCCCAACCCCAGCCCCCACACTGGCTCTGCCCGGGGGTTCCTCACCCACCCGGCTCAGGGCGAGCAGCTCCTCCCCACCGCGCTCTGCTTCATTTCTCATGCCAAGCCTGAGCCTTCGGAGTCGGGTTTTATTTCCATCAGGCAATAATGCTCATTGCTGTCGTTAGCAGCTCGCACTCAAGCTGTTTGCTTTCTGATGCATTATCAACTTGACCTTCAGTTTCAATTTTTAGCAGAGCCTCACGCTGAAGCTTCGCGTCGCAGCGGAAAACGTTTCTGCTCGAGGCACAAAGCGACCTCCGACGACGATGCGGGGAAGGAGCTCGCCCTGGAGATGGGTTATTCTTGCAGCTGGGGCTGGCCCTGGGCCACCACGACAGACTGGCCAAGCTGGCTGTCACATCTTTATTCATTTCTCTTCGTATCTTTATCGCCATTGCATCACCCTTGGTGATGATGCTGTCGGCCCCTGGAGGTTGCTGGTGGCTGCACTGGTGGCTGGAGAGTCCTTGTTCACCAGAGTGCTGCTTTTTTGGGTTCTAGCATTGCAGAGATGTTCACTCTGCAAAGGACAAGTTTTCTTCAGCCATTTTAAAGTGTTTTAGGTGCATTCTGCTTCCAAAAACCATCCCAGTCCCCCTGACCATCCTTCATTGGTAGTGGGTGTCAGCTGGGCTTCCGCAGGGCACCAAGGTGCCCAGCAGGGCCAGAACTGAGGTGTCCCTGCTGTCCCCACCTCCAGCCCCTCTGCCCAGCATCTCCCCATGCTCCCTGACCCTTTGCATCATTTTGGTGGTCGGACAGACCCATCCATGACCCCCTGGCTCTGCGTCGTTGAGGTCTCTGCTGTCACCAGGCTCTTGGAGATGAGGACTTGGATCGGTGTTTATGTAACAGAGCTGGTGTGTGCCACACGCTGTGCTGTGTGTTGGAATGTGCAGTGCTGGGCTTGTGGAGTGGGGAATACTCCCAGCCCCACGCAGAACTCCTTAGTCATGGATCTGGATCGATTTGACTGCCGTTTCCCCCCGCTATTGTTTCATCCTTCACTGAGTTTTCCATATTTTCAGTTAAGAGGCTGATGTACATTTGTGGTGCATTTGCTCATCCCCGTGTGACATCCCTGGCTGTCTCTTTCTGGTTTCAGCCGGGTTCATTACTCTCGGTGGATGCACCAGGGTGTCGCCCCCAAAAAGCCACTCCCAAATCTTAAGGCAGGAGGTTTGACYGCAGCGTTCGGGTCTCACCCTGCTCAGGGACACAGCCCCGTGTCCCTAATGGCTTCTCCTATAATCACTTGGTTCCTGAAGGCTTTGAAGTGATGTGAATAATGAGTCCCGTGGGAGGGGAGCAGCCCACCACTCCCAGTTAAGGCTCTGGCCTTGAGAATCTCGTGGGAAGGCCTGGAGTTAGGACAGGAGCTGGGAGTGGGCACCTGCTCGTGGAATGTCAGCACTGCCGAGCTGTGCAGAGCCCGATCTCTCCTCGGGGTGCCCAGGACTGCCCGGGGTGCACTTTGGGGTGGGGGGAACATCCAGATCGCTGTTCCCAGCATGGCTGAGCCAGTTCCCTGCTTTACCCCCTTATCCAGGTCCYTGCTTGCTCCAAGCTCGGCAGGCGCCGCCTCTGCGGGAGCCCTGGCAGAACCCCTTGAGCAACGAGCTAATTAGCCACCGGTAATCAAGAGAGCAACCCGGAGTGGCTGCACTCCCACCGAGCCATAATGGTGCAGATTAAACCCTGACCCGTGTTTGACAACAGGCGTTAACCCCAGCGGCGTCAGGAGATTCCCTGGGGATCCCACCGGGATGGGAGGGACATGGCCGGGTGCCTGAGGATGGCGCAGGCAGCGTCGGGAGGGGAGGTTTGGAAATCGGCTCAGGTTGGGTTTTCCTGGCTGCTTCTTGCCTCGGGTGCCCTGAGTCCTGTGCTGCCAGAGACAGCACGCACGGGATTTCCTCTGGGCATCCTCCAGCTGCCTGTCCCCAAACTGCCTCCAGCAGCAGGTTGTGGGGTGTTTCCTCCATCCTGGAGGCTTTCCCCACTATTCGTCCTCTTTGGTCCTTTCCCAAAGCTGGGAGAGGAAATGCCTCACCTCCTGCCTTCTCCCAGAGTCAGACCTTGCCCCCAGTTGGGGAGCAGTGCTCTGCCATCCCGCYGGAACAGAGAGAGTGGTCTCCTCCTCTCTGCCGCCTCCTCACTTTGATTTCTGGCTTTAGAGGAGTGTTTTGACTAAATGGATTGTTGTGCAAAGACAGTGGGAGCATCACTTGGCAAATCCCCTTTGCCTGCGGTGCTGGGGGTGTGAATAATGCAGGTGCCGAGAGACAGAGCTCCCCGAACCACGCAGCCCTGCCCGCCCCAGCCACTGCCCACTGACCCCCTGGACTTCTTTCGTTTCATTATTACGTGTTCACTAATTAAGAMGATAAAAACATTGCACGGTGTTGTCAGCACCTGCTGTGGGAACCGGGGGCTCCCCTGCCCTGCAGGCTGTCACCTGGAGGAGCCGCGTTCCTCCTTAGTTTGATTTAACGGAGCAGCCGAGTAACATCATGGTCATAGCTGAATTGCCATCGATTCAGTCTCTTTTATTCTTTATTTATGAGCCCATCTCCTCTGCCCCCCCTTTGCCACGTGTGCAGGAAGGTGTTCCCTAGCCCAGGTGCCCGGTGGCACTCAGATGTGTGCCCGTGCCAGCCCCGAGCTGCCACTGCCGTGTGCACGCTCCCGCCTGGCCGTGCCAGGGCTTTTTGGAAAGGTTCTCGTGTCTGCAAACTGCTGTTTTTGTTGGATTTCCTCCATTGATTGCCATGGAAACTGTAATTAAGCCGCAGGGTGGCCCCTGGCATGTGCTGTGACACCCCGGCCTGGCYGGGGGCTGGGTGGTGACCGGGGTGAGTGTCCCCAGGCTGGGGCATTCCTGCCCTGCCGGCGCTGCCTGCTGCTGCCCGTCTCGCCTGGCTGATCTGTCTGTTTATCCAACTCCCTCCTCTCCATCCATCTGGCTCCCCATATGGGAAACAAACAGCAAATTGGCCCAATTCCTTGCCACAGGAAAACAAACCCCAAAAACCCCCCGAAAGGCCCCGGCCAGCAGGTACAGGCTGGGGATGCTGTGCYCCCATCTCTGCTCCCGCCCCTGCCTGCTCAGCACCCAGCACGGTCCCCTTCTCTTGGTTTTTGGCTGAAAGGGGCCAAATTTTCCCGGTTTTCCTGCAGCCCCACGTAGGGAGCAAAGCCTCCTGGAGCCTGTCCCCATCCTGTCCTGTCCCGCTCCTCTCCAGGGCCGTGCACTGGGAATCTCTCCCGGCCCCGGGTGGTAATTATGCCGACCTTTGCTTAGGCTGCGATCTGTTAGTGRCAGGAGGCATCAGCCGTGTCATTTACTATGCAAATTGAGACCATCAATTACATCCAGAAGGTCCCGCAATGTTTAATTTTCTCTCCCATCTCTCTCTTTATTGGCATCTGCAGAAATGCAGGAGCAGGAGGGCTCTGGCTTTCTGGAGCTGGAGGCTGGGAGCCCAGCAGGGAAGTGTGGGGGTTCCTCCAATTGCTCTTCCAATTGTCTCTTTTAATTTTAATTACTTGCTTTTGCAGTGGCCCCTTGGAAAGCTGGGATGGAGCTTGTTTGGTGCCACAGGGATGAGAATAAAACCCTCTGCAGGGCCTGGCTGCTGTCTCAGGGGTGAAGGGCTCATTTGCTCTTCCCATGGGCTGGTTTTGCCAGAGTTTGACCATTCCATGTGCAGAACTCTGCAAATCTTGGGCTGGGGAGGGGCTGGTGCTCGGAAGTGGCTGGAAAACCCTCACTGAGCTGCCGGGATGGGACTGTGTGTCTGTCCTGGGGACATTTGGAGTGTGACGTGGTGGTAGCTGAAGGTGACAGGAACCAGAGGAGTGGGTGGGAGGCAGAGAGGAGCTATGGAGATACAGGATGGGAAGGAAGGTGGTCCAGAAGGACTGAGCAGGGGGGAGAAGAGAAGTGAAGGCAATGACCTGGGAGAGGAGGTGTAAGGGAGGGCTGGGGGACATGTCCCAGGGGTTGGGTGGTGGCCAGGAGGTCTGGGGCTGGTGGGCTGAGATGGTGCTGAGCCCCTCGCCACGGTGGGAACGCTGGAGAAGCTCCCATTCGCCTGTGGAGCTCATGAGCCTTGGCAGAGGGGCCATCCCTGGGGGACGGGGACTTGCAGGGTGTCTCAGTGCCAGGGCTCTCTCTGCCACAGGGGGGGTCTGCGTGGCCCAGTCCGTCAAGATCCCGAGGGAGCCCAAGCCGGGGGAGTTTGACAAGATCATCCGGCGGCTGCTGGAGACCTCCCACGCCCGCGCCGTCATCATCTTCGCCAACGAGGACGATATCAGGTGCGGGGGGGGCCGGCCTGGCTGGGAGAGGTCTGGGCAGGGATGCGCTGGGATGCTCTGGGATGTGTCTGCAGTGGGGAGAGGATGCACCGTGTAGCGTGGCAGGGAATGTGAGGATCCGCTCGAGCTGGGGGACCCGCTCAGAGTGGTCACCTGGCAAGTTGCTGCCATCCAACCACGGCCACACAGAGCTCAACGGAGGAAAAAATCCGCTTTCCATCAGTTTTGGAAGCCCTGGATGTCATGGCCCCCTGCTTCACACCACGCAGGGACCGCTCAGAGCTGGCCAGGGCAGGACCCAGGCACCGGTTCTGCTTTGCTGTGCAGCCCCAGCCCCAGCGTGGCAGAGGAACGGGTTTGGAGGACCTTTTGGGGACCTTTTGGGGACCTCCCCACCACTCTGCTGCCCAGCAGGGCCGGGGACGTGGCCACATTCAGGGTGATGAGCTGCTCTGCAGGCGAAGCAGCGGCTGCGGCTCCGTTGTTTATGGAGCAGAATGATTCACATGGAGCTACCCCTGATTTCCTAAGTGTCTAATTTATTAATCAGCAAACATTATGTAAATGTGGGTAAACTGCAAGTTTAAATCAGTTTACATCAGATGTGCAAACGCTCCCGGTTTCTTTTTTTCCTTCCTTAATAGAAATGTCTGCGGAGCTGACATCAGGCGGGGGTGAGAGGGAAAAGGGATTTTCCTTGCAGGGTAAATGGCAGGTCCCGCTATCAGGGCTCTGGAAACGTTTACCCATCCAAATGGGATTGCAGCCCTGGGCAGTGGGGTGCTGCAGCACCTGGCTTTAGCCCAGGAGTGGAGTTCTCCATGATCCCAACCCTCGTGCCAGCTTGGGCTGCGGAGCCTGGAAGACGGGAAGGACAGACTGAGAAGGTTGCAGCTGGAATTCGTGCCTGGCTCAGAGTGGATGTAAATCACTGATCCCACAGGAACATCCTGGATTTGCCCTGGGGAGATCCTGCACTGCACAAGGACCATGGGCAGCTCGTGGCCAGAGTGGGACACAGGCTGTGACTGTCATAGGGAGGAACGTGCCGAGAGCCCAGGGCAGTCTGGGATGAGCACGGAGCAGCCAGCACAGCTCCCACTGCACGCCTGCCTCTTCCCATCTCGTCTGCACTCTCTGCTGGATTTCTGTGGGTTTTCTTCCCTTCTTACAGGTTTCAAACACCATCTGGACTTGAAATGATCAGCTCTGACGTGGGGGGTGAGTCACAACCTGCCTCCGCTCTGCTCGGGAGACGGAGCTGCCCTGGCCCTGCTGCCGTGTGCCTGGGGACCCACAGGAGTCCCCGAGGGGACAGCGAGCCCTGGGAGACAGAGCCTGGAGGGCTGGATCCAGGAATACTCCATTCCCATCCTCCCACTGAGTTCCTGACCTGGCTGGCACTGGAGGAGCGTGCAGGAGTGTGTCTGAGTGTCTGGCACCACGAGGGATGCTCAGCAGGGCCGATGGCATCTCCTCTCGTGGCTGCTGCTCAGCTGCCCAGTGGAGCCCAGCAGAGTCCAGTTCAGCTCCATGCTGGGCGCTGGCAGCACTGGCTGTTCCTCTCCCAGGGCTGGCCATGCTGGGAGCACGTGCTCTCCAYGCTGCTGCTTCCCCTGCCTGCTGCGGCATAACCTGATTCTTTTTTTTTTTCTTTCTTAATGTTGGATAATTAAGGGGAAATTCAATTACCAGTCAGCAGATATGCAAATGAAGCGGGAGAARCAGCCTGTGTGCCCGGGCTGGGAGGACAGAGGGTGCGGGAGCTGAGCGGCACCGTTGGATTTCATGTGTCCATAAAATATCAGGTCGTGCGTGGTGCCAAACTTGYGCCTGGAGCAGGAGATGCCACCAGCACTGTGCCCTGCCCCGTGCCAGCATCCCAGAYGCGGAGCTGGTGGCCCAAAGCCTGCTGCTTCTCTCCACAGAAGGGTGCTGGAGGCGGCCAAGAAGGCGAACCAGACGGGGCACTTCATCTGGATGGGCTCGGACAGCTGGGGCTCCAAAATCGCCCCAGTCCTGCACCTGGAGGAGGTGGCTGAGGGCTCTGTCACCATCCTGCCCAAGCGGGTCTCAGTCAGAGGTACGGGGGGGGCTGTGCTCGGTGGGTCCCCTCAGCTCGCCCTCCTTAGCTGCAGGTTTTGGCTGTGAAATCATCACGGAATCACAGAACGGTTTGGGTTGGAAGGGACCTTAAAGACCACCTGATTTGCCCTTGATGAAGCCATGTTGGCTGTTACCAATCACCTCCTTATTTTCCACGTGCCACGCTTTCCCTGCTCTTCCTTTTATCTCCAATGTACCTAGAGAGGCGTTTCCTGTTGCCCTCGACATCCCAGAAAGTCCCTGCTTTGCAGTGGCTCTTCCCTGAGGTTTTCCACTTGCAGCTCTGCCCAAGTGGCACTTGGACACAATCCCACCACAGTCCGACGTGCCCCCATCGCTCACAGACCTCCCTTCCCCTCTGCCTGCGGAGTCTGGGGACGTGTGATGCATCTCTGTCATCCCAGGGATTTATCCCCTCCATTCCGCTTTTCCCCGGGCAGGTTTCGACCGCTACTTCTCCAGCAGGACCCTGGACAACAACCGCCGGAATATCTGGTTCGCCGAGTTCTGGGAGGAGAATTTCCACTGCAAGCTGAGCCGGCACGCGCTGAGGAAGGGCAGCAGCATCAAGAAATGCACCAGTAAGAGCTGGGGGGCTGCTATGGGCGAGAGGGGGCTCATGGGGGGGTTGTGGTTCCGGTTGTGAGCGTGGGTTTTTTTGCCTGGTGGGGATCCCCTCAGAGCCTGATTCCCGACCCCCTCCTCACGCCCCGCTGTGCATTTTTAGTCGTTTCCAGCCAAAAGAGGCTTTAGGGACGAGCGCAGTAAACAAGGCAGCCGGGGATCTGTCTTGCTGACAGCGCTGCTRTCAGGTGATGGTTGGAGGCTCGGGGAGGTGACATGTTTACTGAGAGATGGGAGAGATTTACTGCCTGCCTGGCACCGGCTGAAGACAGATAACGGCGCCGTGGCTCGCGGGCTGCGACGCGGCAGGACTTGGGGACATCGGCGYGTCCCCTCGTCCCCTTGGGAGGGATGTCTGCAGAAGCCATCGTGTGCCATCAGGSAGAGGGACCTGGCTGTGCCTGGCAGGTTGGATCAGGAAGCTTCTTTTTTCCTCCCTTCTTTTGCCGCTGAGGATGAGCAGGGTGGTGCTTCCATATCCTTGTCCTTGCAGGCGTTCCCCAAATGTTCAGCTGGTGATCTGGATGGTGGTTCCACATCCTCGTCCTTGCAGGCCTTCCCCAAATATTCATCTGATGATCTGGATGGTGGTTCCACATCCTCGTCCTTGCAGGCATTCCCCAAATGTTCAGCTGGTGATCTGGGTGGTCTCCTGGCTAATAGGTGTGAGCTGGGCAAGCAGCAAGGGCCTGCAAGGAAACTGGCCCGTGGCCATGGCCCTGGGTAGCTAAGAGCTCCTCGTCCTTCCCGAGGGCATCACGGAACCCTCGGCACCAGGAGATGCATGAGCAGGCCCTGMAAACGCTGATCTCCTCATCTTCCCCCTGATGTAGCTTTTAAACAGGTGATATTTCAGGGCCAAGGTGTCAGTGGAAGCAGCTGAAACTACGACGTGGCAAATGTCCTAGGAGCTGTCTTTAAATCATTGGAATTTGTCAGCAAATAAACCATCTCCCAAGTGTTTGCTTGGCAGATAGAGCGGGAAGCTAACGCCTGGTGAAGCAAATCACCTGCCCCTGCAGATCCACGAGCTCCTGCCTTGCAGGACTGATGCAAATGGGGCTTGGGCCTGTTTTCCTCCGGTTTAGGTAGAGTCCAGCATGCCTGGAGAAACACCAGCTTGGCTTKTTTATTCCACCCCAAAAACCAAACCGAAGGATCCCCCCCCCCAGACAGGACAGCTTATGGCCCCGTTCATGTATGGGAGGGCTGAGAGGAAGGTAAGGGGTGAGCTGATGGAATTCCTGATGGCAGCTTCTTGTGTTACACCCAGACTGGCCCCAGCACCCATCAGATGTTTGCCACAAGCATCCCTTATGAAGAGACCATCCCTGCTCCCGGATGGGCTCACCCAGCCCAAAACCACAGCCACGGGTGTTGGGTGCTGCCACCAGCACCCGTGAGATTTGGGAATTCTCCATTCCCAGCTCCCCAGAGCCGTGCTGGGAGTGATTTTGATTAAGTCCTGCCAAAAGCYGGGGCCGGTGGTGTGCTGGGAATGGATGCTATCCCATCTCCTCTGCCACCGGAGAGGAGCCGCGTCCCTCCTCCGAGGGGGCCGCCGAGCCTCGTCACGCTCTTGAAAATTAATTACCAGCCCTGTAGAACGATGCACGACCCTGCTATTACAATCAGCGGGTCACCTCCCTTCCGTGGCCCTCATCTATTGGAGTTTGGCAGAGATTTATTGTCTCCAGGTTGGGAACAAGCCTCGGCTGTCTGCTCCACGTTGCCCCTCTGTGCGCCGGCTTAATTCCCGTCTGGAAAAAGCAGCTGGGGCCTGGGGCAAGGTGCTGACAGACAGACGGACAGCCCCGGGGATGTCTGCTTGTCTCCAGCGCTCAGCCTTGGCACGGGAATGGCTGGGATGAAATTCCAGCCTCCACAGCCTGTGCTGTTGCAGCGGGTTGGGTTTTGGGACTYGTGTGGGATGGAGTGGGCTGCTGGGAAGCTGAGGAGCTGTAAGGGACCAGCCCTGGGTCCCATGTGTCCCCTGGGCAGGATGATGCTGGGGGTAGTGGCAGGGCTGTGACATCCCCATGGGCTCAGCTCCCCTGGACAGTCTATTACAGCTCCTCTTTTAATGGGTAATTATCTTGACAAGACAGAGTGGCCTGTCTGCGCCTTCGGAGATGAATATGGGGAAGGGCCTGAAGTTGAGGGAGAAGATTAATGGCTCCTGTCAATAATGTGGAAGGAGGGATCACCTGCCAGGCTTTGCATGAGTAATCTCCACGTTCCAAAAGCGTTTTTATAACTTTGAAGGATGGGCTACGAATTCACCTCGCTGATATCATCTTTTCCTGTCGGTCAGTTCGTTATCAATTCGCTTTAGTGTCATGTCGGTGGCACAGGTCCCCGTACAGGGACCTCCAGCGTGGCTCGTGGGGCCGTCCCCTCTCACTGGAGCTTCATCCCACTCTCCCATAGCAGGGATGGAAGGGATCAGCACGTGGTGCTTTGGTCCCCTGCGGTCCCATGAATCCCACCTTGCATCAGGGTGCATCCCCGCGTGGTGGAGCCGGAGTTAATTTTGGACACCCCTGCGTGGCTTTCTAGGATGTGCTGCCTCTGTGGAGGAGGGCGGCCGTGCCCTCGGCTCCCTGGCAAAGCCTCCTTCCCGCTGGTGGCCTGGCAGGATGCCCGGCCATGCCTCAGGGGCAGGGATGGAGGGGCAGAGGCCGGAGCTCTCCATCGCGGCAGTGCCCCCTGGGAGACGCTCTCTTAGCCATAATTAACAGCGTGCTGCGTTAATCGGTGTCTTCTGCTAAGTGATTAACGTGTTTCTGGTCCCATTAAGGGCGGCTATGACAGGGGGGAAGGCAGCTGTCACTGGTAATTGCTGGATCCTTGCAGGATCCTGCCAGCTGGGCAGGCTGTGGGGTCAGCGAAGCGGGAGGGTGGCAGGGGGTGACGAGGGGATCGGGGTGATAGGAGACTTTGGGAGTGAGATGAGGGACATTTAACCAGTGATGGATGCTCCCTGGGCTGTCCTTGATGCCACTGGTAGAGACTGAGCTGATGGGAGCTCCTGGGAGATGAAGGAGGGATGAAGCACGCAGGGGTGAGGGTGGAACATTGGTCATAGCCCAGCCTGTGTCCTGCTGGAGGATCTGGGAATTCAGGGATGTCCCATGGTATCCCAAGGGCTCTCGGAAGCACAGCGAGGTGCCAGCACCCACATTTTCAAAACTATGCGACGGGGAGGTTGGTTGGGTGTTTCTCCAGGGACTGTTTCTTGGCTGCCTGTCACTGGGGTGTGCAGGTTTGGGAAGGGAGTTGGAATTTCCAGCTGCTCCAGCCCAGAGTGGGCTCGTTTGCAAGGGTTTGGGTGCAGCAGACATGTCCCTGGGGGATGGCAGGAGATGGAACCCCTTCCCCCGTGCCCGCAGACCGGGAGCGGATCGGCCAGGACTCCGCGTACGAGCAGGAGGGGAAGGTGCAGTTCGTCATCGACGCCGTCTATGCCATGGGACACGCCCTGCACAACATGCACAAGAACCTGTGCCCCGGCAAGGTGGGGCTGTGCCCCAGGATGGACCCGGTGGACGGCGTGGAGCTGCTCAAGTACATCCGCAGCGTCAACTTCTCAGGTGTGTCCTCCCCGGGGGCGGGGGGTCCCTGGGTGTCCCCAGGGTGGGTCACGCAGCGGCACCCACAGTTTCTTTGTGGTACCGTTTGGCACCCGCTGCTCTGCGAGGGCAGCGTGCAGAGATGGCAGCAGATCAGCACAGGAGGAGCAGGTCTGAGCTTCCACATCTCCTGGGAGCCTTCGGAGCGTAACCTGGCAGCAATCTTGCCCTCACCCCGCCTTCACCCTGTCCTCAGCCTGCCCTCACCTGCTGTCCTGCCTTCACCCTGCCCTCACCCTGCCTTCACCTGCCGTCCTGCCCTCACCTGCCATCCTGCCCTCATCCCGCCCTTATCTGCTGTCCTGCCCTCATCCTGCCCTCACTCTGCCCTCACCTGCTGTCCTGCCCTCACCCTGGTGTCCTGCCCTCACCCTGCCTTCACTGTCATCCCACCCTCACCCTGCTGTCCTGCCCAGCCTCTCCCCAGGCCCGTTCCCCCCCGCCACCTCCTCCCTCCCACTGCCTCCCGCTGCTCTGCCCTTGTCTGTCTCAGATCTTCTCTGGAAGCACATCTTTTCCCCTGCTCTATCTCCTTAATAAACATTTTCTGTCTGGTCCCCTTATTATTTCTATTTATCTCCACCCTGTGATCTCCTCCACAGTGTCTCTTTTATTTATTTTCCCCTCTTGCTTGATTTTTCTCTTCCTTCCTTTCATTAGTGTTTATCTGCACAGTTCACTTGATTTAACTTTTAAAGCTGCTTTTCCCCCTTTCTTAAAAGAAACAGGGCAGGGGCGGGCATCAAACCAGAGCCCCCTTGGGCCCCATCACCAGGGTGAGGGTGCTGGGGGTGCTGGGGGTRCTGAGCCCCCCTTTTTCCCACAGGCATTGCTGGGACTCCTGTGACGTTCAACGAGAACGGAGATGCTCCAGGGCGTTATGACATCTACCAGTACCAGATCAGGAACTCCACCCCCGAGTACAAAGTCATCGGGCAGTGGACAGACCACTTGCACCTCAAGGTAGGGGCGTGGTCCGTGCCAAGGGGAAGCTCCTGCAGGTTTCCCTGCTCCCCATGCACAGTCTGGGATCCCGTGGGTGCAAAGCCAGGCAGCCAAACGTGGTGGGGGCAGAGGGGAAGGTGTCCCCCAAGAACACACTTGTGCTTCAGCCCTGGTGAGCCACCAGCATGTGTAACCCCACGGACTCTGGGCACAGGAAAGAGAAGCCAGACCAGAGCAGATGGGTTTCCTCAGGGAAGGAGGGACTTTGTTTTGCCTTTCTGGTGTTGAATCTTCCCAAAAGGCCCACAGGGAGCTTCTCCACCTMCTTGTCCCCGTGCCAGGTTGGGCTGGGAGCCTTTATGGGATATGCTGATGGGTTGAGGGTCTGGATTCGAGCAGGGCRGGGCAGGGCAGCCCCCATGCCCAGGGGTGCCCGGCAAATGCCCAGCATGCCCTCAGTGGGGCTGTTGCCATCTGCCCCACAGGTGGAGAACATGCTGTGGCCRGGGGGCGGTAGCCAGCAGCCCAGCTCCATCTGCAGCCTGCCCTGCAAGCCGGGCGAGAGGAAGAAGCTGGTGAAGGGCATCCCGTGCTGCTGGCACTGCGAGCGCTGCGACGGGTACCAGTACCAGCTGGACGAGTTCCACTGCAAGCGCTGCCACTTCAACGAGCGGCCCAACGAGAACCACACGAGCTGCACGCCCATCCCCATCATCAAGCTGGAGTGGAGCTCACCCTGGGCCGTGGTGCCCGTGTTCATCGCCGTCGCGGGCATCCTCGCCACGCTCTTCGTGGTGATCACCTTCGTGCGCTACAACGACACGCCCATCGTCAAGGCGTCGGGGCGGGAGCTCAGCTACGTCCTCCTCACGGGCATCTTCCTGTGCTACGCCACCACCTTCCTCATGATCGCCGAGCCCGACCTGAGCACCTGCTCCCTGCGCCGCATCTTCCTGGGGCTGGGCATGAGCATCAGCTACGCCGCGCTGCTCACCAAGACCAACCGCATCTACCGCATCTTCGAGCAGGGCAAGAAGTCGGTGAGCGCCCCGCGCTTCATCAGCCCCGCGTCCCAGCTCGTCATCACCTTCAGCCTCATCTCGCTGCAGCTCGTCGGCGTCTGCGTCTGGTTCATCGTGGACCCGTCCCACTCTGTCATCGACTACGAGGACCAGCGGACTACAAACCCCCGCTTTGCCCGGGGCATCCTCAAGTGTGACATTTCGGACCTGTCGCTCATCTGTTTGCTGGGGTACAGCATGCTGCTCATGGTCACCTGCACCGTGTACGCCATTAAGACCCGCGGGGTCCCGGAGACCTTTAACGAAGCCAAACCCATCGGGTTCACCATGTACACGACTTGCATTGTGTGGTTGGCCTTCATCCCGATCTTTTTCGGGACGTCGCAGTCGCCGGAAAAGGTAAGGGAGGAGGGGAGAGGCCCGGCTGGTGCGCGGTGTGCGGGGCTCAGAGAGAGAGGCTGGGGTGTCTTAAGCAAGAAGGGTCCTTCCCTGGCAGCCTGGCCAGCTTGGGAATTGGGGTGGGAAGTTTTCCGTGCCCCACTGCCCCTCGTGGATGGGAGCTGCTGCTGTGTGGGCTGGGCGAGGATGAGTCCCCAGGGCACGTCCCCGGTGTCCYGAGCACAATTTCTGCACGGAAAGGGACCGAAGTGCTGCTCAACTAGCACCTTTCCCCAGTGCTGAGTTCCCATGGGACCGAGGCCAGCCTGGATGAGGCTCCGTGCTCAAGTGCGAGGGATTAAGAACAAAGAATAAAAATCTCATGAATGAGACCCAAATCCCTTTGCCTGCCAGCCAAAACAGGAATCATCGCGTTTCTGTCACATGCAAACAGCTCCCGCCTGCCAGCCCAGCGCTGCTCTGACAAACAAACCCTGGAGCTGCTGTTCCCTGGAAATCCCCGGGGTGTCCCAGCACCCACATCTCTCTCTGGACCCCCCGCCCGTGTCCCCACACTGCTGACACCGTGGCTTTTGGGAATACCTGTTGCAAAGGGACTGGGGTGGTTTGCTGAGGGACGTTTTGCTGTGGACACCTGAGTTTGTGGTGTCCTGGAGAACTCTTCTGCTCAGAGCATCCAGCACTCGAGGAGGCCRAGTCTGCCCAGCCACCTCTAACCTTGGCTCAACCAAAAAGTCCCACCAGGCCTTCTCTGGCTGGAAGTGTGAAGGAGAATTAAAGGAAATAAATGGAGCCTTTTGCAGCATTTCCATTTTGATGAGATGGCAGGGGAGATACTAACAAGAAAGCAGGTTTTTTAAGAAATTATTGCAAAACAAAAGCTCCCTGAAAGCCTCCTTAATGTGCTTGGCATACTGTGGGTAATAAAGATGGAAATGATAATGATTGTAGATTATGCGCAAGGTTGCTCACCTCTTCACTGCAGCTTGTCACGGGATAATTTAGGGCTGCTGAACGCTGCCTGTCAGGCAGCAGCTCCACAATAGGCTGTGCCTCTCGTTGGGGGTTGTAAAGCGCAGGGCTGCTCTGTTATTAGGCTGCTAACAAGCTGATTAGAGGCGGAAAAAGTGATGTTCCCAACTCCCCTCGGATGCAGAGCTCTGTCTCASAGCCCGGCGCTGCCTCGAGTCCGACGAGGCATCCCTGGAGGGGCTTTGGGATTTCAGCTCGGCTGTGCTTGGTGTGGGAGTGGGCTCTTGAGTGTCCCCAGGCTGTGGGAATGGGCTCTGAGTGTCCCCAGGCCGTGGGAGTGGGCTCTGAGTGTCCCCAAGATGTGGCTGAGGGGGCGTGGATGTGCCCAGATGAGGCCAGAGGGAGCAGATTCTCAGGGCTGCCTCGGTGCTTTAGCTCCTGGTTTGGAGTCTTGGGGAGAAAAAGGTCAGAAAGGAGTCATTGCACAGAGGGTCTGGCTCTGAGCGTGTCCTTGGGGTGACAACTGGGGGTACTGGCATTGGCATCACCCSTGTGGGGATGCTGGGGATGCTCCACGGGGCACCCCCCAGGTCACTGTGGGAGGGGTGACCCCTCTGCTGCCGGGACCAAGGGCCTGTTGGGCTCCGTGGAGCATCTGCACACTTGGGAAAAGAAAATCCAGGAGCACTGGCCAGGCTGTTGTTCACCCATGGCCGGAAGATGCCACAGGGSACCCCCAAACCGCTGGCACCTCTGCCCTGACCCCAGCTGAGGCTGCAGGGCTGCAGCCAAGGCTGCCTCGTGGTCTGCAGGAGTTGGATGATAATCCCCGTTTTTACTTTAATTTGCTTTACCTCGTGCCCACAACTTTGCATGGAGGTGGCATATTATTGTTACAAGTCCCCCAAGCCTTTTCTGAAAAGAACCTCTTATCCCCGCCGATCCCGGCGGATTACAGAAATAGCAATAACAGAGGATCTAAAGAAAGAGACAATTTCCTGCGCTGATAAGGCGGCAGCGGAACAGTGCAGTCATTGTCTGCTTCCCTGTTTATCACATTTGCTTTCAGCGAGGGAAAAGAGGGAGAGGGAAGGAATGAGAGGGACTGTCCAGTGGTGTGTAGTGAGCTGGAGGARGGCTGAGCAGCTCTGCCCTTCCCCAACCCCCAGCAGGGTGCAAAACCCCTTCTAGAGGGGCCAGGCGTGGGTTCAGAGTGGGGGGAGCTTCCAGTTAATGCAGGGATTTGCTGTGGGACAAGCACCAGCCTGGGCTGTGCCTTGAGCCTGGGCTGCTCCCTCGGGCAGGACCGGCTCACCCAGCCCTGGGCGAGGCTGAGCTCAGCGCTGGGTTTGGGGGCTTGTGTGGGGTCATTTCGGGTTACTGCTGTCCCTCAGCTCGGCAGCATCATCATCACCCTGAGTCAGGGCTGGCTGTGCCCTCTGATCTAGCCCACGAGGCAGCAGGAGCTGGAACTTCCTCGCTAAGCACAGCTCACACCTCCCAGGACTCCGGAGGAAGCTCAAGTGTTGTTAACGGAGGGGCAAAGCGGGGTCCTGGGCTGGAAGCCAATTAAGGGAGTAGGAACTGAAACGGTGAGAAATGGTCATTTTTTGCAGTGGCAAAAGGTTAACTGAGTGGAGCTCCACGGCTCTGTGGAGGCTCCGGGCTAAAAATATTCCTGTCTGAGCTGGTGAGGGGTTTGCTGCGGCGAGACAGAGCTGCGGGGGCTGGAGGGGGCTGGAAAACCGCTCCTGGCAAACGCATCATCGGGGTGAGGGGTGCCACTGTGGCCCTGTGAGACCCCAAAAGTGCTGCAGGAGGTAGAGAGTGGGGCGGGGAGCTGGAGCTGGTGGCAGCAGGGTCTCGGCAGAGGGGAGACCCCCGGCCCAGGCGCGAGGAGGGAGCGCGCATGGAGCCGTCTGAGCTCAGCTCAGCTCAGCCGCTCTCTCCCTCCTCACTGAAACGCCTCCGAGCCCCAAGGCACGGGGAGGGGGGAGCCTCTGCAAAGGCACAAAATATGGAAATGGCTGGATTGGAAAGGGAGGCTCCTCGGGAAGGCAGGGAGCCAGGGAGATGAGGGGTGCTGAGCTCAGCCGTGCCCCATYGGGGTCACGCTGTGCCGGGCAGAGTTGTGCCGGTTCCCAGGTTGGGGGTCCTGGAGTTGGGGTCCCGGTGCTGCCCTCATTCCTGGCCCGTCCAGGACRCCCACAGCAGAGTCTGGAGAGTTGGAGGGCAAAAAAAAAAATAAAAGGAAGAAAGAAAAAAATCGCAGATATTCTGGCACAGAGATCTGTTTTGACTTTGCTTGATGAAATGACATTTTTATTTCCAAAAACTGCCTAGAGAGAGAAGGTGGAACAAACAAACCGCCGCGTGTGACAGCAGGAGGTTTTATTCTGGGGACAAACCAAAGTTTTTCAGTTGACTCAGAACAAGCTTTGTGGCATTTTCCCTTTGGGGCTGAGTCGGAACGCTCTGGGCCATGCATTGGTTTGCTTTGTAGGGTCACAGCTGGGACCCGCGGGTCCTGGGGAGGTCCTGGGAGCAGCTGTGTCCCACCAGCTCTCACTCTTGGGATGAGTTGCCTCTACGCTCCTGTTCCCATGGAAATGTGCAGAGCCTCTGCCTCAGTGTGTGCCCTCCATCACCTTTTCATTTAGAAACCCCCGGGTGAAGTGTGTGCCCCCGGGGACGTGGGGACCCCTGCCCTGGCTGCTTCTGCAGCCCCCAGGCTTCCCTGGCTCCTTCAGGTCCTGCCTCCTCACAGGGCATTAAATCCCACCCTGGAAACCCTGGATTTTGAGTCAGAGGTGAAGTCTGGGAATTGTTTTAAGGCTCCTTCCAAAACCTTGGCAGTGACCTGCAAAACAGGTGTGTGCAAAGGCATCTGGGGACCCAGAGCCCCCTCCCTGCTCAGCCCCAGGGACCCAGCACATGAACTGTGTGATGGAGGAGAGGATGCTGGAGAGGAAGGAACCAGATGCTGACAGAGCAGGGATGCCCACGGAGCAGGGATTTGCCCTCCCGGCCTCCCCCAGAGGTGGGATGGGCAGAGGGAGGGGGTCTCTTTGCCTCCAGTTGCCACCTGCTTCAGATGCCCCGGCTTGAGAGGAGCCTGCCAAGTGCTCTCCATAGAAAAATGGATTATTCTACAGTCAGATTAATGGGCTTTCATTTTGCAAAACATCTGTCACTGTTAGTCCTGGACAGTGAGCGTGAAATTAGTTTTGACTGCAAAAAGGCAGCGTCGGTGTGTAATATGTGACTTACATGACAAGAGCCCAGGAGTCAGCTGGGGAATGGGAATTACCTGTTGAAGGGAGAAGGGGAATGGGGTGTGCCCTGGGATTGGGTGTCCTTGCTGTGCCCAGCACCAGCATTGAGCTCCCACCCTGCAGCTGGTGGAGCATCAAGCCTGGTGATAAACATCCAGCACTGCCAACGTTTCCAGCGCTGCCTCCTCCCACCATTTATTTAACCCCAACTTCCCCTTGTTTCCCTGCTTCCCCCTTTCCCAGCGGACCCCACAGAGCCGCGGGTGGGGTCTCAGCCGGCGGCCTTGTGTCTTGCAGATGTACATCCAGACCACGACGCTGACCATCTCGGTGAGCCTGAGTGCCTCGGTGTCCCTGGGCATGCTCTACATGCCCAAGGTGTACATCATCCTCTTCCACCCGGAGCAGAACGTCCCCAAGCGCAAGCGGAGCCTCAAGGCGGTGGTGACGGCGGCCACCATGTCCAACAAGTTCTCCCAGAAGGGAGGGTTCCGCCCCAACGGGGAGGCCAAGTCGGAGCTCTGCGAGAACCTGGAAACGCAAGGTGAGGCGGCCCCCGCGGGGGCTCGCGGCGGGATCCTCTGGGGGTTGGAAATGCTGGGAACGGGGAGACCTGAGCTCTGACTGCATGTCCCTGGCTCTAGCGTGTTTCCTGGCGGGATGGRGGAGCTCGGGGTGAGCGGGGCTGGCAGCTCCCGCGGTGCTGAGGCAGGGAATGGGCACGGGAGGCGCAGCACCGAGAGGACATTTTTCACTCTGTCACTGACGGGTCACGTATCCTTAAATAAACAACAGAATAAATAATTCACGGGGCTTTGATACGGGCAGATCAGCTACGAAAACATCGCGGCTAACAAATAGCTCTGTCAGCTCCAATTCCTTCTGCTCTATCTAATTGTTATCTGGCAACACCGGGTGGGAACCTGCAGCAAGGTTCGATCGCCAGCGAGGCACCGCGAGCTGCCGGGCGTCCCCTCCGTGTGGGCGCCGTGGGGACACGTTTGTGCCGCTCACGGTGTCCTGGGCTGGGCCATGTGTCCTTGGCTGGGGGATGTCCCTGTGGCTGCTGAGCCCGTGGTACCCGGGGTCACATCCTGGGGGTCTCAGCAGAGCGTTGTCCCCACCGAGGGCAGCGGCGCAGCCCCGCAGGGAGGGGGAGGGTTCATTGCTCTCTCACAGCGTTTTGCTGTGCCCTACCCGGTGCCACTCTGGGACGTGTGGTGGCTTTGTAGCCATCGCTGCCTCCTCTCCTGGTGTGTCTGACCTCACCTTGAAGGCTGGGGAAGCTGGGGGGTGGCAGCAGGGTTGTGTCCTTGCCCTGCTCCTCTGGCACCCAGGAACATCCCTGGATGAGGTTGGTTGGTTTTGTGCCCTGCTGCTCCGCTCCCAGCTGCTGTGGGGTGGTGGGCAGGGGTGTGGGACACCCCAAATCGTGCTCTAGCAGGGCTGGGACAAGCTGAGCTCTGGGAAGGTGCAGCACCTGTGGGTCTGTCTGTAGGAGGCTGCTGAGGGAAGCGGATGGGAGCCTGAGAGCGCGTTCCTATGGCTCATGGCACATCCCAGGATCTCTCTTCGGGATGAACTGTCCTTAGGGAGCACCCCCAGCTGCCGTGGGGCTCAGCCCCTCTGCCACAGCTCAGTGCCCTCACAGGGAAGGATCCCATGTGCCGGCACTGGCTGAATCCGCAGGCAAACCCTGCCACATCCCTGCTGGCATCTCCCGCCTCAACCATGGGGTCAGGGGGATGGGATGGGAGCCAGGAGGGGACGGTGGCCTCTGCCGATGACCCACATGAGCTCTGTGTCCCCTTGCAGCACTGGCCACCAAACAGACCTACGTCAGCTACAGCAACCACGCCATTTAGCTCCAGGAGCGCGGCCGAGGGACCGGGAGGGAGCCGAGCTCCTCGCGGGGACAGCGGGGCAGGACAGGGAGGTGGCAGCCGGGGGACACGCTCCTGAGGGGGCCACTGGGCAGAGCTCCCGGGGAAAAAACCACCATCAGCAGCAGCAAAAAATCCATACAGGAACAATAAAACTCTTCCAGCGCCCAGGGCGGCGATGCATGGCTCCCACGGAGGGACGGCGGAGCGCGGGACGGAGGGGACGGACTTCAGCGAGTCTTTGGGGTTTTTTTTTTCCTTGTATTTTGGCAAAAAAAAAAAAAAAAAGAAAAAAAAAAAGAAGAAGAGCCCCAACATTTTCCCTTTTCTGGAATTTGTGAGATTGTTTGTGGTTGTGCAGAACCTTCCGTTTTCTCTTTATTTATTTTGTTTTAAATCCTCCGTTTTCTTTCGTTCCTGTCTTCCTCCGTCCCCCTTCACTCTCCACCCCATATCCTACCAAATTCTATATGTTGCAAAAAGGAAAAATAAATAAAAATACTTAAAATTTACATTAAAAAAAAAAACAGACAACAAAATAAAATAAAATGAAACCTAGACTGTGTTCAAAGTGCTGATTTCTATAGGTGGTTCCTTAATGTATGTGATGACCATATGGATTGAAATATGTCTGCTTTATGTACTGACCAGTCAAAAAACAAAAACACACAAAAAAATACAAAGTTCAGTGCCTGGATGTTTATGAAATTATTCGATGACTGTGTAGAGCATGATCATTTTTATACGAGGAGATTTCTAATAAAAGACCCTGGTTTTGCACTCGGCGTTTGCTGTCTCTTGGTGACTTGGTTTCAGGAGGTGGCTTGGGGCAAACCGGGAAGGGTTTGGGTGGCCAAACGCTCTGGGAGAGCTCAGGGCTTGGTGTSCTTCCCCTCCAGGCATTCCTGGAGATTCCAGGCAGCTGCAAATGGGTCCTTGTGAGCGGGGATGGGACAGGGAGAGGGGAGCTCGGCATGTCCCTGGCATGGGGCACTGGGGCAGGTTTGGGGCAGAAAAGGCTGATTCCTCCTCGTTTCCTCTTCCCTGAGCTGTGGGCAGAGGCTGGGGGATGGAGCAGAGAGGAAGAGATTTTCCAGGGCTTCCCACACCTTCAGGCTGCCCAGGGAAGCGCCGGAGTGCCCATCCCTGGGGGGGGATTTATTTCAAAGGTGTGCAGATGTGGCACTTGGGGATGTGGTGGCACTTGGGGACGTGGTGGCCTTGGCAAAGTTGGGTTAAGGGGTGGACTGGAGGGTCTTGGAGGGCTTTTCCAGCCTAAAGGATCCTGGGCTAACAAGGACCAACAAAAGCAGCTCTGCACTCCTTGTGGGGAGGGTTCCTCTTCCTGGCTCCAGGCTTTCCTTGGGAAGGGACAGTCCTGCGTGTGAGGGACGTGGTTATTCCCAAAGTCTTGTCTGTGCCCATTTTGGGGCAGTTTGGTACATTGGCTGCTGCTGTTTCTGTCCCTGCACTGGGGATTCCAAGTGTTTCCCTCTTGGAATGGGGGTGGCTGTGCTTGTTTGCTGCTGGGTGAGGACAGGAGGGTCCAAACTTGTCTTCCTTTTGGGAGAGGTGGAAAGGAGGCAGAGAGAGGTGCTGGGTGCCTCCAGCTTCTGGACAAGCTTTGTTTTAGGTGCCCAATAAAAATGCTGGAGCTGGTGGTGACCTGACCTGGGAAGGGGCACTGGAATGGCTCCCTATCCCTTTCTGTCTCTTCCCCCAACCTAAAAGTGCTGTTTTTTTCCCCTCTCTGAGCCTGTGTGATGTTACCCCTGTTATTTTGCACGTTCCTAGACCCATTTGTGTTGCATTAATTTGGATTAATCAGAGCTCTGCTCTCACCCTGGTGTGGGGAGGGGCGACCTGGGTGCCCTGAGCCCCTCGGGAGCTTCAGCCAGGGCTCGGGGCCAGAGGGAAACGCGCCCGTTCCCTGCCTGAGCAGACAGAGCCTGGCTCGAAGGCAGGAGTTAAAAAAGGAAAAAAAGCAGCGTAATGAAAAGCTTGAAACTTTGATAAGATCATACTTGTCAAAAGAGCTTCTCAGGAGAAAAAACTGCTCTGTTCCCAGCGCATCCATCACTGTCGGATYGGATGTGAGGCACTGCCTGGTTCAGAGGGCTCCGAGAAAACCCGAGTTGATGTCTCTGGTGCTGCTTCTGGCTCGGAGATTCTGCTCTGATGGTGTCACAAGCAGCTTTCACCCCGAGTTCTGGCTGATAATGACTGGGAAGGCTGCTCCTGACTGAATTACAGCATCCTCCTGCCTCCCCTCGCCGTGCCTGCGGGGAGGCGGCTCTGAGCCCTCCGGAGAAGGTTTTTGTCAGCCCCATCCTGCCCCGAGGTGCTGAAGGATCCGTGTCCCTCCCAGCCCATTCCAGCGGTGGAGGCAGTGACCTGTCGGCACGGCTGGTTAATTTATACAGCACTTCGTGATACAGTGCTGCCTAATTCTAACCACTTATTTGATTATGGGAGCTAATTAAAAGGGAGCAGTCTATAAGCCATTGAGATGGATGGGGATCCAGCCAGGCTCTGGTGTGGATGTCTGCAGCAGTGGGACCTATGAGGATCCAGATTCTGCTTTTCTGCTTTGCTTTATATTTTTGTGGGTAGCCCTGCCTGCGGCTGAGGAGAAGAGCGGAGCGGATTCTGATTCCTAGATATCAGATTCCTAGTTTTTGGTATTTTGTGTATTTATTTTTTTTCAAATGAGGTGCCTGTCCGGAAATTGGTGCCATCCAATCTCCTCCTCGCCTCCCTTAGAGCTGGAAGGCACTTGTCTGATTTTCCTCTTATTTCTGTGAAGGGCTGTTGAATTTAAACAACAATAATTGCCTGGGTTCCCTGAGTGCTTGACCCACACATTTTTCACTTTTTTCTGGGACTTTGAGAAGTGGCGAGGAAAAAACCTGGGCTGGTGCCAGCTCMCTCYGTYTCCTCCTCCCATCTTCCTGCTCCTGGAACTTTCTGTTGTCCTTGGCTGCTGTTCCCAATCCCCAGCTCTTCTCCTGAGCTCCCTTCTCCAGGGACAAGCGGGAACTTTCGGGGTCCCAGGGCACAGCTGGGGGCTGGAGCGGGAGCTGTGGCCCCGTGTGGAGCAGCAGCAGCCTGGAACCGGTGATTAACTCTCTTCTGTGAGAGGCAAATTACAGACTTCGGTGGCATAATTAGGCCAACTCGACAGGAAATGGAAAAACAAGATAATTTCRCTGCGAATTTTCCAGCCTGCCTGCCGT
This sequence comes from Amblyornis subalaris, assembly GCA_018881555.1. Classification (NCBI taxonomy): domain Eukaryota; kingdom Metazoa; phylum Chordata; class Aves; order Passeriformes; family Ptilonorhynchidae; genus Amblyornis; species Amblyornis subalaris. The sequence continues at coordinate 795,983 of JACAXG010000081.1, read as the reverse complement.
GTCGTGCCTTCCTTCCCGTCTCTTGGGAGAAATCACCCCCCTGCCCCTCTGGCCTGGAGATCTCCRGATGCAGCTCCTTAGGGAGCAAATCTGGAGGAAGGGGATGGGAAGATCAGGGCTGGAGCAGCCTGGGGGTTGTTCCTTGCTCTGGAACAAGACTCCATTCAGCTCCTCTCCCACAAAGAGAGCCCCAGGGTCCTGTTTTGGCCCCAGGAGGGACGAGCGGTGCCTGGAGCAAGGTGGGACTTGGGTTCGGAGCAGAGGACAGCAAARCTGAGGCGGATGCTGTGGTTCCATCTGTGGTGCAGGACTGGCCCTGCAGGGAACAACTGGAGCTCATTCCTGAGCTCCAAAGCATTCCAGGAGCTGTGATGAGCCCCTCAGTGCTGCTGGGAAGATGGGCAGTGCCTCTGAGTGGGGTTGAGGGGCCAGTGGGTGCCCTGGAAGGAGGTGGAAGCAGCCAGCCCTGTAGCTGGGGAAGGGCCAGCAGCAGAGTAGGAGCCTGGTTTCCCCTCTGGAGCATTCCCTGCGGCTGGAGCCRTGGATGGAGGCACGTGTTGTGTATCCCAGGGTCTCTCCCCAGCCCCAATGTTCTCTTGTAGGGCCCAGTGAGTCAATGGTGGTCTRTGTTGAAATCTCACTTCAGTGGTGAAAGCTGCAATTAGCATTTAATGAAGCTTCTTGCTTTTATTTTTAGGTAACCTCCGATTCCCTGACTGTGTAATTTAGTCCTCCACTGCTTGGAGATAATTAAAGTATGTCACTATAATTTGCTTTTTTTAAAAGCCTGTAATTATGTTTTTATTGAGAATAAAAAATGGGGGGAGGGGGAAATAAAAACAATGTTAGGGGAGGAGAAGGCTTTGGATGGGCAAGGGGGCTTCTTCCAGCTTGAAGGCTTTGGAGCTCGTTCCAGGATGCTGGGGAGACTGGGGACTGAGGAAAAGCTCCTGGGTTTGGGTGGGAAATGGTGAGGGGAGATGTTTGAAGCGGAGGGGCGAGAGCTTCGGGTCTCYTCGTGCCCTGACCGTGGTGGGGGCTGCAGGAAGGACCAGCTGGGCTTCCTCTGCTGCCTTGTTGGTGGTCCTCGGCCTCGTTCCCCTCCCTCCATCYGCCCCACAGAGCGCCAGGCTCTGGCGTGGGGTGGGCTGAGCCTGGGGCAGCGCAGCCGAGGGCTCATCCCTGCTCTCCCCACTCCCAGCACCGCAAACGCCAGTGGGCACGCGGGGCTCCGTGTCCAGCTGCGGCATCTGCTCCCTGCCGGAGCAGCTCTGCCCTCYCTGCGTGCCACGAATTAACAGGGAGGAATTAAAGGTCTCTTCCCAGGGCTGCGCAGCCCTGGGGGGGATGCTGGGGCTGGATTCGCATCTGCAAGCGCTGCTGCTGGATGCCAAGCAGCCCGTGTCCCTCCAGTGCCCCCCCGGCGCTGTCTGCCGCTGGACGTGCCAGCCACGGCGTCCTGCAGGGCCGGTGGCCCCCGGGCRAGCGCTGCTGGGCAGCCCAGTGAAACCAGTGCCCGCAAACTGGGCTGRAGGGAGGGCGCAGCCGTGGCCTGAGGAGCTGCTCACCTGCAACCCACAGCCTGGAAACTGGCTGCGGGAGGGAAGTTGAATAACGAATAAATTCAAKATAATTGATTGGCCTGTGGCCAGTTCGCAGGCAGGGAGAGCTGAAATGAGTTGGATTGTTGGCTTTTTCTTTAAGTTAGTCTCACTCAAAAATGCGAGCGCTAAGAGGTTACATTTAGTTTGGAATATATTTAATTCATTAAAATGTTGATCTCTGCTGCAGAGTTCAGATCTGATTCCAGGCTTTATTCCTTATCTAAATGCAAAGGTTTCTTGCCAGAAATACAAAGCAGAAAAGAAACCTCGGTGCTTAGGAGAAGTGACATGATGGAAGGAGCTGGGGCTGGACTGCGCCGCACTGCAGGGAACCTGCTGCCACTCGAGCTGACACCCTCACCTGCCCATTCCCGGTTTCCCTCTTCCCATAGTGTGGTGCGGCATTTAGGGTCCCATCCCACAGTGCCCACACATCCCGGGTGCTGCAGGCGTTATCCCGCGGTCCCTGCAGGCAGTCCCTCCTCAGGGCACTGGGATGCTGCGGGGTTTGGTGCAGTGCCCCACAAAACTTCTCTCTGGAGCTGTCAGCTCCTCGKGGAGCTGAGGCCGAAGTGACTCAGGGAAGTTTTGGACGGAGCAGCATCAGGTCAGGGATTTGCGTTCACGCGTGTCCTCAGGCTGTGCATCCTCCCCCAGATCCCTGCTGCCCTGGTGCCTGATGGCTCTGGGAGTGGGCTCAGCCCCCTGCTACGCTCACAGCCCATTTGTAACTCCCCCTCGCTGTGCAGAAGTGCCTCTCCCYGGCCCGGTGTCCCCGCACCTTCCTCGCAGAGCCTTTGTGATCTGCAGGGGATGACAAAGGGAAGGAACAGCACTTAAAACCCACTAAAACCCACACACCATCACCAGCTTTTGTACCGGTTGCTATGGGAACCCCATACGTGCACCGGAAACGCTGGAGTATGCAAATGAGCTTCTTAATTAGTTCTCCTCAGCCTTTCATGCTCCTGGTGCAGCGATTTGATCATTAGACGAACATGCCACTTCATTATCGGCAGCTTAGCCAAACACGAGCCGGGCCGACCTTTGGGGAGGGCAGGGTGCCTTGGGAAGCGGTGAGGACAGGGATGGTGGGCTCCAGCAGGGTTGGGAGTCTTCTCCAGCAGCTCCCAGCCTGGTGAGAGCTGCCGGTGTRGGTCCTGCTGCCTTTGGGGAGGAGCAGCGAGGAGGGGTCTGTGTCTCCAGACAGGGGGCTGGGATGCGGTGGTCRGCCCGAGCTGCAGGACTGAGCTCCTGGAGCTGGAAAAGCCAAGCCCTGAGCACCCCCCCCAAGCCCTGTGGGGCAGGTGTCGGTGTCACCGTGCTCTGGTGGCCCTGGGGACAGGCGCTGGCTGCGCGGCTCTGCAGAGGCAGATGCCAGGCGGCCGCACGCGTGAGCTCGCGCTGGAAATGCTATGAGTTTTTGCACCAAACAAGCTTCATTAATCGTCTAATAACCGGATTAATTAAGGACACTGAAAGTAAACAGCAAGAATGTAATTTGCCTCTGATTGCCGTGTAATTGCGGGAGTATGGTCCTATTTGCATATGCAGAAAATGTTGTTGACAGTGGTGCCGGGACAGGGAAAACAATCTATGGAGGGCAAACGCGCCCTTGGGGCGGCCAGATCCCCTCAGCCATGCTCTTCTCTGCCTTTGGTGCTGCCTGCGTGTGTTTTTCTCTGTGGTTCTCTGCCTTCTTCCCAATTAACCAACCCTCCTGCTATTTGTGGAGCTTTCCGAGCTGTTTGCTTAGGCAAACATCGATGCTCCAAATAGACTGACAGATCCGCTTGGGAACGCTCCCGTGTCCTGGGAGACAGCAGAGATAGCTGGGAAGGAGCCCCTCTCTGTCTGACTGTCCTGGCAGGGGTGAGGGCCAGTTCTCCCTTTGACCCTGAGGAGACTCAGGGATTTTGGTTGTGCTCGGAAGAACTTGCCCTTGGCAAGCCCCAGAGAGCTCCCAGTGCCCTGAGAGGAGCCAGGGAGCGGGAGGTGAATGGGGACACGCAGAGAGGGAAGTGGATGCTGTGTGGATTGGGGGAAGAGCCAGGGGCTGAATTCCAGCCTGGAATCCCACACCATCCCGCGCCTCTCGTGTCCTCCACCCCTCRTCAGCTGGTTTGTTCCCCAGCAAAGGCAGATCTGTGGATGGTGACTAATCTTCCCACTCTCTGCCTCCCGTTAGCCCAGGGTGAGTTTTCCTCTTGCTTTTGACCTTGTCAGCAGCAGCCGTACCCGAGGAGGGAGCACACGGCGCTCGGCAAAGGTGACAACTCCACGYACACGTGTGCGTGCCCAGAGGGGAGGATTCGGAGGACTAATTCCAGCTTGGAGAGCCCCAGGGTTGTGTTTTTCTCTCTCCCTGACAGACATGGCTTGGTGGAAACCTGCAATGAGGAGGGATGTGACCTAAACCTGCGGTGAGGAGGGATGTGGCCTTTCAGGAGCAGCTCGGGGTGTCTGCGGCAGGCACGATTTTGAAGTGGATCCATTTGTTTTGCTCCTGGTGGGGACGGGCTCCAGCTATTTCAGCCTGTTCTCCACGTGCAGATGGACTTGGATTAAACCATTGTGTGTAGTTGGCTCCAGACAGGCACCTGCTGCTCACTTGTGTGTCTCCACGCTCAAACAGGATAAGGAACGGCGAGGACGATCCTTGGAGCAATTGTTTGGGAAGAGAGCTGGCTGGCAGGATGGACGGGGGCCTGCTTGCCAGCACAACGCTGGTGACAAATACCTGTGAAGAAAAACACGGACTTGGGACCCCCCTGCCTGTCTGTGGGCATCCTTCCCATCGGCTTTTTTGTTTCCTTGCAGCCTCCGAACGTTTCGGGCCAGTTTCCCACGGCTGGAAGTGCCGTACCTGTCCCCGCCAGCTGCCAAACTCCATCCATCACAGGCAGCCTTTTGTCTGCCTCTTCTGGAAACTTGAAACATTTCGAAAGGGAAATGAAGTTTTCCCTCGGAAGCGCGGGTGGGAGCGGGGCGGGAGGCAGGTAGCCTCCTGTTTATTTTGCGCTGCCTCTCTGYGAGCTGCTACAAACAACCTGTCAGCGTTTCTCCGGCGAGGCTGCTGAACAGGCTCCCCCGGTGCCGGGCTTGGTTCCGTGCCACGCAAGGTCTCGTTAGAGGTGCTGTTTGTTGCTGCTCAGCCACGGACTCCTTTGGAGCTTGGAGAGCAAAGACAGGGAAATAGCAACGATTGTGATTAGGGCTTTATTCCGGAGTTCTAAAAGCTGCGTTCCCCCGYGGCGAGCAACATCCTCGAGCGGCTGGAGGCTGCACCCCACCGCTGCCTCGCGGGGTGAGCGTCTCTCTCAGCATTCACACATGAACAAGGGGAGCAATCAGCCCCTCTGGAATGCCGAGGGGTGTGGGTGGTGCCGCCTGCCGTGCCTTTGAGGCCTCTCCCGGTGTCACTGCGCTTCCTCCGGGAGCCGAGCTCGTGCCAGGGCTCTGCCCCTGCCCTTGCCAGGTTGGAGCTGTGTCTGAGCGTCTCCAGAGCTTCCCTGCAAGAGCCTGGAGTTGCTCCTGGAGCAAAATTGCTGCCCCTCTCTGGGGCGAGCCAGTGCATCCCAGTTTTGAGCTTCAGCCCTCGSTCCCTCTGCATCTTGGCTCCTGGACATCAAGAGTTTGGTGTTTGGCTGGGATTTGTGGACCTGAGTCACTCTTTCAGGCCCCACATTGTCCCCGCAGATGCCTCTTCCCCCCACATCCCTCCTTTCCTTGTGCTTGGGAGTAGGTGTGAGGGAGCTGCAAGACCCTTGGATACCTCTTGGTGAGCCCCAGAGGATGGGGGTGTAGCCACATTGCTGTGGCCTGGCTGGAGCAGCCTCTGGCTTTGAGGATACCSAGATCCCGACTCGACTCCCACGTGTCCTTGGCACAAGCAATTAATCTCTCCCTATCTCCCTCTGAAATCCCTCTCGTTCCAAGCAGGCTCTGTATTCCAGTGCCGTTTTTCAAGGCTGACGGGGAAGCTGCCTCTGCTCTGATTGTCAGCGCTGCTGTTTTTCCATTATTTTTCAGTTGCCTTGTGTTTTGGGGGGGGGGAAGAAAAAAAAAAGTCCCAAACCCTGCTCCGTGATTTTTTTTCTCTTCTCTGTAATTAGATGTAGCAGTGATCAAAATATGTTGCATTGCACTGCAAGCTTCTCCAGGCAGATGTTTCATCACCGGAGGAGAGATGACTTCCTCATTTACATTTGGGGAAAATTAAAAGAGAGGAAGAAAGAAGAAGGCGAAGGGGAATGCTGGATTTCCTGTTGTGTGAATACATCTCGCAAGGCTTCGGGAGAGTGACGTGTGAGAGAAGAACCAGGGCCAGCAGAGAGAGGGAGGGCAGAGTTTTTTTACCCTGCTGGCATTCAGATCTCAAGCCGTGCACCCCTTGATGTTTATTCTGCTGCAAAAAATCGCCAGCCCAGGGATGTTGGCTGCTGCTTCCTTGGGGAAGGGTTTTTAGCACAAGGCCGGCTGTCACCCCCACATTTGGACTTTCTGGGGTGCACAGAGCTCCTCTCCAGCTCTTACAAAGGAGCTTTCAGAGCTGCTGGGGGGSTACAAGGTGACACCAAATCCACTTTCTGTCCTTATCTGGGATTCTTTGGTGCAAAATGCTTTGTGTTGCTGGTCAGAATGGATTAATTCCCCAGATACGGACAGTGAGGGAAGGTGGAGCAAGGAAAAAGATGGGAAAATGCCCATTTTTTTTGCGATTCTGGCACCAAACACCACCAGCTCCGGGGCAGAGGCTTGGATCTGGCTGGGGAGAGGGTGAGGGAGCAGGGAGAGCATCTCCCACACCGGGAACACAGAGCACAATTCCTCACACTCAGCTCAATGAGAGAGTCATCARAAGTAAAAATGACAGCAATTCTGCAGTCAATATAATGTGGCTGCAGGTTAAATAAATAATGTTTGAATGATAATAATTGCAAAATGATMCTATTTCATCCGCCACAAACATGTGGTTAAGCTCTCATTAGCCGAGGCTGGGGCTTTGCGGGAAGCAGAGGCTCTTTGAAAGCAGATCTTTGGATTATGCTGCTATAGAAATTCCTGGACTGCTCCTGCAAGGGTTTAATAAGGCCTGGGAGTTTGCTCACGAGACTGAGAGGCGAAAAGGTGGTGCCCCAAAGCGAAGCTGCATTTTTGTTTATTTCTTTGAGGGTTCTCAGTGGGTCTAAAAACAATGGGTTGATAATTATAGTCCTTGAGCTCTGTAGGGCAAAAACGTATTTTTATGTGTTTTTTTTTCTTTACATATAGAGGTTGTTATTTATAGATATGTGTATATAAGCCCACCCACACCTGGCAGAGTTTTGTCTGAACTTCATTTAGTAAAAAATCGTGTCCCACCTCCTTCCTCCATCTCCATCCTGGAGGAACGCTGTGAATGCCCCCCAGAGACAGAGCTCAGCCCCAAACTGGGGAAACTGGTGCGCTCAGCACCTTGCCAGACAGGGCTGATTTCAGACTTGGCTGCAGTATTGATCCTCACTTAACATAGTAATGAGAATCTGCTTCCCTAATCAGCAAGGGAAAAATCTTATTTTCCAGYGGCTGGTAGGAAATGAGCTTTGCTGAGTCGTGGTGGCTGTGGGGTGGCACGGGGAGGGGGTGACACTGGCCGGGCTTTGCTTTGGTGGCCTCGCTGACCTCTCGGGTCATGTGTCCTTCTCTCTTGGCTCCCCCCGTGCACTCCCAGGTTTGGGGACAGCCCTGAAGGTTTTTGGGATGAACCCCATCCTTCATGTCGCTCCCTGAACCCCCTGGAGCAGCTGACGGCTTTCCAACTGTGCTGGGTCATGCCAGCCCCTCAGCGCCCATCCTCGGGCCTCACCTTCCTCATCCAGTGCCTTTTTGAGGAGGAAAAGCCGTTTTTCCCCTCCGTTCCCATCTCGGGTCTCCCGATCCGCGGGCGCGCGGCCGTTCCTCCTTCGCACGGCTCTCCCGGCCCGGGCTCCTCTCCGGCCCGTCTGGCTGACGGCAAATTGTTTTTTGATGGCTGACTCGGTATAACTGAACTCAATTTGCCTTTCAAAAGCGGCTAATAGTCGCATTAAAAAATCCATTTTCACTTGTGATTGAATTTGACGGCGGCTCAATCAATAAGCGAGTGGAGTGTTCCACACGCGGCACCCGGCGCCCGTCGCCATGGGAACGCTGGAAGCGCCGCTGGTGGATCCCCTCYGAGCGCTGTCACCCGGAGCTGTCACCCTGAACAGGCGCCCTGCTGGCAAGGGAGGCCCTCCCGGCCCTCCTGGAAGTGATGCYGGCGGAATTGGCGTCGTTTTCCTCCTCTTCGCCGCTGTTGGGTGGGATGAGCGCTTCTCCCCGTCTCCAGCCCTTTGGTGGCACTGGGAATGGTGGCCCTGGAATGCCCCTTTTTTGCGCCTTTCCTCCCCAGATCTCCTAGTCTGGGGAGGKAAGGTGGGAGGGAAGAAGCTGGAAGAGCAGCTCTGGGCCCGTGGGTGAGGGCAGCAGGGCTGGGAATGAGCTGCAAGGAGCTGTCCTGAGGGGCTGRGTTGTTTTGGAGGGGGGGATAATGAAGTGAGGAAATGGATATATATGTATTTTTTTATTTTTTCTAATAGGGTTCATCCAYGTTTGATGGAAAACGAATGTGGCACTTCGCCTCACCACAATCAGGCTGTTTCCTTTCAGCTATTGTTTGCTCTCCTCCTATTGTGGTGCAAAATGGAAATGAAACGGTTCAGGCAGGAACTTTGCAATTGAGATATATTTTTCTTTTTCCTAATTATTTTTTTTTCCTCTAAATTCTTTCTTTCCAAAGCAGCTTTCTGCGGGGCTTTTAATTAGAAACACTCCCCCTCTGCGTGCTCTGCTGTTGAGGCAGGGGAGCTTACCTGCAGGATGAGGCCGTGGTGCCTGCGTGGGGCAGGACCCCCCTGCATGGTGCCCACCCGCCCTCACCTCCCCTCTCTCCCCAGCCCGAGGGGGTCCAAAATAAAAGGAATAAGCTGCTTTACACCACGRAGGTGTTTTCTCTGCAGGGAGTTTGCCTGGGGCTCCAGGATGCCGTTGCTTTCCTTAAACTGCATCTCTAAGCATATTCCAACAATGCGCCCTGTCTTTGAGCTCGTTCCCGTGGATTGATCCACACTGGAGGAAGAAAGGAGAAGTCTGCACTGAGTTGGAGCAAMAAGAGGGAAGGCAGACACCCTGGGCTCAAGCTGGGCTGGTGACTGGAGCTCACCCCCACTGAGCACTGGACGTGGTTGAACTTTTGCTGCCTACCTGGTTTAAATCCGAGTCCTTTGGCTACTTTGGGTTAAATCTGAGTCCCAGCTCACCTTCCCAGCCCCCGTGGCCACTGTGTGAGACCCAGGCGGTTTCCCAGGGCTGCCCTGGGCCAGTGAGGGCTCTTGGCCATGGCATTTCTCACCTTCCTCTCCCTTGGGGTGTGAGCTGTGTCCTGGGGGGACCTCAGAGCTGAGTCAGGATATGGTGCTGAGGCTGAGGCTGTGCCATCTCAACTCTCAGCATCTCTCCTGACATGCTGGAGGTCACGGCACAAAGCAGGCAGGAGAGCCTCTGAATTCCCAGCCCTTTTGCCGAAGGCTCCTTGCAGAGGAGAGAAGCCATTTCCATGAATTTCACAGGCTGTTTCCACCACCGTTTGCTGCTGCTGCTGGCTGAGGAGGATTCTCCCTCCCCACATCCTCAAGCAGAAACAAACCCCGTGCCAGCGGTGCCTGAACGACCTGCAGAGCTCTGGAGGCAGACGGGGGGTCGGGGCTTTGTTTCCTGACAGGCACAGGGCTCCCCTAAACTGTAATTTCGGTGTCAGTGGGACCTGACATCTTTGTTTTGTGCACTGGAGGAAGGAACTGGCACCGGAGCTGGTTTGGGAGTGGGGAGGGAGCCGCGGCCTCTTCTGCCCGAGCGAGCACAGCGTGGCYGCCACAGCCCGGCCTCACGCCCCACAGGTGACAGGGGACCCCTCCTGCTCCTCCTGACACCTYTGCTCAGCAGCCCCAGCCAAACTGCCGTGCCCAGCCTCATCCCCCCACCACGATCCACACAGGGATTTTTTCCCTGGGGCCTCCAGGGAAGGAAGAACCTCCCCTCGTGCGTGCGCCTCCCTGAAAYTGGGGATGGAATCTCACCCCCCGAATCCTTCTGTTCCCCTGGACTCCTGGCACGCTGTCCCAGTGGGGCGCTGGCCCTGCTCCCGGGGTGCTGGTGGCTCCCTGCGCTGCGCCCACTCGGGATATAGACGGACACCTGCCTTTTCTCCTGGGAATCAGAAACCTTCTYCGCGTGGGAAGCCGACTGAAGTGCCCTTGCTGAGCCGCCCGCGGGCTCCCGCCCTGCCCGCGCAGCCCCTCGGGGAGATAAAGAGACCCGACCAAACGGTGCCTGTGTTTATCTCGGCTCTTTGCTCTCGAGAGCCGGCGCTGCGCTGTGTTCCYGGTGTTCCTTTTTCCCAGACACAAAGCTGCCGAGGTGTAATGAGCCGGGGGGAAGGCGATAAGCGGCTCGGCCAGCTCCGCGTGCCGCGGCCGCACGTGTGCTGCCGGCAGCCTTTGGGAGCTGGAGCTCGTGGAGGAGCCCCCGGGGAATTCACGCGGCACCTGGGGGCASCAGGGACAGCATTTGGATCTGTCTGGACCCCCTGTGCGTGGCCAGGGACCCCCAGTGCCGAAATCCGGGGTTGGTCTTTATCCCAGAGGTTTAGAAGCAGAGGAGGAATGATCCCTCGGAGGAAACGAGGCCCTGAGATTCGACGATTTGCTGGAGTCGTGCAGAGATCTCCCAACGCTTGGGTGGCGAGCTCGGGGCGGTGGTGGAACCCGGGGTTGAGGTTTACAACTTGTGATGAGGCTTAACGAGCTTGGCCGGAGGAGCTCAGAGGAAGGAAGCGGCCTCGCGGAGGGTGCAAGTGTGGAGCTCTGAACTAAATCCAGTCAGACTGAGCTGTGCCACGTTTTGGGCCACGCCATCCCAGGCCAGAGGCTCCTAGAGCCGAGAACTGGCCCAGGTCTGCTGAATCCACTTAAGGAGACTTTGCTCCTGGGCGTGAGTGTTCCCAGAGCTGCTGTCGAGCTCTGCAGAGGAGCTGTGTGACAAGGGATAAATCTTCCCTGATGCCAGCTGGCATCCCTCCATCAAAGTCAGCCAGGAGAAGGGATGTTCTTCCCGGCGCAGAGGCTCCAGCAGCCGTGGCTGTGGGTCCCTGGAATACCTGTCGCCCACCTCTGGCATCCATCCCACGGCCAATTGATTTGCGTGTGTTTACATGATCAAAGCGAGCCTCAGGACCTGACGTGGGAAATGATTTCCTGTCTTACACGGCCCCGGGATTACTTCCAGATCTCTCCCCTTTGCAGTCGTGAGGAGAGAAGTTAAGTCACGMGTCTGGCAATAACACAGCAATAAATTAAATACATGAACGTGGGAGGAGTGGGAAAGGTTCAGGCAGTGTTGGCACTGTGATTAATTACAGGTCATCTCTTGCTGTGTGTGACAGGCAATTGTCCCCTGGCGGGGGGCTCTGGGAATGCTGATGCAGGGAAGGCCTGGGACAAGCTGCCAGTGGAACAGGAAGGCAGCGATCCCAGAAGGCATTTTCCTTCTGTCTTCGTCGCTGCTACCCTCTGCCTTGGGCTTATCTGTGTGCCAGAGGGCTCCTTGTCCATTAATGGAGCCTCCAGGAGAAATGAGGCCCCCGTGATTGCATTCCGTCCATCTCCCCTGCCCTTTCCACCCCAGTAATCTCCTAATGCATTAGCCAATTTGAGCCACATTTGAGAAAAGAATCTTGGGAATGTGCTATTTGTAACTTAGCTCAGTCTTTCTATTGACAGCAGAGAAAGGGGAGTTGATCTCCGAGGTCACTGGGCCAGGAACAGTTTTCCTGTTCTAGAGTTGTTCCCCAGCCAGGAACAAGGAGTGCAAGCTGTTTGCTGATACCCACGGCCATATCTCAAAGCAATTGATAGCAAGAGGGCTAAGAAATGAGGTGATCTAGAAATAAGAGTATTTTTCCCTTCCTGGCCTTTTTTTTTGTCTCAGAGAGCCCTTTCTTGAGAATCCCTGCCRTAATCCTTCCAGCTAAAAGCTGCTRATGACTCCTGACCTCCTTGCCTTTCCCCCCCTTATTTGTAGGATGTGTGCCTGGCTCCACAGCCCCTTTCCCTGGAGTTGCAGCCTGTCCTTTTGCCAGCAGAGCCCTCACAAAAACGCAGAGAAAATCATATTTTGGGGAGGAAGAGCTGTTCCTAAGGGTGTCTTATTCCTCCCTGGAACGCGGCAGCCTTTCAGCAAGTGGGTTGGAGATGACGTCTGGATCCTGAGGAGCAGYGAGCACACATGGAGACTGCTCCTTCCCTGTGTCCCCAGCTCCGGGGGACATGCCAGGCTCTGGCAGGGCTCTGAGCCCGGTGATTCAAGGCTTTGGCACCCGCCTCGTGCTCCAAGCCTTGCTGCAGAGCCGTGCCGGGCTGGCAGGGAGGACACGCTTGGAAAGGAGACCTTGAAAGAGGAGGAAGGCAGACATCTCTTGYGGGAGATGCTCAGCCAGCCCTGCAGGCTCTCCTACAGCCAGGCAGCTGTGCCAGGACAGCTCTTGCACTTTCTGACCCGATTTTTTGGCCTTTTCTGGCTGCTGTCCTCGGGGTTGGTGAGAGCAGGAATGTTCTTCTGGGACAGGGCAAAGCCAGGTGCTGGCTGAGGTTTCTGGACCAGCCAGATAAATCCTGCTGCCCACCAACCCCATCACCCAAACCCCAGTAAACTCAGGGTTTTTAGCTTCCTGCAGCCCTCCCCAGCCAGGAGACTCTCCCACAGATGTTTCCAGCTGTGTCACAGCCCTGCAGCTCCCGGGTTTGACTCGGGGCCGGCCGCAGGGCTGTGGAAGTGTCTGCTGCTGGTGCCTGCTGCGCTTTCTGCCTTCTGTTTTCCGCCTGAGCGCTGGGAAAGGAGCTGGGATGAGCAGAGGATGGAGGATGCTCGAGTGGGGAGGACTGGCTGAAGCCTCACAGCTCTAATTGTGCTGTTAATGGCGAGGGAAAGAAAACATTGCCGGGGACCTTTTCATTAAAACAAATATAGGAGAATTTATCTCTGCCACTAAATCCCTTAAACCGCGTCTGGGGGAGGAGGAGGGGGAGGAGGAGGAGGAGGCAGGGCAGTTCCAAATGGCAGTGCTGGCACGTCCAACTGCTGGCTGGGAGCGTGGCAGGGGCTGTGCCACCGCTGCAGATGATGCTCAGCATTGCAGCCCTGGCTGTCGGAGCCGAACAGCTCTGAGCCATTCATGAAACACGGGAGCTGCGTGTCTGTGCCGGGTGTAAACTCTCCCCAGGGGCGGCAGCGTGCGTTTGAACGCCTTGTTTTGATAGGGCATCGCTGCCGGCTTTCAGCACGCACGGAGCCACAGCCCGTGCCTGGGATCTGCCTTTGTACGAGGATCAAGAGAGATGAACCACCCTCTTTTGTGAGCCTCGGGAAGAGAGGCCTGCCCGCTTTTGTGCCTCTGTGTGTGTGCTGCGCGCCTGTGGGAAGGGATTGTTGTTATTTTTATTTACTGTCCCCTGGTTAAGCACCGGTCAAAGATTGGTTCTTTTTCGCGTGCCTGCTGCTAATTACAGCACGGGCACGTTTGTTTTCTGTGAGAGGCTAAGCTCTGAAGCAATTTTCATCTGTGCCTTTGTTTTCATCACCCTGCAATGTGAGAGATCTGAGCAGCTGTCTCGGGTGTTTTGCTCAAAGGGAAGAACAAGCCCTAGTGAGAAGGGCAGCTGGAAAGAGAGATTAATTAACCTGGCCTTGGCTGGCCTTGTAAACAGGGGGAAAAATCTCTCTCAAACTGCTTGTTGCTTATTTAGCTTGTAAAAAGCCGCCTGATCTCACACTCAGTCTTACTCCAATCCGCCTTCCCACAAAGCTAATTGCCAGGAATGTGCTTCCACATCGCTGCTGTCCCTCTTTTCCCCTGGCTTGACCAGCCGTGGGCCAAGGTGATGGAGAGGTACCCGTGTCCTTCCCTTGGCTACAGATCGGACAGCAGAACTCTGCTCATCAAGGCCATTAATCTTGATAATCCCGGGAAGATACTCCTCTGAAAGTGGGGAGAGGAACAGGGAGCAGARGTGGTCGTGGAGAATGTCCCCGCTCTGCTCCCGCCCTATTTACAGCATGAGGTAATTAAATGAAGGCTGGGTAGTCAGATCCATTGATTTTCATCACAGGCAACCTTGCTATGTTATCAGAAGTGAGTAATCCCTCCTCTGGAGAGCAGACATTGATAGATCAATAGGAGAGAACATGCTGTACCTCCTGGCAGCTCCAGCAACCTTGGGGGGAGAGCTACCAAGGGCACCAGAACTCCTGTTCTCCTGCTCCCAGAGCTTCATCACTTCCTTCCCTGTGGTTCCTGCACCTTTGTCTTGGCCCAAGGCTCTCATCAGCCCCAGCCTGAGACTCSTCATCTCCCTGGAAGTTCTGGTATTTCTTTCCTACCCCGTGGGACAATCTGCCTTTAATCTCCCTCACGGTTTGGCTGTAATAATGACTCTGCTGGATCTGTTATTTCCAAGGGCCTGGCACAGGAGAGTTCCTTCTAGTTCGGACTTGGACAGGTTTAGAAGGCTTTTTGGAGAAGTCCCACGGAAAAAAAGGAGGGAGGACCTCAGGGGGGACCCAGACCCAAAGGTTTTATCCATGAAAATACTCTGGCGAAGGCGGAAGACGCAGATTTTGTGTATGGTTTGAGCATATTCTGGCATCCTCCCGAGAAACAGGGTTCTGGATGCAGGGCTGGGACTGAAGGCTTGTAGGACAGYGAGCTGAGACGGTTATTGATTTTGATTTTTAGTAAACAAACTTAAAGAGCAGGTTTTTTATCTAAAGATGGGAGTCAGCAGAAGTTTTAATGCCATTAAGCGCCAGATACACAACTCGGCTGCGGCAACGCACAGCCACAGCTCCCAGAGGAAGGCACTTGGGACAGCAGGGAAAGGCGGTGGGGTGAGAAGAATTAAAGACTATCAAGGCTGTTACAACCCCCTCCGAGCTCTGCCGTTGAGACTTGCGATAACAGAGTTGTTTTTGAAGATTTCACGCAAAGCTGCTCCTGGCTGGGGAGTGAGAAGATGCAGCGCTGGCTGCAAATTGTCTTGATGGAAAAGAGTGGTACTTTGGCCATTAGCTGCATGAACAACCACTTTGTTCTGCTCTCTAATCGCTTTGCCTATACATAATTTGGTGCCTAACACACCACTGCAAATACTGTGATTATTCTTAACAGTCATATACAGCACATATAATTTGAGGGTGAATGTGGGAGCTGTCAGAGGGAAATGTCTGGGCTGCGAGCAGCTGAAGGTCACGGCACTGCAAGGGTAACTCTGCCTCACGCTGGGTGTCGGGAATGAGAGAGTTCTCTGTGCCAGGAGGCCTTGATCCATGCGGGGTGAACAGGTAGGAAAAGGGAGAGCACGTGTGGCAGGAGCCACGGGATGTGTCTGCTTCCATCTGTGCCTGGTTTGCAGGAACACAGAGCCCGGCTTTGTCCTAGGAGATGTCAGCGGTGGCTTTCCAGCAGGATGTGTTTGATCAGTCCTCGAGTGAGTGCTGTAAGGACAGCTCTGTCCCCCCGGTGGGTGGCATTTCCCTGGCACAGCCCTGTCCCGCTGTGCCTGCACAGCGTGGGATCGTGTCACGAGCACGGGCAGCTGGAGCTTGCCTTTGCCACGGGAGCAGAGGAGCACTTGTTTAAGCCTCACCTGGAATTAAAACATGACCAAGAACGGGCTTTGCCTCATTGCCACAAAATCAATCCGGTTGAAAAGGATTTCTGAGATCATTGAGTCAACCTTGAGTTTGTAGGAGACTCTGTTCCCTCTCTGTGACAATGGGGCTTGCTGTCCCTGTCCCACAACCCAGACTTTCTAGCTAATATTCCTCCCTCTGTTCACGGAGCAGATTAATAAAATGCTGCCATGCAGGGGGTAGAGTCCTGCGAAGCATCAAAAACCTGACAACATCTTCCCTTCCCCCATCAGTCACAGGGAGACAGTCAAAGCCAGTGCCACGCTCGTGTTGCAGCCTGACAATGTTCCCCTGCAGAAGGTACAAAGGAACCTTGGGTTGTTCTTCCCTGGCTAAGTGACATTTTTCCCCCTTGCTTTGAAGCTTTCCAGCAGGGACTGAGCAACTGGTGGGGCTCCCTGGGATCTGAGCTCCCACCCAGGGCTCTTTGTAGCTCCTGCCTCTGGGAAACTTGGGAGGGACCAAAGGTTGCCAGTAACCTGCGAATGCTTGGGGTGAAAATCCAGCCTTTTGCCTTGACTCGGTCATAGCTGGAAAAGAAAGCTTTGGGAAGGGATCTCACCCTGTGGCTCCTGGAGAGCTCGAGGGCTGTGCGGGAGGAGGGTGGGAGAGGAGGCTCCCAGTGGGACTGAGTCCTCGGTGTTTCCGTGCAGCAGGCGCTGAAGGTTCAGTACAACAACCAAAAAGTTCCTGTGAGTTCTGCGTCCAGCCCAGAGCTTCGACCTGAACCCTCAAAACATCACCCACGATGCCATGGAGCTGTGACAAGGGAGAAATATCCCCACAGCCCCACGCACCCCCTCCTCTCCTCTCCACATTCCAGCTGTCCCTTGTTCCCAAGAGTGCTTTGCAGGCAAAGTCTCTCCCGTGCTGAGGTTGTGCATCCCTGAGGATCCCTCTGGCTGCACAGGGTGGGATTCTGGATCAAACAGTGCTCCCTCAGCATCAGGTGTGCCTGTTGAAGGTGAGATCTGGGAAGGGTGGATGTGGAGACTGAGTAATTGGAGGCCAAGAGGCAAAAGTGTCTGACAGAACAGGATTGATTTGAAGCTTTTCACTGGAACACTTGCAAAAAAAAAAAAAAAATCAATGCTTATTCCCTGGACTTGAGAGTGTGTTTACTGTATTCAGCAGCCAGCATTAAAAGTGAATTCCAGCAATTGCAATTACAGCTTTCTCCTTCGTTGCCATCCCCCCTCTCCCCCTCCAATCTCCCTTCCCCCCCCATCGCTGCTTGGCTTTCGTCGTGTTTTGGAGCCTAAGGCAAAGCTAATGCAGTCAAACTGAGAGTGGTTTTATAAATTGTAAAGCCCACCTTCCCCCTTCCTCTCCTTTCCCCGGGGATTTGCTTTTCCTGAGCACTGTCAAAGCCGATTCCGGGGGGATGGCGCGGCTGGAGCCCGGCTCGGGGACCAGGGATGGGCTCATTCCTGTGCTGCCAGGGCTCCCTCCCTCATGGAGCCTGGAACAGGAGTGCTGGGGATGGGGATGGGGATGGGGATGGGGATGGGGATGGGGATGGGGACGGGGATGGGGATGGGGATGGGGAGGAAGGAGCCTGCGCGGGGAAGACTCACCCGAGCAGGTACCGCAGCTCTCCCGCACCCACCGGGGCTTTCCCCCCCGGGGCACATCCAGCCCTCGGTGGGAGCCACTCCGGGCGCCCCCACAGCCCCTTCTGACTGGTCCCAGTAGAGGGCACTGATGTCTGTGCCTAATGAACTGCTCCCGTTCATTAACCTTTAATTAACGCGCCGAGTCCCGCGCTGGTGCCAGCTCTGAGCGCCGAGGGCTGTCCGGGGTGGGGACAGCATGGAGTGCGGGGTCCCCGCCGGGTCCCCAGGACAGGACCCAGAACGGGCAACCCGGGCCATTGTCCCACGCCAGACAGATGAAGTCGGTTGGGCTTTGGTTTATATTTTACTCTTTTTTTTGTGTTTAGCTTTCGCTGTTGCAGCCTCGGCTGCAGCTGTCCAGGGGAAAACCGGAGCCCCCCCGCCCCGTGTGAGCGCGGAGCCATCGCAGCTCTGGGGTGGGGGGCTCGTGGTGGGCTCGGGGTGTGAAGTCAGAGAGCTCAGCTGGAGCTGGGGGGCAAAAAGCACTCGCTGGGGCTTGGAAAGTGAGTGGGTTTGATCTGAAAGTCGCTGGTGGGGAAAATAAAATATGGGAAATCAAGAAATCATTGTTCCTGCTCTGCTTTTCTGACTGTAATGGTTTGGKKTTTTTTTGTTTAGATTTTTTTTTYYTTTTTTTTTWTTTAATGTGAATCTGTGTGGAATAAAACAAGGGACTGCTGCCTGTGTGCTGCCTGTGCTTTCCATCTCTGTATTGATCTAATCTGCCTTTCAGAAGTGCTTCCAAAAGTGCATGAACCTGCTGCTTTTGGGTGTAACAGAAGCTTCTGATTTTTTGTTGTTGTTGTTGTAGTTCTGATCTTTTTTGTTGTTGTTGGGGGGTTKTTTTGTTTTGTTTTGTTTTGTTTTTTTTTAAATATTCCTTCCAGTTTAATCCAAAGGCCGAAGCTGCTTCCCACGGAGCCCATGGGATTCCCAGGGGTGCAGCCAAGACCCTTCAGGCAAACCAGGAGAGGTGGGAAGTTCCGTGGGAAGGGAAGAGGCTCCGGGCAAAGAAGGGGAGAGGGTCGGGAGAGGCCGGTGTGCTGCTGTGGGGGTGTGTTTGGACAGTAAGACGCGACCTGCAGCTTCCTAAACCTTTGCCAAGCAGGACTTTGGGAGCGCGGGGAAGGCTCCGGGGGCTGGGAGCAGCCGGCGTGCCCGAGGCAGCCTTGGCCGGGCAGAGCTTGGAGCGTTCAGCCCCTTGCGTTTGCTCCCGAGTGCTTTGCATTCATTCCAAAGCCCGAGCTTGAGGGAARTGATTCTCCTCTTGATTTTGAGGGATGTCGAGCCAGGAGCTGGGAAACAGGCTCTGCGATGGCCTGGTGTGAATGAATTCTGGGCTCTGTTCTCCTCGGAGAGGCTGTGGAGATGGAAAATTCCTGCTGAGCTTTCAGATGGAGCCGTTGTGCTTATTTACATGTGTAAAGCATCGATCAGTCTGGGCCGGGGCTGCGGCCCCTTCTGCTCGGTAAAATTGCCAGTCCTGTGCTGAGAAACACACGACCTCGGCGACTGCAGCCACTGCAGGCAGCTCCCCGGGCTGCTGGGGAGAGCAGCACGTGCTCCAGAGCTTTCCAAGAGCAGCTCCTGCTCCAGAGCTTTCCCCAGGAAGTCAAAACCTGCCTTTCCCAGGCGGTGTGTGCAGCAGTGTTTGTTTTCCCTGACTAAAGTTGCCATATACAGCGAATAAATATTGACTTAAACGCAGTTGCTAAGACAAGAGCCTGGTGAAGCCGAGGAATTCCTTCTTCCAGCTGTTTGCAGAAGCAGGGGATGAATAGAGAGGAGGGGGAGCTGCTGCAGGAGCCCTTTCTCACTGCTTTCCCTGGGTATCTGTGGCCAGGGGCAGAAGTGCCCCCGTGGCCCCTCTGGCTCTCCCGGGCTGTGACCAAACAGTGCTGCAGGAAAAAAATCAGCCCAGTGGTCAGATCCCATCGCAGCTTGGAAAAACATCTTCATTTGTCTTGAGAGGAAAAAAATAGACAGATTTGGGTTTGGATTGCTCAGCCTGGGCAGGTGACCGCAGCAGGTGACTGCACACGTGCCACGGATCCTTCCCTGCCCAGGGATGCTCCTGCTCCCTCCTGGAGCAGGTTTGGTGCCAGACAGCACACACAGGCGATCCCTGGAGTCTGAGCACACAGAAACTGATGCTTGCTGGCTGTGGAATGGATTGGGGAGGGATTTAGGGACTCGCGGCTCGGAGATCCCCCTCTGCTGACACCGCCCTTCTCCGCAGGTCGTGCTGCTCCACCTCGGCGTCCCAAGATAAATCCCTTCCTGCTGTAATTACAGAAACTCATTTGCTTGTGATTAAGCAGTTTGGTGGGAGGTGTTGGAAAGGTGGGAGCTGAGCTCTGCCAGGTTGTGCTTTAATTAGGATAAAAGGGCTTCTCCCTCCCGCGACTCCCCTGGCCCTKCCGTCGGTCTGATGGAGACAAGTTACTGTTGGCTTGACCCGTTGCTGGCTTAAATGAGTTCATTCAGCTCAGTGCAAGCTGGAGGGTGTAAATAAGCTGTGATTATTGGTGTTTGCACTGGCAGGATCGCCCGGGCCCTGCTGGCAGCAGCTCCCTGCAGGTCACCTCTCCAGGAACGGGAAAAGGGCATGAAGGCATAAGGCAGCGGATTTAGGGGAAGGAAGGATGGCCCGGGGCTTTGGGGCGCTGGTGAACGGGGTGTGAGGGAACAGAGGTTCAATCCTTCCCATCGATTGGCTGGGACAAACTCACCCAGGTTGCTTATCCAGGCCCAAAGCCACGAGGGAATTTGGGGGTGTTCGATCCCTGTGGGATCAATGGGAGCTGGAGTCTTGCTGAGGTCCAGGGGCAGAGCTGGATTTTCTGAATGCCAGGGATGGTGACTGTCCTGCCCGCTCTCCTGGGGTGGACAGAGACTGTGAGGATGGCCTGGAATCAAAGATCCATCCCTATTTGGCAAACCCGGAGCACGGAAAGAACCCCCYGAGAGGGCCTTTGCGAATGGAGTAAACCCAGCTCCTCCCGCAGGAGACTTCCCYGGGAAGTGGGAGCAGTCCCACCAGCGAGGAGAAAACGCCGATCCCCCGGTGTCAACACACGAGTCCGAGCGCGTGTGGCCGCACGGAGCGTGTTCCCTTTAATGTCCCCCGCTCCCGGCGGGAGCCCGGGAACGCTAATTGCTTGCGAAGGCTCTCTGAAGTGTTCTGCCGGGAGGATGTGTTGGCGTGATGTGCGAGCAGCCCTTGCGAGAAGTGGCGATCCGTGTCGCCACGAGCCGCCTGATTCATCCCCGATCGATGGGAGCCGCGCGGGGGAACAGGAGAGGGGCGCGCCGGGACGAGAGGGGGAAGCCGGTGGGAAGCGGCGCTCGGGAGAGGCAGGAGGAAGCGCGGAGCTGTCGTCACCGCTCCGAGTCGAGTGGTTTTGTTTCTCTCTCAGGTGTGACAACACAGCCCGGGCGCTCCTCTGGGACAGAGACTGGGTGGTTTGAACTGAAAGAAGCTGCTGGGATGGGCAGAACGATGTTCTGGAGAGCATCATCTGAGAGGATGAGCTGTGTCTGCCTAGGAGGTGCTTCTGCGTCTTGCAGTTCACATCTGGCCAGAGTGGGCAGCTTGCCCTGGTGTTCATCCTCCTGCAAAGCCGTTTGACGTTTCTAGCTAATAAAACCCGTGTTTTACGAGGAGGAAGCGGTTGTTTTSCCTCCTCCCCGAGGCTGGAGCTGAGCCCTTGGAGGGCCGTGCTGGCTCTGCTCTGCCGTGCGTGGGATGCTCCGTGTCACTCTGCAGAACCCATCTGCAGAGGGCTGGACTCTGGGCTCCTACCATGCTGGGAGGTGCTGGGGAGTCCCCTGACACATCCTCTCCCAGCCTTTCGTGGGAAGCTCCAGACCTGGGCTGTAAGGAGAGCAGATCGGATTAGCCCCGGACAGTCCAGCAGGGCAGTGTCTCGGGAAAGTCCTTTAACCTCTTGAGCTTTTAAGTTTCCCTTCCCCTGCGTGCTGGGCGTGAGGGAAGGGTTTATCCAGCATTTTAAAAAGCCCTTGGGGTTGAGCTCTGAGCCTTTGGGGACAAGAAGGTGACAATAAACCCAGCCCTCTCTGGCTCTGTCGGTGTGGGCTCTCTGTGCCTGTGCCAGCTGGGCCTGGTGGCTGCAGTTTGCTGGTCCCACTGGTCCCAGTGAGCTGGTTGTCGGTGCCAGGAGAGGAGCTCAGCCTTCGGCAGAGCAGCTGGAGTGACTTGCTCTGCGTGGCAGGGGACCCTGGCAGGTGGATGGATGCTCAGAGCCTGCGGGATCGGCCCCCGGCTCTCAGATCCCAGCGGGAGTGCAGGGCTGGAGCAGCCAGGCTGGCCAAAGCAGGAGGGCTTAAAGCAAATCTGGCTTGGAATTGCCAGGGCAAGAATGCCCACGGTGGCTCCTGCAAAACCACCCAGAGCTGGGCTGCTCCTGAGCACCGATTAGGCAGCAGTGAAGTCGCTTTCATCCCCTGACACGGTTTTAGCAATTTGTGGTTCACTTCCAATTCATCTGAAGGCAGGAGCGTGTTCTCTGTATCCCGGCGTGCCCTCTGGATCAGGCTGGGTTGCCGCGTGCTGCTGCTTCCCTGGGATTGGGAATGCCGTGTGCTCCCGGGTGCCCGCACAGGGCAGCCCTGCAGCGAGCCCCTGCCCCTCTGCGTGAGGCTGCAGGGACCTCAGGAATGGGTGGGAACCGCTGGGAAGGTCGTTGCCCTTTTATTTTCCTATTTATTCCTATTACCAACTCCATCCCGGTGATTAGACTTCCTCAAAACGGAGCTGTCCGTGCCGGGGAGGGTGTGAGTTSTTAGCAGGTGTGAAAGATGCCGCAGTCTGAAGGGACAAGGAGGGTAAAGGCAGGATGGGAGCGAAGCTCAGGGACAGCAGATGGGTGACAAAGCCAGGACGTGACCCCAAGCGGTGTCTCTGCTTCCATCTGCTCGTTCTGGCCCAGATGCCAGAGCATGGGAGTCTCTTGCTCACGCCTTGGACCTGAGGTTAAGCTGACTTGSTCTYCCTCCTCCTCCTCCTCCTCCTCCTCCTGCAATTCTGGCCTCATTCAGTCTCACCCAGAAGGAAAAGCTTTCGAGTGGTGCGTGTGGCATGTCCCGGCTGTCAGGGCGGCGAGGGAGTCCTTTTGGCGCAGGAGTGGAAGGAGCCCTCATTCCGGGGCTGGCTGAGTCACCCGTGCCATCGCCTCGCATCCCTCACAGCCTCTTCCCTGACCTCTTCCCGGGCTCGCGGGATGAGGCCAGCGGGTCCCCTGAGGGCTGCAGGATCTCTGCATTCCCCAGCAGCCCTTGGGTCTCCTCCTGCTCAGGGCTGGGACGGGATGGGATGGGAGTCCCCATGGCAGAGAATCCCACGGCAGCGCTTCCCCGCGCCCGGAGCCAGCCCCGCTCGTGCCAGCGCAGGAGCGGCCGTGCCAGGGCATGGGAGAGGATCCCATCTGCGCTGGGATCGCGGCCTCGGGCTGGCTCTGTCCCTCCTGGCCGTTCCAGGGGATGTCAGAACGACAAGTTAAACGACTTTGGCTTTGGCACCTCTCCCTTTTCCTGGCTCTAAAGCGATGGCACAGAGGGAAGAGGTGGGTGATTGGGAAAACAAAGAGAGCCCGGGATGGGCAACGAGCAGAGGAACGAGGGGCAGGTGAAACGCCCATAAAGCTCCAATCTGTGTTTAAATGGTGCCGGGTTTGTTTTTTAATGCCCCTTTTTGTTCCTTCGGTGAGGATTATATCCTGACAGATGGGCAGCACCAATTGGACCATCATTCACCAGGCACTGAGCGAGRTTTTGTTCAAATACCTCGAAGCTGAAGCCTGGATCCCAGCAGCTCTGTAATTTCCATCCCTCCGTCCCCTCGGACGGTGTAGGAGGAAATCTCCGGCAGGAGAAAGCCCTTGGGGAGGTTTTACCTGGAAATCTCTGGCAGGAAAAAGCCCTCGGGGAGGCTGTACCTGGGTCAGGACTGTCTCTTCCCAACTGGGGTGTTGCTCCCTGCCACGCTGAGCCGCACTGGTGGAAGAGATTCYGAGCATCTGGAAATCTTGTCCTTTGGCCTCTTAAGCGTGAATTAGTTGGAGGAGGCTTGGAGCAGCTTTGGCAAGGGATTATTTGATTCCTGGCTTTCCTGTCTYCCTCCCTGACTGTTTTATTCTCCTATAAGCATTCATCTGGAAATTCCCCCCTGGCCGAGGCTGGATGGATGGCCCTGGGACAGCCAGTTGCATTCTGCTGCTCTTAGTGCTTTTGAAGGCAGTAAAGTTGGGTCCTTGAAGTGCTGTCAGCAATCATTTTTATAGTGGTCAGATCGCTCATTAGCACATTTGTTTTCAGATGTTTAAGCTGGAAAGAAATCCATAGTCCTTGCATTTTTAACTTGATAACCGCTCAATAGAACAAATAGAGTTGGAAATTAGAGCGGGGCTGGACTGGAACGGAGCCCTGAACGCTCAACTTTTGCCCCAAAGGTCTTGGAAGACAAGATTCCCCCACGGCTTGGGGGATCACACCCATTCCAGCCTGCAGAGAGTTAATAACAGCTCCAGTTTGCTGGGSTGATTCACCCGGAGATGGATCGGGATGTGGAGGTTGTTGGAAGGTTCGGGAGGAAACCAAAGGCTGGGTCAGACCTTCCATTTTAAGGTCACATCCCAAAAGAAACAGTCTAAGAACTCCTAAATAATGATTCCCAGAACTCGGAGGTAACCRGCTGGAAAAAATCCGAGGATGTGATGCAGGAGGGGCTTTTCCTAAAGGGCCTCGGCAGCTGGTTGGAAACTGCTCCGTGTCCTGGTGTGCGTCGTGGGATTGTCCCGAGGGTAGAGGGACAGAGCTGGGCACAGCTGAGCACCAGGAGGAGTCAGCGTTTCCCACACATCCCTTCAGTTCTGGCAACAAACCTGGAAAGGGCTGGGGGACTGCGCTGGGATCATTTTRTTTTTTGTAGAGCATTTCGGGATTCAGTTGGAGGTAAGGTGCTGTGCAGATGCGAGCTCGTTAGAAGATCATTATCATTATTTACCTGCTGGGTCTGTCTGTCTCCAAATACCATTAACTGCCAGCCTATTTATCCACGTTCCCCTCTCACCCTCAGAGTGGCAAAACACCAACTCGCCCTATTTGCCAACCCCTCGCTCCTCCTCCCTCCCCATTTCCCATTCCCACCAACACTGGTCGCCCTGGGCTGTGTGTTACGGGAGCTTGAGGGAGAAAAATCGGCGKTTTTTTAGGAGTTTCCGAATGCGGGGAGTGTGCCCAGGCAGAGCGTGTCCCCCTCGCAGCCTGGGGGGGCTCGGAGCCGCTGTGTCACGGCGCTGTCGCGGTGCTCAGAGGAGATAATTAGGATGAGAAAGCTGAAAATTTTGTCTTGCACTTTTTACAGCCTCTAACCCTATTAGTCAGGTCATTTGGAGTCCGGGGAGGGTTGTTTCTTGCCAGAATAGATTGCGAATGAATTGAGTTCCATTACATTGTTAATTAAAAGGAATAGAGGGGAAAAAAAAAAAAAGAAAAAGAAAAGCGGAGGAGGAGAGGTGATGGAGTAGGGTGAAACTTTGGAAGGAAAATGAAAACCTCTTGGGGATTTTCCACTGGTGCTCTCACACGGATTGCCTTGACGCTTCGTCCACCATGGGTTTTTTTACTTCTTTTGCCACTGCCACCCCTCTGGGGACCCCGAGGGCTCCGTACCCYGGCGTGGCACCCGAGACCCACCCAGGGCAGCCCGGGGAGCAGAAACCAGCCCGGGTTCGGGCAGCCCCCTCCCTCTGCCAGCGCTGGAGGGGGAGCGGGTGGTGCTTCCAGGGAGCCGCTCCCGCATCCCCGGGACTTCCCGGAGCACCCTCCGCGCCCCGAGCGCTCAGGGTGCCTGTTCTGCACCAGGGTCCCGCCGCCTGCCGTGTGCCAGCCGGGGCTGAGATGTCTGATGAGCCAGGCAGGCTCTTATCAGCCGCTCRCGCTGTCTCAGAACCCTTCTGCTGAGCGCCTTTTGTCCCCTAATAAACTGATAAAGCGCTGTAATCCGCCGATGGCTGATGGCAGGGCAGCCCCGCGCTCCTGTGCCAGCACAGATAAGGCAGCTCCGTGCCAGCAGGGACGCGGCAGCAGCCGGGAAAGGGCGGCATGGGGGCTCATCCGGYTTGTGCTGGGAGAGGGGATGGGATTCAACGGCAGAGCGGGGAGGATGGACTCGTCTGGCCTCTGTCGCCACCGGACGCGGGGGTTTTGCAGTGGTCGGGCAGACGGGCTCTGTCCCGGGTCTGTCCCACGGAGCGCGGGCGCAGCTCTCCCTCCCAAAGGCGCTTCCCGGCGCACAGCGATCCCAGGAGCACCCGAGGGCCGCCGTGCCTTTTGTAGCCACATGTGCGCGGATCGGAGTCAYTCAATCTGCCGAGCAATAAGCAGGGGGGGAAAAGAGGTTTAATTCCGTGTTTTCACCGTCTTGTCAGCGCTCTCTTCGCGGGGYGGCTGATCTCTGACCCGGCGTAGCCACAGTCCTTGTTTAGCAGAGCCTGGGCTTGTTCTCCCGGTTTCTTACAGTGGAAAACAACTCATTAGCACCAGGAACGCTGGAGCCCTGGAGACTCCTCCTGCTTTTTTAGCACAGCACAAGGATGGAGCCTCTTTCTCCTGGCGCTGAGCAGCGTTGTGGGCTCACCTCCGCGTCCTCCTCCTCCTCTCCTCCCGCGTTTCGGGGTTAACGCYGGCTGCTCCCTCCCTTTGATGCGGGGTTTGGAGCTGGGGGCAGCAAATCAAAAGTAGGATCAATTTTCCCTCTGCCTTCTCTCCTTAATTGTGTGCATTTACGTACGGCTGGAGCGAGCGGGCGCAGCCCACAGCCCGCTGTGTGGGGATGGGAAATGAAGCACCAGGACGGGGCTGACAGCGGCTGGCGAGGGCCTGATCAATCAGGATGTAATAGAAAAATGGCTCTGGCTCCTGAAGGGAAGGGAAGCAAAGGATTTGATTAAAAAGTAAGGCAGTGACTGGTTGGAGGGGACGTCGCGGAGGCGGATGAATCACCGGAGTTACAGMGAGAGGTTTGGGTCTGGGAGCAAAGGGGAGTTTCACACCCCTGCACATCACTGGGTCTGTCTTGGCTCTCACTGCCCTTTTCCTGATGGGAATMTTGTGTTCCTGGAGGCAAAGCTGTGGCGGGAGATTGCCCAGGGGGGTGGGAGTGGGACTGCACTGCAGCAGAGTGATGCTGCCTGGGATGGACCTTGGGAGCAGGACACAGGTCTTAAACTTGGAAGTGTSAAACCCGAGGCCTGAATCCACTTGAAAAAGAAACAAATTGTACCCAGATGGCAAACCCTGGTGTCTGAGTTGGTGTTGGGGACAGTTATGTGTCCCAGCTCCTCCCTGTGAGCTCCTGGGGATGGAGCTGTGCCAGGCTCCCTCCTGGGGCTGGGTGCAGGTGCTGGTACCAGCCCTGCTGGCATTTGGTGTGGGCAAACAGGCACTAAATAATCGGCAGCTCATCGATCCAAGGTCACCCATGCCAAGGCGTGATCGATAGGAACGGACAGCTGAGTGGTTCTGTAATGAAGTGCCTTCACCTTAGTGGATTTGGGAGAGAGCAAGGGTACGGGAGATTAAATCCTCCTGCCATCGACAGCTCATCAAGCAAAAGATGTATTAGTGAAGAAAAATTATGCTTGCCGAGCCCTGAGGGGAGGAATCGAGCTGCTGGGAACTGTTTGTGCTCTTTGGGGGAACATCAGCCAGGAGAGCAGCTCCGCTGCCTCCCAGCACCCCGCTCCCAGCGGGACTGGTGGGAACTTCCCGAGCGGCGGCAAAGCCTCCGAGGGCTTCGAAGGGATTAGGGAATCAGAGAGGGAATTTGCCACGGCTGCTGCTGCAGCCCAGCGTGAGGCCGGTGTGGATCTGGCTGTGCCACGCTAAAAGCCACTGATGTCCTTCCAGCCTGCTGGGCTGGGACCGCAGGAAGGGGCTCCGTGCCGTGACCACTCGTGCCTGGGCCGCCCTGGAGCCCGCGGGAGGGAGAGAGAGGCTGGGAAGCACCAGTTTCCCAGCAGGTTCCAGGACCCCACAAGCAGAGGGGAGGGGTTGGCAGCCTCTGGAGGGTCTGGTGGGATCAGGCTGGTGGTGTGTGCAGCACAGAAATGAAAGGTGCAGGGTTAGATCCTGCATTTCCAGCTGCTCTGCCCAGCCCTTTCCCGCTCCCCCCCTTCCCCGGCCGGCAGCAGGAAGGCGAGAGAGTGAATAACGCTCAAACCCCATGAGGGCCGGGGGTGACAGCAGCCCCTGACATCTCCTCCACCTGTTTTTCCAGACAAACTTTCCGCCGCGATCCACGCGCCGCTTTATTGAGCTCTTATTTCCTGCGGTCCAGGCAGAGCCGGGAATTGGCAGCAGCCGCTCTGGCGGAGCGGCCGCGCTCGGCCGCGGGGCCTGCGGGGTTTTATTGCCCTGCCAAGCCCCTACATCACGGTGACAAGGACATAATTACATATCGGACCGGGAAGGATGAAGCGCCCGGCGCCTCCTAAACGTGTCAACATGATTTGAGAGGTTTGGGCTCGGCCGGACTTCTCAGGCGTCGGATCGCAGACTCCAATCACTYGGGCATCCGGGGGATCGATAGCCTCGCACCTCCAGGCGCCGGCCGCGAGGTGAGGGACGGGGGCGCCAGGTGGCGGGGACATCGATTAGGTTGATGGATGGCTTGGGTTTGGGGTTAGTCACTCTTCCTTCTCGCCGGGGAGAGGAAATCTTGCGGGCAGGCTGTGCCTTGGCAGCTCCGTCCCACGTCAGCAGTTGGCAGCAGCTTGCCCGCAGCAGGGCAGGGCCCCTTGGCCCCTTTCCTCGTCTTCGACTTCCACACCTCCTGACTCCCGGGTGGGCAAAGAGCTGAGCTTCCCACTCATCCCCCTCCATCCCCTGTGCCCTTCTCTGTCCCCCCCATCCCTCTCTGTCCCCCACGTCCTTCTCCGCCCTCGCCACGTCCCCAGGAGCAGGGTCTCCCCTCTGCGCCACGTGCTGGAGGATGTTCAGCTCAGCCCCTCTCCCTCCCCACTCACTTGATGTGACAAATGAWTTTCCCAGTGCTCCAGCCCCGGGACTCTCCTGCCACGTCCCACTCTGGCCCTGGCTCAGCCGGTGCCCAGCTCTGTGGCATCTGCCTGGGGCTCCCCAGCCAGCCCYGATTACCCAGGGCCACTTAAGAGGAAAACATCTGCAAACAAATTGAATGTTTCTAAGTGCAAATTGGTTTTTCAATTGCTYAAGATTTAAAGTGGCACTACTGCAAAATAACATTATTTTAGGGCCGGTGTCCTCGGAATACAGATTTTATTTTCTCTCGGGCTGTCCTGGAGGAATGTGTTAAGCGGGGAAGGCCGAGGGAGCTGGGAAGAGGCACACACCTTGTGGAATGCAGGGAGCTTTTGCTTGGCTCCTGACACTGTACAAGGCAGGCAGGTCTTGGGAAGTTGGTTGTACTGGGATGTCTTGGATTCCATCTGGAACAGCCAGTGGATTTGGGTTAGGGTTAGGGTTAGGTTTAGATCTCATACCTGCTCTACTGTCCTGAACAGCTTCCAGCCCGATACCCACACGGCAGGGAAGGGAGGACACACAATACCTGCAAAATAAGAGCTGAGAGGTGCCTGTGCAGTCTCGCTCCTGCCCAGGGCGAGGAGATGATCCCTGCTCTGTCGGGCTGGCCTCCGACCCGGACCTGATAGATCCAAACCGATGGCTCCCACCCCATGGCTCCTGGCGGGGCTCCGAGCCGCGCTCAGCACCCCCCAGAGCTCCCTCCCCTCCCTGCAGGCTGCGTTTCCACTCCGTCAGCCCTGCCGGCGGGAGGGGAGCCACGCTGGGAGCGGGAKGGCTGATCTTTGCTGACATTTACCACCGCTCCTGGCGGCGGCAGCGCCTGTTTAATCCACCTGTTGCTCTGCCCCGTGTCAGTCACCGTCAGTGTCAGAGCAGACCTGGCACGGAGGGCGGCAGGGATGGGGGTGGGGGGTGCTGGGTGACACCCCTCAGTTTTTCCCCTCTGTAACCGGTGCTGCTGGTCCCCTGTCCCGACGCGCCTTGGCCGTGGGCCTCTCCAGCAAAGCTGATGCTTTTTCTCTCAGCTCATTGATTTGCTGTCTCATCCCCAACCCAGCAAACCCCCCCCTCTTTTGGGGAGCTGATGAGATTCAAGTGGCGAAGGTTTGCGGGGTTTTGTGGCAGTTCCCATCCCAGCAGCCCCCGAAACAGCCCCAAAAGCTCAGCGGCAGAGCAAATGAAGGCAAAGCAGCCCGAGGTCTCACTTCTTGCCCTTTGCAAGAAGAAATGATATGAATACACCTGCGAGCCTGGGTGTAATAACAAAGCTGAAATTCCAGCGACKCCCCGTTTGGGTGCAGGAGGGGCTGAGCTCGCTGCTCCTGCCATGAGCCGGGGCTGTGATTGATCTGTCAGCACGGAGAGGAAAATGCACCAGCTCCGTGTGAGTGATGTTTGCAGGGATGGTTTGCACGGCTGCGGCTCTGAGCGGGGCTGTGCCACGGGGGAGATGCTCGGCCCTGCGTTCCCACCCCAAACCCCCCTCCTGGGGTCTTTGCGGGTCGGTGGCCGAGAACTGAGCCATTCCCCGGGATCCAGCCCTGTGGGATCTGTTCTCCCAGCAGGTGGGAGCAGCTCTGGACCAGCTGCCAGGGCTGTGGGAYGAGCCCCGAGCCTGGCGTGTCGCTTTTGGGGCAGGAGCAGGTGTTTCTTGCACTTGCAGATGTTCCGAGCACATCTTGAACGCTCACAGCTGGGCTTGGAACCTCCAGGGCTGCTCTCAGTCAGCAGCACCTCGGATGTGAGGCTGGCTCGGGAATGAGCTGACGAGTGTTTCTGCTGGGGTTTGGGATCTCAGATTTTGAGTCTCTGTGAGTGATGGGTTCTCCTTCACCCCCCCAATCCCGAGAGACGAACTCACCCCTCTTTCCAAATAAATCTCAGACCCTTGCCTGAGGTTTCCCAGGTTTTCTGGGCACTGGGACAAGGCATGGGATGCTCTCATCCCTCCACCCAACCTGGCCCGCAGGTAGCTGAGGTCCACCCTCCAGAGGGGCTGGTTTGTGGGTTCTCAGCRTGGAGGGGGCATTGCCAGGTTAGAAAGGGGAGGAGAGGATCTGCAGGAGCAAGGAAGTGCTCACCAGCCTGGGAACGGGGAGGCCGTGGCCAAAAGGGTGGCCGGAGCAAGTGCTCCCAGCTGATTCCCTAAACCCTCGAACACGAGGATTTATAAGGGAACGGCTGCCAGAGCAGGAGCTAGCAGGGTGAAGGGAGCAGCTCTAATGGATATTAAGTGATTTGCGGGCCTGCTGCTTGCAAACACAGCTGTAAATAGAAAAGGGGAGGGGGGAGCAGATGAAGGAGGCTCGGGCTCTTTAGCGGCAGCGTGTGAAAAATGGGGAGAGKTTCCTGGGCAGGGCCGGAGCAGCCAGAGAAACAAAAGCTGCAGCATCTATTTTCATATCTTTTATGTCTTCCTTGCACTTCATCTTGTTTAGCTCCACAATTAAATTTTAAGACGCATAAGAGTGTTCGCTTACACACTTGGATTCTTCGCAGATTGAATTATTTAATAGAGTGTGGAGCGGCTCCATGATCTCGGAGCTGTGGCACCGAGCGCAGCCAAGCAGAAAATTAATAAACACTGGCTGCTGCTGCCGCCTGCCACCCCCTCCCCACCCCTTCCCCAGCCTTTCCCCCGGGATTTCCTCCTTCCCTTCCCCTCTGCTTCCTCCTTTGGCGTGGCCATTCATGCTCCTGCTCCCACCGCTGCCATTTCGGCCCCTCGGCCTGGGGGTCCTGTGGGCGGGGGGGGGACGTCCAGCCCACGCTGCTGCAGGGCACCGGACCGGCTGGATCCCATCCCTGTGGGAGCTCCATCCCCATCAGCCCRGGGGAAACCCCTGCGCCTTTCTGTTGGCATGCCTCGGCCTGGAATAAATCACGTTTTCAAACGCCATCAGCTTCCTCTCTCCCCTTCTCCCTCGTTCCCCCGCCAACAAAGTTGTTCTCCTCTCCCTTTCCTTTCTTTTCTGGTAACCTTTCCAGGCAACAAATTGCAGGGGGCAATTATGCCGTGTGCTAAGGAGAACATTAAGGCAGCCACAATTTGAGTGGAGGATGTTGCTCGGCGAGCAGCGACACAAAAGCAGGCTGTGAAATCCATCAAATTGCCGGTTGGCTGGAGCACACATTTACAATGCACCCGCAGCCCTGGCGAATTATCTGAAATCAGTTTGTTATTTCTTCTCCTTTTATTTTCCCCGTTTTACAAGGAACCAAATAAAAAGGTTTGAAAATTGCTGTTGAAGAAAGGGTCTGGCCTCTCCTTCCTCGGAGACGCCGGCGGTTTTCCTCCATCGATTCCGGGCTGGAATGAGCTGGGGCTTGCGGCTGGTGCTGTGAGTCTCCATTGGTCGTGGAATCGCCGAACCCTCGACCGGTTTGGGCTGGAAGGGACCTCAAACAACATCCTCCAGGTTGCTCCAAGCCCCATCCRGCCTGGCCTTCTTCCCGCAGAGCCTCCCCTCCTCTCCCACTGCTCTGGTGACGGCTGTTGGACGCTGTGGGGGCATTTTGTGGGGCCACCCTCCGTGGGTGACAGCAAACAGAGGCACCAGTGGGTCAGTGAATCCCAGTGGTCTCCACATCCTGGCCCCATGTCCAACCTGTGATCCCACCACCCCTTTCCTCAGGGAAGGAGCTGCTGGAGAGCATCCSTCCCTTCCCAAAAGCCAAGGGGAAAGCTTCCCGCTGGATTGAATCGAGATTATTTCTTCTTCCCTGGCTATTTTTCTTTTTCCAAGGGCTGCCTTCCCCACTCCTCTCCGAGGCTTTCTGGCAAGYGTGAGGCCAGGGGGGTCAGGCAGTGTCGCCTTCCCGGCCCCACTGCCGGGTGGAAACAGCTCCTGTGGAATTGAAATTCTGGAGGGAATCACGGACACAGCAGAGAAGCAGCTAAAACACCTCTCTAATTGCTAATCGATAACCTAAAGAAACGCTGCCCTGGCTGAAACCTGCTCCGGGGAGAAAAACAAAAATCCCCGTGATTTGTTTCGTGAGGCGAATGAGGGGTGGATTTATCCGGGTTCTGCTTTGCTGCTCCTCCTTTCCTATTCCCGGGAGCCCCCGCCCYGGGTTGGGGCTTTATGGAGTTATCACCTGCCCCTCGCCTCCAAGCCTCGCCGAGGAACTCGGGGCTCGGCAGCCAGCCCGACGCTAATCCCCCGTAATTGAATCATCCTCGTGGAGATTGTTCGGCTGCTCCGAAACTGCTCTGTTCTCGAGTCGTGTTTTTATTAGCTTTGGTGTGGCTGCAGAGCGAGCTTTTTCGGTAATAATGTTATTTCCTTGCTTTCCGTGCTGGTCGCGGCGCCGCTCTTTATCGACGCGTTCCCGGGATTTTGGTCTGTCCTGAAAACATGAGGCGTGTGGAGAGGTGAATCCCCGCTCCCTAACGGGGGCTCTCGCCTCTCCAAGGAAAATTAAGGGATATAATMAAGGAGGATCTGCCCGCAGGGACAGCGCTGATCTCCCACGCACCACTCCGYAGCTCGGCAGGGTTATCCCCATTCCCGGCTGCTGGATGGGATTTCCTCCATCCTTTGGGAATGGGGAGCGAGATTCACAGGTCGCCCCTATCCCCTCAGTGTGTCTGCAGCCTCTCCCAAAACGCAGCTCCCATCCCACGGGAAGGGCAATCTGGATTACTGCAGGGATTGCTCCCGGGGAAGGAGAAATCCTGGATCAATGGAGAGGGGAGCGGGMGGGGGTCGGGCTGAGCTGCCGGGGGGCTGCGGGAGGGATTTGTTGAATCCCGAAATTGCCTGAATTCCTTGCGATTATTGGCAGCGCTTCTCCGCAGAACTAAATAAAGTAAAATAAATCAGGGAAGCAGAAGGCAATCCGGAGCAGTTAGAGGGGATCAGTGGTGAATTGAATAATTCATTCAGGAGAGAAAAGGAGCTATTTGCCGTGTCACTCTTATCTTGATTGTATTTACAGACAGGAACTTTTGACAAGGAAATTACCTGTAAATTCTTCTTTCTATTTTTTTTTTCCTTCCCTTCCTTCACTCCAGAAAATAACAGGCAGGAAGATTTCCTGCAGGGTTGTTTTTTTTTTTTCTTCTGAGGCGATTTGATGGATTTCTGTAAAAACCCTGAAATCTCATGACCTCCCCAGGAGCCCATGAAAAGCTCTGCTCGGATGGAAACAGAGCTAATGGCACCTGCGAGCTCAGGAGGGAAAGCAGGGAAAAACTGTTCCTTGGTGCTTCCAAAGAGGGATGGAGGCCCCTGGTTGTGTCTCCTAAGATGGGTTTGGAGCAGGAGGGTCCCGGAGGGTCCCTGTGTGGGACCTGGGGTGGTTGGAAGTCACTGCTCAGAGTTTTCATCCCRTGGAAGTGGAGATTTTGGGATGGGGTCGGCAGGGAGGCTCCAGCGGGACAGCCCGAGGTCAGGGAACGCAGGGAGGTGCCCGCAGTGCCCCAGCTCCTGCRCGAGCACAAATTCTCCTCCTGCACATCTGCAGCTGCCAGCAGGGCCCTTTGATTTCCAGAGACATCATCTGGAGTGAAAGATGGCTCAAAAAATATTAATCCTCCTCAGTTCCTCCGGCAGAGAGAGACCCAGGGGCTCGAAAATCTATTTACAGCTCTCCTGCCTCGTGTTTGCTTCCCCTTCCTGAGAGATGYGGCACTTTGGGGATCCAATTCCGCCTTTCCACCCTAAAGAGCGGCCCTGGAGGGAGCTCACAGAACCCCAGCCCGGGCTGAACTCTGCCGTGGAGGAGCCGCAGCTCTGCCTCCGCTGCTGGGATTTGTTTCCCGGGCGGTGCCGGGGAAGCTCCAGCCGCTCCCGACGCTCCCGTTCCCGCGGCGGGGAAGCTCCGACGGGAGCGGAGCGCCGAGCACTCCTGGCGAGCTCTCGTCTCCGGAGCTCAGCCTCGTGGATAATTGAGTTGTCGTAATGAAGTGTGGGCTTGGTTCTTCGAGGAGGAATTTGTTTTGGAGAGAGGCTCTTGACTTAATTTCGATTTCATGCTCTTCTTTCCCAGCGCCTGCTGCCGCCGCTGGAGGGTTTATGGGCCAAGCGGGTAATTCCCGGAGGTCGAGTGGGGCCGAGGTGTGGCTCTCCAAGGAGTTGAGGGGTGGAATAACCAGCAGCACCGCAGAGGGTCTGAGCTCGGGCAGCTGCAGCCACAGATGGGGCTGAGCCGGGTCCGACCCCACAGAGCTGCATCCATGGGGCGGTGACATCCTGGGATGCCCGGGAAAACCAGAGCTGGGGGTTTTACACTGAGTGTGCCTGGTGGAGCTCATTCTCCAGGCTGGGAAAAGAAGAGTTTTCCCCGTTCTGTTCCACAAGGATGAATCTCCCAGTGCCTCCTTACCCAGGGAGTCACAAACCATCTCCAGCCAGGATTTCTCACTCGGCTGCTCCCTGGGAGAATCCCCCCCTGCGTTCTGGATGGATCCATAACTCATCTCTGAGAACACATAAAAGCGACAAGCAAACCACTTCCTTTCCCGTCGTTGGAGCGTTTTGGTTTTAAATAATACGTTTCCAGGGATGAATGTTGGCAGCACTTGAAATAAGTTGTATTAATTAATGAAGGAAGCACTTAATTTAGGTTTAATGGGATAATCCTTTGCCGCGTGTTACATAAATAGTAATTGAATATTAAGAATGTATTGAACGGGATTTCACTACTGGGAGAGATGGAGTTTATGGCATTCCTGTTATTGCTCGGCTCCAGCCTGGTCTCAGCGTGGGAAAAGCGGATTCAAAGGCTCTGGAAGTCAGTGCAGAAACGGCTCCGAGGTGTGTGCGGAGAGCAGGGTGAGAAATTCAGGATTAGGCTTTTGTTCTTCACCAATCCACRGCCTGACCCCAAAACTGGGCTGGACAGGAGGGACTTCCTTGCTGGATCAGGTGGAATCCAGGCTGAGGATAAACAGAACCACTGGTGTGGGGATCAGCAGGCCTGGAGGCAGAGCTGCTTTAGTGGGGCTCCACAGCTCTGCTGGGTCTGGGAAGCATCAGGATGCGACCCTGACATCTCTTCGCAGCTCAAACTGTGGCAGAGCCATCCCAGGGCACCCCCTGAGTCCCCCTGATCCCTTCCTAACTGCCCCCCACTCCTGAGAAATGCCGTCCTGCTCCCTTCCTTGCTCCCGCGGGGAATCTGCCACCTTCGTTTTACTCTGGGATTTATTTATTGCCACTCGCTCGATTTACATTATTGCAAAGCGTGAGTGATAAAGCCCTCAAATTACTCACAGCTCATCCTTGTTTGAGGAATAATTAGTGTGTTCTAAACAGGGAGCGATTCCTCGTGAGGGGAAATTCAGCCTTTAAGGATATTTCCCCTGTAACTTCTGCTGCATAATTCAGCACTGATTACACAAGTGCTTCACTCTGTCTGGCCCTAAAACTTTCCCTCCTTCCCACACCTCGGCACTGCAGAGTGAAGGTGCTGCAGGCCTTGCTCAGGGCACTGGCCCAGGGTGTTCCAGCAGCTCTGGGAATRATATTGGGTCCCTAAATCCTGCACTGCTGGAGCAGCAGACCCCGAGATGCCCCCACTGCCACCCAGCAGCTCTGCCAGCTCCCCCAAACCCCAAAGTGCAGCTCCTCYGGGCTGAACCCAAGCCTGGCACTGGGAGTCGAGTTGATCACAGACTTTCTCTGGCTCTTAATTGWTTTTATCCCTGGTTTTTATTGTTTTTATCCCAGAAAACTGCCTCAAACCTCCCCCGTGGCCCTGCAGCCTGCCCGGGTGATGGAGGCGGCAGGAGGGAGGTGATTTAGGGATGGCTTCACCCCGGGTGGGGAGGATGGGGACATATTTCACTTGTGACTCAGCTCCTGCCACCTGGGAGCAGCTGGTGACAGGCAGGGAGAGCTGCTGCCGTCCCTCTCCCGGGCTGGGAGCAGCTGGAGCCTGACAGCAAATCCCACTTGGAGCATCTCTGCCCTACCTGGGGCCGCTGGCTGAGGCTGGGGTGGGAGGTTTGGTTTGGCTTTGGGTTTGGGTGGGAGGAGAGGGGGGGATGAGCCCTCTGCCCATCCCGGCGCTGCTGTTCCCGCGTGGAGGCAGCGGCTGCGCGGCTGCAGCTCCCTGTGCAGCCCAGTTCCCTCTCTGTGCTAATTAAATGGGACAGGAACACGGACCTGGCTCTGCTGGATGAGAAATCAACTGGAAGGTGGCTCCTTTCCCRAGCCCTGCTGCTTCAGCAGCCGGACTGGAGGGAAGGTGGGAGGAGGACAACATCCCCGGATTTAAATTTAATGAAAATAAATATATCAGCTCTGCAGGCAGCAGACGGGAGCCGATGAGGGAACAGCAAGTCCAGCTCGTTCTTCGGGAGCTGTAACTTTGGCGCTGGCTCAGAGCCTGCTCAGGGGCTTGGTGGCTTTTTGGGAGGTGCAGGAACGATGCCTGGGAGGCAGGAGAGACAGCCTGGGAGACAATGATGGATGAAGTGATGCTTCACGACGCTGGCACCACGCCTGACGACGAGGCAGTTAGGCCGGATGCGAAATTCCAAATGGTGATTAAATGGTGCTGGAGCGGAAGGACTGGGGGGGAGGATGGAGAGTGCGACCTCTCGGGCAGCTCCTGGGGGCTTTGCTTGGCAAAAACTTCCTCCAGAGGTGCACAGAGGTGTGGGAGCTTCCCGGGGCCGTTTGGTCCTTGGCTTTGTCACACACAAACTTCTAAATGGCTTTAGCAAAATGGGTGTTTCTGTAAAGAGGTGAAAGTGAGGAAGTTGTTCTCCCGTTCTCCCAGTTTGGCTTCTTCAGCATCCCAGCACAGGCTCCTGTCCTTGGTGGGGGACCAGCACCTGCCTCCTCTCCCCATTCCCTTCTGGGAAGCGGAAGAGGCGACTTTGGGGGAAGCCAGCTGCCCCCAGCCCAGGCTGAGGGGTCTGTCCCTGCCCTGATGGAGATCCACGAGGGATTTGTGCGCGTCCTGCTGGGATCTGCTGGATTGTGCCGGGATCTGCCGGACTCTCCTGGCTGCCCCGGCCGGCGCTCGGGGCTGTCTGCAGGCAGGGCTGGGTTTCAGGTCCGTCTCAGCCCCGCCGTGGCTCGCAGTGACATTTCCCGTGGTGAGGGGCAGAGCGGGGACGCTCGGGAGCCACAGCGAGGAAGGACAGGGCGGGAGATGCGGGATGAAGGACGGGAAAGGGCTGGAGGAGAGGATTAGGGGAACGGTAATAGGAAGTGAAAGGAAAACAAAGTTCAAGTCAGGCCCCGTGGACGAATAAATGCCAGGACGGTTGGGYGGTCAGGAAGGCTCCCGCAGAGGCTGTGGGATCCTTCAAGAGGCAATTAAATGCTCTCCCGGGGGAATGGGCTTGCTGGAGAGGATAACCACTCGGGACTTCTCCAGTCCCTGCTATCCTGAGTAATCTTCCAGCTGGTGGCTGAAGGCAACAGCCAGGACTGCCTGGAGGAGCTGGGAAAGCGGCGGATGGTGGGGCTGAGGGGAGGTTGTTCAGTGYCACACAGGATGGGGATTATGGGGAGGAATCGCTCTGTCTTGAGCCCCAAGCATCCTAAAAATCCAGATCCCTCAGTGTCCCGGGGAAGAACAGGTAGGCCTGGTCACCTTTATTTTTTTTTCCCATTTTCTTTCTTTTTTTGCCCTTTTTTTCTCCCTATTCCTCCAGGTACAATTTCCATGAAGAGATCTCGGGGCATACAAACCCAATAATTATTCCCTTCAGCACAGCACTTTTGGGGCAGCTGATCTCACGGAGCTGCAGCAGAGTGACACCTCTCAACAACACGGAGGCGGCGGGGCAGGAAGCAGCTTCCCGGGAACAGCCTGGCCGCAGGACCGCATCCCCTTGGCAGCCTCGGCACCCATTCCCCCCCAAAACGCCGAGGGGGAGGCGCAGGATGCGGCCGCTGTCGGCACCGGGACGCCCCGGGGCTGTGGGAGCGGCTGCGGCTCCAAGTGCAATTTCCATTTTAATAAAGGAAGTTGTGGTTTTTCACTCATTTGCATTTCAATCAACCGYGTTTCATAACCCACCGTCCCTCTTACAGGGGCTCTCCGGGCTTTGCTGAGCTCGGGGAGGGGGGAGTTGGAGGGGGTTTTACTGCCCCTGCTCGAACTGGGGGCTGACAACGGCACCTGCTGACCCTCGCCCCTGTGGGATGGAGCATCCCAGACTTTTCCGTGGCGCTGACCACATCCGGGCAGCCCTGGAATGGGCAGCAGGGTAGAGGCAGCACAGAGGAGACCCGGGGATGTCCCTGGGCACAGGGAAGGGCACCCACCACACCTGAGCAGAAGGAGGGCAGGTACAGGTGTGCCCAGCCTGGGTGACACCGGGAGGCTGCAGCAGGAGGACGCACTTACAGCGCAGTGAATGAAGGGAATGATGAATTTTTAAACCTGTTTTGGATGAACTCAAGTGTTCTGTTCTCAGCCAGCTTAAAGCTTTTTCTCCTTTCGGCTCCTTTTTGCCCTAACCCCGTTCAGGCTCCGGCACAGCACACAAGATCCTGACGAGAGCTGGCACTTGTGAAGGCAAACCAGGAGGAGCTGCTCTGTTCGGAGCACCTGGAAAGCTTCTGCTGCTCCAGTCGGAATGAACTTTCACTGCTGCCGACCGGTTTCTATAAAAAGCCATTYGCCGGCGCAAAAATCAGGGCACCGGGGCCCGTTCCAGCGGCTCCGCGGGCTCTGCCCTCTCCCCTCCCCGCTCCTGGTGCCCGGGGAGGGTCCCGTGCCAGGCGCTGTCCCCTCGCGGTCGCTTATGTCTGCAGACACCGAGTTTTCCATCAGAGCCGCCGCCTTTCACCCCCGGGAAGAGCCGCCCGTGGGCACGGCCTTTAGCAGGCTCCCCGAGCCGTTGGGAGCCTTTCGTGTCCTGCTTTTATCCTGGGAACGGGGCGGCTCTCCTTGGATTCCAGGGCTTGGGTGCGGGATTCGCGCTGCCCCCGGGATGCTCCAGCCCTGGGTACCCCGGGGATGGGCGGCAGTTCCCTCTGGAGCGAAACCTGCCCGAGTGGAATCCTCAGAGGGCAGAAAGCTCGAGCGTTAATTTTGATGTTTAATGCTCCTCGATGAGGTGGAAGCAGAGGGAGGAGAGGGATTGGGATCGCTTCCCATTTAAGCGCCTCTGTCAGGTGCCGGGGGGGTCAGGTGGGAGGGTCGTGGGCTAAATCCCAGCCCAATTACCCTCCCAACTGCGCCGTGGGGAGGTGGTTTGGAGGGTTTGGAGCACAGGCAGCTCGTACAGCATCACCTGGACTGATGTGCTGCCAGTGGGGCTGCACGGCCACCGCCCAGGAGGTGATGGCCACCAGGGCGTGACGCGCCTGTCCCCTCGTGGTGCCACTCCCCTGCTCCTCCCTCTAAAGGATGGAACAGGCAGGGTGGGGGCTGAGTAACTGCGGGTGTAATTCAGCTTGAATTCTTCCCAGCCTCTTCGTTCGCTGAACATGTCACCAGCCATGTTGTATATGGGCTGCTCTGTATCAATTTTCCGTGTTGCCAGGCCATAAATAAAGAAAATAAATGTTGGGCCCGTTAATCAGTCGCTGCTCATCCAAATGAGTTCCCTCTGCATTTCCCTGCTCTATAATTACTTGTCTCCTCTTGCTGCTGTGCAACTTCTCGCTCTGTGATTCCGTCGGGTGGCTTTTTCCTGCTTCTGACAGGATCAATCGCTCTGGTGCAGGGCTGGGCTTTAGTTTGTCGTTTTGTTGGGGTTTATTATTATTATTATTATTATTATTTCGAGTTTCGTTTGGCTTTTTTTGGGGGGGGTTTGTTTGTTTCTTTACCCCAGGTGCAAGGTGTCAAAAAAAGCAACTGATTGGAGCAAGTTTTGTCGCAGGTGAGGAGCTGAGGGAAAACAGGAGCCGTATTTTAATTTCCAGAGCAGGCGATGCCTGCTGCTGGCTCTGCAATTCCTGCAAATGGGCTTTTTTTTTTTTTTTTCCCACAAACCCACTTTGCTCCAAGCCCGGGGTTGCTGCTTCCAGGTGGCTGCAGCAGAGCCACGGGAACGAGAGCAGGCGCTGAGTGCTGTCCCCTCTGTCCTTCTGTCTGTTTTCTGCAGCTCTCCCACGCTCTGGAGAAGTGGCTCCTTCCCCCCAGCCCTCCTCTGCATCACCTCCCAGGCAGGAATTCCTGGTTTCCATCCTCAGGCCGCGGCAGGAGGTGGAAGAATCCCCCGTGAGCGATCGCTGCCGGTGAGGATCACTTTAAACCACGCGAGTGGAACGGGGCAGGAAGAGCTGGAGGAGCTCAGGGTCATTTTTCAGCCAGGCTGGAACCCAGAGCCGCCTTCCCCTCCCTTCCCCTCGCACGGAAATAATCGTAATTTACACACCAAAGGAGCAGACGCGCCCGAGCATCCCTGGCAGGGAGGGATTAGCAGCGGGCGGCCCTGGAGCCACCCCAGGGATGGGTTTGAGGGGGGGGAGAGGCTGCCGAGGTGGATTTTTGGGGCAGAACGCAGGGAAAACGAGCACAGGTTCTGTGGGCTGGCGCCGGGGGATGCCTCAGGCTTGAAATCCTTTGGATCCTGCCCGTCCCTGCGCCTGCCCGGGCTCTGCGGGCAGCGGGAAGGCAAAATCTCGGATGCGGGAAAGGATAACGGGATAACGGGATAACGGGACGGCGCGGGAGGGGGAACGGCCCCTGTAGAGGGATGCAATTCCTCTGCTCCCAGACGGAATGGTTCATTAGGAGAATGGGTTCCTCCCTCCCCGGTGRTGAATTCCCCTGCTGGAAGGATTGGTTTTCCATAGGGAAATGCGAGGATGCACACATCGGGGGATCTCGGGGTCYGGCTGGAGCCCTCCAGGATGCCGGCCCTGGCTCATGTAAGGAATTCTTGCTTCATTTTCCTYCAACTCGGGCTCTGCCCTTGGTTTTCCAGGCAGTCGAGAACCTCATCCTTGCCCTGGGTCCGTCCAGGGTCTGCCCAGAGGGACAGCAGAGCCCCCCCAAACCCAGCCTGTCCTGTCCAGCAGCGAGCCAGGACAGACCTTCCTCTGTCGCCTGAAATTCCAGCAGGATGTGAGGCTGACAGCTGCGGGTCCAGGCTCTCCGGTGGCATTTGGAAGGACAGAGCCCAAGCATCCATCTGGCCCCGAGCCTGACGCTGCCGCGCAGCCCTCCAACCGCCTCGGGCCTTGGCTCCTCCGAAAACACGGCGTTTTTCKGGAAGGATGTGGGAACGTGGGATGGAGAATTGTCCTCTGCGTTCAGAGAGGCTGGAAATCAGCTGGGGGGGCCCAGGGGCTGAGGCTGATTGAGACAGACAGGGCAGTGCAGGAGGCAGGCTCTGGAAAGRCCTCGCTGCCAGCCTGGTGCAGGCCTACATTTCCCCACCGACGATTTAGCAGGCTAAAAAAAAAAAAAGAAAAAAAAAAATTATTTGTCAGGATAAATACAAAATTATTTATCAGGGTAAATAATTATCTATGAGGGTCACAGCGGATGCAAATGATTTAATTAATAATGCACGCTTCAGGAGGAATTTGCAATTTAAAGGGCTGTATAAAAGCCCAGTATTAGCAATACTTATTTTGATTAACTAATTGCTGTCTCTCCGAATCTCCATGGTGAATAATTTCCCCATATTTTAAAATTTTAATTTATTTCTGTGGCTCTGGGAAGAGGAAAGGCCACTTTGGAGTGAGCTTGGAGGGAAGGGGTGGGACTGGGGGGGTCCCACCCTTGGCGGGGCTGTGGCTTTGTTTGTTCAGCCTTCGGTGCTTGAAATTTGGGGCTTCACCTCTGTGGGAATTGGGGTCTGTGATCTTATCTGTGGTTTTTAAATCTTCTCAAACAGTTTTTGTTCACTTTTCAAACTGGTGCCTGTCCCCTGGGACTGCCTCGCTGCTCTTCTGAGCGCTGTGTTTGCCTGCTGTTCCTTGGAATTGTTTCCAAAACCTGGGATGTGGCGCTTGTGGCTTGTGCTGCTTCCTTCAGCACGGCCAAAGGAGATCCTGGGTGRGATTTACGCCTTGGAAAGACCTTTTGGGTGCCTCTGCTTCCGCTGCTTCCTTCAGCTGATGCCTCCAAGCACAGAGAGCAGACCCAGGACGCGCAGCCCGCGGTGCCGGAGCTGCTGGAAAGGGCTGAACTGCTTCTCCCCCAGAGGCAGGAAGGCGCTGAGCAGCAATTCCTGGCCTCCTTTCCCCTTCTACAGGCACCCCCAGAGCTGCTCTCCCCTCCTGGCATTCCCTGGGCTGGAGCATCCCGCTGAGCAGGACCCGGGGAGGCGGCGGCAGCGCCGAGCCCGGCGTGACACGTGAGCGCCGACACTTCCCTGCCGGCTCCTCCGGAGCTGGGAGATCCCGTGGGCGCTGGGATGCGCAGCATATGGCGCCAGTCACTCCCGGGGCTCCCGGCGCACGCGGGATCGGGAAATGGGTCGGGGAGCGCGGGCGGAGGGAGGACACGTGGGAGCTGMTGGAGCATCCCGCGGGCAGCTGCCTTCGGGAAGGACGTGGGAACGGAGCCAGGGGAGCGCCAGGGAGTTTGTCGGGGTCTGGGAGCGCCCTGCATCGCTTTGCCGTGG
This sequence comes from Amblyornis subalaris, assembly GCA_018881555.1. Classification (NCBI taxonomy): domain Eukaryota; kingdom Metazoa; phylum Chordata; class Aves; order Passeriformes; family Ptilonorhynchidae; genus Amblyornis; species Amblyornis subalaris. Next base: position 753,363 of record JACAXG010000081.1, on the reverse strand, counting down.
GGCTGGCGTGGGGTTTGCCGCGTTCCTGGGGTTGGAAGCCACCCTCGGGATGAGAGCTGGGGGCTGGGAGGTGCTGCTGCTCCTGTTCCTGCTCGTGGTCCCACAGCCCCRCTGCCTGTGGGAGAACAGGACCCTTCCCGATCCCAGCCCCTGTGCCCTCAGGACCTGCCCTCGTCAGCTCCTGGGCAGTGTTTTCTGTCCTGCACTGCCAGCGGCTCCATTGATGCTCTGGCAGCTGAAGCACGGCATGAATTTTCCAGGTCTGGCATTTTGGTCTGGGTGGGGAGGTCCTGAGGGATCTCTCCAAGACCACCAGGACTCGGAGCTCCAAAAATCCAGACACCATCCCAAGCCGTTTTTGGGGCGGTGGGGAAGGCGATTCTCCTCCTGCCGCCGCTCCAGCGGCTCGAGGGAGGCAGAGATCCAGGAAAGTCTCTTTTAAAATAAGTTGGCTTTGCCCRTCCCAGCTTTGCGAGTGGAAGCTCAGCCAGGTTTCCGCAGGAATTTCTCTTCTGGGAGCTGGGATCTCTYGGCTGGATCCTCCTCACAATCCATCACCCTCCGAGGCCGCGTCCGGCTTTGATCGCTCGTTACTGCTCCCAGGGTGGCCTCGCGTCATCCTCCTTCAGGAGGGGGACYTGGGGGGGACACGGGGGACAGAGCGGCCAATTCCTCTTCATCGCCCCCAGCACATCAGAGCAAACCAGTCCGGCAACAACTTGGATAAATGGATTCAATTTGGGGAGGCAAAAAAAGGAAGCRAAAGAGAGGGAGAGATTAAAACGCGCAGGAGGAAATTACCCGGGATGCTCCCAGCGATTGTGCTGGATGGCAGATCTCTTCTTTTATTACTCCTTTATTATTTCCAGAATCTGAAGTTTAAATAATTAAGCAGAATAAATGGCGGATGAATATTTTTTGCTCAAGTTTTATTTATGGGTTCTCGCAGGACAGACGTGCGGAGAGGCCCGGGCAGAGGGGAAGCCAATCCCTCCCGTGGTGTAAATCAGGGCAGGATCATTACCCTGGRTGTCACTTAGGGGAGATTTATCCCAGCTGAGCACCCAGCCTCCCGATTTCAGGAGGAAAACGCGGAAGTCTACGTAGATTTTAATAATTCTCTCTTCTGCCTCCTGTGCGATTAATTTATTTTCCAATTTAAAAGCGCGTCGGGTTTGGTTTTTGTTGTTTTTTTTTCTTTTGTAATTTAAATACATTTGTTGACAGCGCTGCTCGCTCTGAAGGTCTTTTCGGGAGCCTGGGACTGGAAAGGCTCCATGTGCCTGCAGGCTTGTGCTCAGAGCATCTGCCAGGTGCCCTGGCAGGGGAGGAGGTGCTGCATCCCGGGAGCCTCCGGAGCCACAGCATCCTGGGGGCTCTCACCGGGGCCACCTCAGGGGTCGGGGGCATTTAGGATTTTCCAGGCTTAATTCCTGACAAGCCTGCCCCTTGCTCTTGCTAACACCCACTTTTCCAGTGTATTTATCCTTTTGAAAATAAAGGAGAAGCCCCAGCGGTCTGTAAGTAAATCTGTGCTGCCTGGAGAGTGACAGAGGGAGAGAAGAGCCCCCTGAGCTGCTAATCAGGTGCTTCCCTTTGTTATCCAAACTCGCCTGTGTGTTAGAACAGTGAAATGGTGATCCTGCCCATCAGGAAGTACTTCCAGGGGTCCCCAGCTCCGGGTGGGTTCCATCATCCAAGTCTCAGCGTCACCTGAAKGAGTTTCTTGTGCTTGAGAGAAACACAAACGCCAGGAATGCCAGGCTGGGAGTGCAGCTCCAGCTTTAAAGGCTTCATCTCCACTGATGAGCTGGGATGGGGCTGTGGGAAGTTCCCTGGGGTTGTGGAAGTTTCCCTGCCCACACCAGGGGGTTGGAATGAGATGATCTTAAAGGTCCTTTCCAACCCAAACCATTCTGTGCTTCTGGGATTCCATGAAGTTGTTTTGTTCCAGCAGGATGGGGAGAGTCTCAGGTCCCTTCCCGCCTATTACCAGCCTGGAAATGAAAAATTTGGCTGTGATTGGTGGCAGAGGGGTGGAAAAGCATCCTCAATCCATYGCCCCTCGCGTTTGTTCCATACTCTGACGGGATGGGCCGCTGGATTTTGGGGAGTTGAGAGGGGGTGGCCGTGGATCCCAGCCCCACCTGCATCACAATGTGCCATGGTTTGAGCAACTGAAGGGAAATCAGGGAGTTTCAAAGGTTTCAGAGCAGCACCTGGAATTCGGGAACCACGTCCAGGTTCATTAGGTACCAAATGAAGGAAGGTCCCTGTTGTCCTTGGAGCTGTGTGGGTCTCRTTATCCCTGCCTGGGAAGCTGGGGGCTGGGCTGTGAGCCTGTCTCTGCCAAGGGATGGCAAATTCACCTCTCTCTGGGAAAGTTTTCTGCCCAGCTTCAGAACTGGGACAGTCGTCACCTGCCTTTTTCTGGAGGAGGTTGGTGATTTTCAGCGTGGGCCGGAGCTTCCACACTCACAGCAGGGTGAGGTTTGGGCCTTCAAAATGTCACTCAACAAACAGCAAGTGATGACAAACACTTAATTGTCATTCCCCCGTTCGGTCTGTGGGAGTAGAAGATGTTTCTAAGTGACCGAGTGTTCGCTTGACCCTTGGAAACAGCAGGAGTTTTGTTTAATTCATGGTTTTATTTATAGATCTGGGCTCCTCCCGTTCCTCTCGTGGGGAGAGTGGCCAGAGCCTCTCTCGAGGAACAGCTCTGGGGACCCTGTGGTGGCAGGAATGCTCTGCCACGAGCACGGACCTGGTTCTGGCAGGAGCTGAGGGSGGGGAAGTTGGGACGATGTTAATCAGATTAATGAGGACACGATTTAAAAGTCATATTTTTCAATGAGAAAAYGATTGGGAGGTGCTGGGCAGAACCAGCGTGGGCAGAGTGGGCTCTGGGGTGAATCAGGCCAGGACTGGGACATAATCCTGTGTCCTGAGCACGGCGCAGGGACAGGATCCTCCCCCTGCTTACACCTCTGGAATTCAGATGGCTGCGGGCAAAGCATCACAGGGAGGGAACGGAGAAGCAGGAAAGGGAGGGAGTTGCAGCCTGGAGGAAGATCAAGGCTYGAGCCAGGATGGCTGTGAAGAGAGCCATGAGAGGGAATTAAACACGGCCAGGCTGGGGCTGGGGGCTGGGCAGGGGAGAGAGGCCGTGCCAGGGCTGTCAGCACCGAGCGGGGCTGAGCGGGGACAGCAGCAGCGGCTGGAGCAGGAGCTGACCTCAGCCAAGGACAGCAG
>JACAXG010000081.1:686493-749816 GCA_018881555.1 Amblyornis subalaris | reverse complement strand
CAGGGACAGCAGTGGCTGGAGCAGGAGCTGACCCTTATCCAGGGACAGCAGTGGCTGGAGCAGGAGCTGACCCTGACCCAAGGACAGCAGGGCCCAGCTCCAGCTGGAACAGCAGCCCAAGTGCAAAGGGGCTGGAGGGGGATGTCAATTCCCGCCTGGCAAAGTCCAGGTGCACACACTCCAGGAATCCCAGGGAGCTTTCCTGCCGCTGGTTTTCCGTCCAGCGTGGATCTGCTGCTTGCCCTGGACAAAGCTGTGCGAGGGACAGAGCACCTGAGGCATCCAGAGCTGCCGTGAGGCAGGCAGCTTCTCCAGCTGGAAGAGCCACGTGAGAGGGATGTGTCATTCCCAGCACCTCGGAGCACTGGCTGGACACCTGCCTTGCCCTGGGATCTCTGGAGATGCTGGAGGGCTGATCCCAGCATAGGCCAGGGCTGGAATTTGGGGACAGGTGGGGGTTCTCCCCCATATCCCAGCGGTGCTGTCCAGTGCAGCCACGTTGTTTTGGGGAGGGAGAGGACGAGCCGGGCTCCCGGGTGCTCTCCAGCTGCTCCYGGGAAGTGCATGATCCTAAAACTCATTTCCTAGAAATTGCTGCCAGCCTGTGGGAGCTCTGGCAGCAGCAGGGTCGCAGCAGGGCTGTTGTGTCACACGTGCCAYGTCTCGGGAAGGATGAGGAAGGACCAGGAGAGCTGAGGAGTTCACCACAGCCTTGCCTGGAATGCTGGAGGGGAGAGCCTCGGTCCCTTCTCCCACTGCCCCTTCTTAAAAAACAGGGAAGAATTAAACCCCGTCCGTGGCTTTTAAAAGCCAACTGAAAACATCCTTTATTAAATTACCACCCTATTGATCTCACAGTCATCCGGGGGGGATTGATTGAGGGCTTAACCAGACAGGCAACCGGGCCAGATGCTCAATGAAGGTGCATAAACAGGCACGGGAGAAGCAATTTCCAGAGCAAGTCAAGAAAAGCTCAGGCCTGCCCTGCCTTCCACGCCAAAGTTGCTTCTGTATTTATTTTTTTTGCCCCCCATCCCTCTTATGAGAAGCAAGGTGTTGAGAGGCTCTCAGAGCACAGCTGGGGAAGCCCCCGGAGCCGCGGCTCCCTCGGAGAGGACACAATTCCAGGAGGGTTGGGGGGAAGCCACAGCCCTTGAAGGACTTGCACCTGAGGGGCTCTGGAGTCMTGTGAATCCCGGGTTGTCCTTTAATTCCTGCAGAGAAGGCCCTTGGCAGCAGCAGATTCGTCACCTGCTTTGAACGTTCTCRTCTCTGATGGACCTTGAAGTTCCTCTTCCAAGCGTGGGGAAGAATTTTGTGAAGAAAAGCCTCGGTATGGATTGGTTCCTCCTCCGCCGTAGGGTAATTCCAGCTGTGAGGGATGTACAAATATCCAGCTTCGCTCTGGCCTTGCCTGGGGATGCTCCAAGGAGCCTGTGGAAGCAGAGGGAAGCACTGGGAGGCAAATCCCTGCTCTGTGTGTGTGAGCAAACCCCAGGAGATTCCATGGAGGGTTTTTTCCCTCTGGACTAAACAAGAATCCTGATAAACGCTGGGCTCTGAGGCCGCCGGCTCTGCCGGCTCCAGGGCTTTGCTCTTGGAAACCGGAGGTGGGTGGCATCGCCCTGGGCACACAGAGGGGSTTTGAAGTGGTCCACGGAGAGCCTGGAGCCGGGCTGGAGCCCCAGGATGTGGGGAAGGTGCTCTTCCCTTTGCCCTCGGCTCCTCCTGGCTGACGGACGTGAGCTCCTCGGCATCCCCAGCGTTTGGGAATGTGGAGAAGGACATTTTTCCCTCCCTGAGCAGCCTCCTCCTGCCCTGCAGCCCTCGTGCTGCCGCTGCCAGCGTGACGTGGCACATCTCCCGTGGGAAGGGGCCGTGTCCCGGCCCGGCCCTGCCGGTGATCCCGGTGCAGAAGCCTGGGACGCGTCCCCGGGGCCGCAGGGGGCACGGGCTCCAGCCCGGAGCCACAGTCAGCAGGAGCTCCTCRCAAAGCCTGGGATCCTTTCCCTCCCTCCTCCTCTTTTCTTTATTTTTTTTTTTAATTTATTCCCCCATATCGTCGCTTCCCRCTCAGGAATTTCCCGTGCAGGAAGAGCTGCACGGCCCAGCAGCAGGCAGGGGGTCGGACGGTCCCCGTGTAAATCAAGGACTGGCCAGCAGTGAAGAGGCATTTCTTTGTGTTTGTTTTTTAATTTTTAATAGCTCTGCTTTGGGGATCTTGTGGAGCCAGGATTTCATCTCAGCGTTGCTCTGTCCCTGCCTGTACAGGCTGTAATTCAGCGATTCTGCATTAATAAGAGATTATTCCTCCTTCCTCTCTCACTTGTCCTTCCTTTGGTAATAATCAAATAAATGGAGCGTGTCAGGGAGGGGCTGCGAGCTCCAGAGCGTGCCTGGGGCCATGGGACCCCCACCCTGGCTCGGTGCCTGCTCCGGCCGGAGCTTAATTCCCTTTTCCTGTGTCTTTACAGTCCTTGGGCGGTTTTTTTTCCCCAAAAAGGTCGTCCCTGCAGCATTCCCACTGCTCCAGGATAGAGRCAGAACACTTCTGCTCTTCACCGCGCGGATCTTGGGGTTTATCCAGCACATTCCAACCCCCGAGTGTGGGACGGGGAGTGTGGGGGCTGATTTAGGGGCTGCCCCTCACCCGTGGCAAGGCCACCAAAGTCACTGCTGGGGACAAACCTCASCGCCAGGGCATCCCCGGGCTGCTGAGACCATCTGAAAAACCACGGGATCGCTTCCCTTTGGAAGTCAAACTCACCAGAGCAGCCTCGCAGCCCTTCCAYCGCCGCAGATCCGAGGGGCTGGGGGAAAGGGAGTGATTTACACGGAGAGTCGGGATTTTATTTGCATTTTAAATCACGCTCTCCGCTRAACTAACGGACCCCCTATTTATAGCTGACTCCAACCTAAAGCGACTGCTAATTACTACAATTAATACAGCGCCGAGGCTTTGCAGCCAACTCCACTGCCACGCGAGTCGCCCACTCATTTTCAATTAGCGCCCATTGACAGGGAGAATACGCCGTTATTAACAGCACGGCCCCGCCGCGTAATTACATTTTTCCAAGGTCGTTCATCTCCTGCAACCACTTGGGCTTGCCCCCGAGGGCCGGGCCGGGGGCGGTTTGGAGGGACAGGTGGATAAAGGGGTGGGGTTTTCCCGTTGCGCCCTCGGGCTGTGGGAGCGCATCCTTGGATGGGCATCCTTGGGTCTGTGGGTGCTGCACCCCTGGGTGCCTGTAYTGGGGTCGGGCAGAGCAATCCTGGACCTGTGGAGCTCTCGGGGGGTTTTCCTACCTAAATCAAGTTGCCACGGATCATCCTCRCGGTTATTATCGTGTCCTGAGCTCTTTGCAGATGGCAAAGGGCTTTTTCCTCCCCTCTGACCGGGGAGCAGGATGGGAACGGCTCTGGGTTATACCCTGAGCATTTTGGGGGCCAGAGGGAGGGCAGAGGAGCCAGGGGCATGAATCCCACGCTGGGCCAGGGATTATGATGAATGCCAACCAGGCTGGATGCTCCCAGAAGCGCTGAGCCCCTCCTGCCCTGCTTCCAAACCTGCCTCGTTTGATGCTTTTCGGCCCAGAGTCCAGGAAGGCACCGCCAGCCACGGAGAGGGAACCMCTGGGCAAAGGAAAAGGAGAATAAATCAAGAAAAGTCAGCATAAAAAGAGACTTTACTGCAAACCAGAGAGCAAAAGCCCCAGAGCAGCGTCGGAGCAGCGGCTCCTGACGCCTCCAGCAGCTGCCGGTGGAATCATGGGCAAAACCCTGYGGCATCAGGGCCTGGGCAGTGCCAAGGGGGAGTGCTGGGCCTGGATGGACACACACGGCCCTGGACACTGCCGGGCTGSGGCCCTGATGGACTGCCCGGCGCTGGCAGAGCGGCTGGAGCCCGCCGGGTGACGGGGTGGGATGAGGGGAGAGGGGGAAGAGGGAGGGAGAGGGGGAAGAAGGGTTGTGGAGCAGGGAATGAGGGGTGGAGAGGGGRAAGGAGCTGCTGGGAGAGGGGAAGGAGGGCTGGGGAGGCGGAAGAGGGACTGGGGAGCAGAGAATGAGGGATGGGGAACAGGGAATGAGGGCTGGGAAGGGCAAAGAGGGACCGGGGAAGGGGAAGGAGCTGCTGGAGAAGGGGGGAAAAAGGGCTAGGGAGCAGAAAGTGGGGACTGGGGAGCAGGGAATGAGGGCTGGGGAACAGGGAAGAAGGGTTAGGGAACAGGGAATGAGGGCTGGGGAGTGGGAAGCAGGACAGGGGAAGGAGCTGCTGGAAAAGGGGGGAAGAAGGGCTGGGGAGCAGGGAATGAGTGCTGGGGAGCAGGGAATGAGTGCTGGGGAGCAGGGAATGAGTGCTGGGGAGTGGGAAGATGGACTGGGGAAGGGGCCAGGGGCCACACGGTTGTCCCCCCGCTCCTGCCCACCCGCTGGTGAGCTGCTGGGGACCCCTGGCTGCACCACGCGAGGCTCAGGGCGTGACTCCACTCCCCCCATCCCACGGGTGTCCCAGAGCCCCTCAGCCCCTGCAGTGGAGCCTTGGCTTCGCARGTCTTGCTGTTTCAGGGGCGATTTTGGTTTTCTTGGAGCTGGGGCTGCTTCTCCTCCCTTTGCTCCGTGATTTGGGCTTGGCTCTGGACGCTCTGGGGTTCTGCATCTCCTCGGCCTCCCTGGAGCCAGCGTCCGGCTCGGTGTTCCCGCATTCCCCGATCCCCACAGCTCCAGCTTCAAACACCGGCACCGAGCAGGGGAAATCTCCCGGTCCGTGTTTGCCTTTATGGACAGCCCTGAGGAGCGGCCAGGAYCGGGGCTGAGGGCTGGGAATGCCCGAGGAGCTCCTGCAGAGGGACAGGAGGGAGCACACGCCGCGTGGGACACGCTGGGGACACTGTGGAAGGGGATAGATCTCCCTGGGGCAGGAATCCCATCCCATCCAGACACCAGGCAGGGTCAGGGCGCTCCATCCGTCCCCATCGCTCCTGCTCCTGTCCCTTCTCCCTGCTCTGCAGGAGCTCTGGATCAGATCCTCTCRGATTTACGGCACTTTCGTGGGAAGCGATGCCTTTTCCCTGCTACATTCCCAGCATCTCTCCKCTCTCCCCAGGGCTCAGCTCCGTGGCTTGAGTGACACGGAAGCGCTCCAGCSTCGGAGGCTGGGAGAGACAAACGAGCAATTTGCCAGGAAATTATCCTTTGGGATTCCTCCTCTCTCCAGTCGCTTTAATTGGGTGAGCTCGGGGTGCCTTTAATTGCAGCGCTCCGAGCGCAGCCTCGCCCCCTCCGTGCTTTTGTGTCTCCCATTTCCCTCCTTTCCCCCCCTTCCCGGCACCATTTATCCTCCTCCTCCAGCATCTCCCCTCCTTGTTCTTCTCCCCGATATCTCTTGGAAATGGTGACAGGCTGAAATGTTCGAGTCCCTCACGGCTGACAGGTTCTTTAAGGCTTTGGTGCCTCTTAGAGGGTGATGAACTGGCTGGGGGATCCCTTGGGTTCCCCGGGGATTTGGGATGGCTGTGACAGGGAGCACAGAGCCGTTCTGGCTGTGTTCCAGAGGGGTATCCCATGGGATGAGGGCTGGGTGTTCACACCAGTCACCTCCTTGCCCTCCTGCTTTGTGCCCAGTGTCTCCCAAAGGTGTCCCAGGGCAGCCTGAGGGGACAGCTGGGAGGGACTGGGAGCCCCTGGTCGTGGCTGGAGCCTGGAGGATGCTCCTTATCCCTGCTCCCTCACTCCGAGTTGCTCCTCATTTTAAAGGGGATGGAGAACACCAGGGGGTTCGTCGGCATTGGGCACAAACTGCACCCTCTGAAGGTGTCCTGGCTTTGCTTGGTCTCATCCCAGAGCATTTGATGGGCCAGATTCCCAGAAAACTGAGAGCGTTGGGGTGTCCAGGGTGATCCCAGAGAAGCAGAGGACTTGCCTGGAGGGCTGGGGAGTGCAGGGGAGATGGAGAGAGACATTCAGAGTCCACCTCCCACTCCTTCCCCAGAGGCCTGGAGTCCTCCTCCCTCCCCCACCTTTCCCAGGATACTCCCCCCCCTCCCAGCCCGGCCTGGCTGCTGCCCACGGAGGCAAAGCTCATTTTTTGGGGAGCTCCCAGAGCGCTCCAGCTCAGAGTCTGGATTTTACGCAGCGGATGGAAACGAGGGAATGAGCAAGCCCAGTCCCTGGCCAGCAGGCAGCAGATTTGTGGCTCGCTCGCGGTCCCCAGGGACTCGGCAGAGGCATCCAAGCGGCACTCGGTGATGAACGAGGGATGATTCCACCCGGCGGCCCAAGTCCAAATTCTGGTGGTAATAAACACATAAACTAGTTAAAAATGAATTGATTAGCCGAGGATATCCTCTTAACGCTCTTTAAACCCTAACATCTGTTTGTGATAAATAATTCAGCCGCGGATATTAATGAGGGGAGGCCGGGCTGGGGGGAGGGGAAGGCTGCTCGGAGCTCCGCGGGGACTGCTGGCGTGTCCTTGCGCTTCCCTGGGGACTGCCCTGGGGGCTTCTGGTGTGTCCAGGTGCTTCCCTGGGATCTCTTGGAAGCCACAGCTGTGTCCCAGTGGACAGAGACACGAGTGCAAGGTGACACCCGTGTCCTTAGTGTGTCCCTGCCTGCCCCTGTGCTCCCGCCCTGCGGCACATCCGGACCCTCGGGAGCAGCCCCCGTGGTGCCAGATCCCCGTGGATTTGTACATCCCCTTGCCTGACGCCTTTGGAATGTGCCCCCTGCGGGCACCATCACTGTGGGAGCAGCACACGCGTGTTTCCCGGGATATCCCTGTGGGATCCAGGGGGGAACTGGGGATCCAGCTGGGGCTGCCCGGGCCCCCCCCCCGCCGTGTCCCCAGCAGCAGCAGGGGCTGTCACAGCCCGATAATTGCTGGGTTGCTCCGTTTTTAATCAGCACCAGCAGCTGCTGTGCCCAATGCTCCAGGGGCTGCTCCTGGCACGGCCCCGCTGCCCGGGGCCAGCTCCACRCTCCGCCGGAGGAGCCAGCTGGATCCGGCCCAGGGCTGCGAGCGAGGAACGCGCCGGGGAGGGGGCAGGGGGCACCAGCAGCTCCAGACGGGGCCGGGGAGGAGGGACGGAGCCGCCGTTCCCAGCGCCGGTGGCATCTCTGTGCCTCTGGGAAGGGCAGATCCTTCACGGGGGATGCTCCCAGTTTAACCAGTTCTGCACTGCCCTCGCAGGCAGAGGCAGAGCGGGACGGGGCCAGAGGCCGGTGCTGGCACAGCAGCCTGGATGGGAAGGAGCTGTGTCCGGGGGGAAGGTGCTCCGTGCCAGGTCCCTGGAGCACCAGCCGTGCCAGCGCCTGTGTTTGATGGGATAAGAGGGAGAGGACAGGAGAAATGATAGAAGGGTTCTAATCCTGCCCCTGAACCTCTGGGAAGGACCCAGACCTGGGAGATGGTCAGAGGGATGGAGCGGGCAGGASGGAGAGGAACTCTGCGAGTGGTTGTCACCTCCTGTCTGCCCTCAGTTCCCGCTGCTCCACCCTCTGCCAAAACATCTCCCTGAGCTCCTGAGGCCGCGCCGAGGTGCTGGGCTCATTAATCACCCCCTCCCATCGGTGTCTGCCCAGGAATTAAACTCATTTGTCACTGCTGCCCTGTTCSCMGCYGCCCCCCGCCCGGCCCGCTCTCCTCGCAGGGCTCGCGGCCGCCCATGGCCCGTGTGTCCCCTGCTCCTCGGGCTCCACGGCCCTTCCATCTGCTTGGAAATGCCCCGGGACACGCACAGAGCTGTTTTCTGTCCCCTCCCCGTGTCCCACTCAGGCTGGGACCCCCAGACCTGGCTGTGCTCAGAGGCAGCCCCGAGCCCAGTGCACGTGGATGCTGATGCGCCAGGGCTGAACGAGGCTGGGGTGACCCATTCCTCCACCCCTTGGCAGACACCAAGAAGCCTCTTCCATCCTCCTTTTCAAGCCTCTTCCATCCTCCTTTTCAAGCCTCTCCCACCCTCCTTTTCCCAGCTTTCGGGTGGCCACTTGTCCCGAGCTCTCCCAGAGCCCATCCCCGCATCCCTTCCCTGCCCCAGGCTGCCGGAGCAGAAGGATCATTCCCAGCCTCCCTCGACACGCTCCCTCGCTCCCGCTCCGCTCCAGCTTCCAGCACGGCCCCTGGGAATGCTCCCGGGAACGCTTCCCGGCAGAGGCGCTCGTTAACGAGCCCGGGTCCCCCCCGAGCAGCCCGGCAATAACACACTGCGCTGCCTCTTAACTACCTCCGACCGATCGCTCGGGCTCCAAGCGAACGGGGACGAACAAGCCCCCGGTCGCGTTGTTAGCGATCATTTTCCCGGCTGTTAACCTGCTCCCSGTGCTCCCGTTTTTCCCGGAGAAGCCCCAGATGTGGCGGGGAGGGGCGGGAGCCAAGCGCAGCCTCCAAGGTGGCCACACGTCCAGCGGTTCCCGCTCCTCCCTGCCCWGCCCTGTGCTGGATTTGGGGGCACGGGGGGCGCATCCACGTGGGGCTGTGCCAGGGTGGCATCCCACATCCAGGTGCTGAGCCCAGGCTGGAAACTGCTGGGAGGAGCGCCGGAAAACGGGAATGACTGCGGTGGGGGCGTTGCGGTAGCCCTATCAATCCCTTCTGGGCCCGGGGAAAGCAGTCCCTGCCCTGAAACCCCTCCCAGGCCGGGGAAATCCGGTGCTGTCTGCGCCGTCAGCCGTGCCGGCTGTTCCCAGGAGAGGGATGTTTTCCCGGGGCTGCCGTAAATCCCGACGTGCCCAAAGCCTCTCCCTGCCGGGAGCGAGCGCCTGAGCCCCGCGCAAAGCCCCGAGGCTCTCCGGCTTAGCGTGGCGAATGTAATGTTCTTAGCCAGCCTCATCGCGGCAAATCTCCATATTTCTCAGGGATAAACACTCACCTCTCCTCCCCGGCTCCTGCTCCAGGGCTGAATTCCTCCCGCCGGGAGGGAAGTGAGGCCACCAAAGAAGTCCTGGCCACTGTCCCCCCCTCTCTCCCGAGGGTCTCCCCACCCAGGGCGGTTTGTAAAACGATCTTTCCTTCAAGGGAGAAGGTTTTGCAAAGAAAGGAGCCCTGGAAATCCCTCGGAGCAGCTTCCTGGGAATGGAGGATGCAGGCGAGGCTGTGGGACGTGGGCATGGGAATGCTGAGCTGGGCAGTGGGATCTCCCTGGGTTCCTGGCACCACTGTAGGGATAAAAACCAGGAAGGGCTGCCTTGGCTGGGCAGCATCTCCTCCGAGGGTCATACCCAGAGTTTGGGATGTCTGGATTTGCCTCAGGCGTGGCTGCATCGTTCCAGGCCAATTCACCTGCACTGGGCTGCTCCCTTTTGGATTTCAGGTGTGAACGGAGCTGAAATCCCTTCCCTGGCTCACACCTGAGCTGTGCAGCTGGACAAACCGACCAGGGCCCCCAAACCATGCCCAGACARGGCTGCATCAAGCTCAGAGCCCTCCCAATCCCGGGAATACCTGGAGCTGGGCTGTCACCCTGCTGGGAAAGGGGGGATTCAGGGCTGGCTCAGGCACCCAGGGAGGTCTGAGGGAGCTGCTGGGCCGGTGCAGCACTGCCAGGACCTGGTRCAGCACTGCCAGGACCTGGTGCAGCACTGCCAGGACCTGGTGCTGGCCTCCCTCCTGCTGCCAGGGCCGTGGGTCAGGGCYGTGGCCGCAGCTCCACCCGCCCAGAGGTGTCACCGTCCACTCCTGGTGATTCCTGATTCCCAAAGCTCCCCAGCCCCGGCCCCGCGGGTGGACAGGGGAAAAAGAGATGGTGGTGGAAGGAGAGAGATTGGGGAGCCGATGGGAGGAGGAGAGAGACAGGCAGGGATTGTTCCCAAAGCACTGGGGGGGGGATGAGGATGTAGATMACCAGAATTGGCGGGGGACAGGCCATAAAGCAAAAATAAAAAGGTATTATAATTTATGATGCACAGTAAAAATATCCTGGGAACTGGGTTATGAAGAAGAATTCATTCCCTCGCCAACCCCGCGTATCTTTAAAGATGATAAACGACGTTATGATTCCTCCTTGTATCCGAGAGCTGCAAAATCCACTCCGCCTTGGAGCTCTGGCACGGCCCCTGCGCGCTGCTCCTGCTCCCCAAAACACCAGGGGGGGCGAGGCCCTGGGGAAGGGGAGGGTCCCCAATCCTGGGCCGGGGGCGGCTGTGCCTGGGGGGCTGTGGCAGAGCCCGGCCCTGTCCCCTCTCCGTGCACTGTGTGTGTGCCAGGRCTGCAGCCAGGGGCTCTGAAACTGCTTTTGGGGTGCTGCGTGTCCCCCCCGAGCCAGGCACGGCCCCTCCTGCCCGCCGTGAGCGGCTGATGCTGTCCCCTCACTCAGGTCTGGGCGTCCCCAGATGTCACAGCAGAGCCGGCGAGAGCAGCCCCTGGGTCACCACCTCGTGCAGAGGGTGGTGTTTGGGGTGAGGGCGAGAAATTCCCTTTAATCCACAGATCCACGGGGCTTTTGACCCCGGATCCTGAGCCAGGGCAGAGCCCAGGGCGAGGAGCAGCGCCAGGGATGGCACCGCTGCTGCAGCAGGAGGGTTTGGCCCTGCCCAACTGCAGAGGCGCGTTTGAACGCGGATTAGTCGTTCACAAGGTGGATTTAAAGAGTTGGGAGAGGAGGATGAAGCCCAAACTTTCTCTCAGGCAGCTTTGGCGTCTCTCCCTCCCCTCCGCASCGAGCCGGCCCCGCTGGGTTCCTGCTTTGATAAGAGCCCTTGATGCCTTCGCGCCTCCAGGCACCGAATAAAAGGTTTAATTACCCAGCGCCAGGCACCGCGGCGCTGCTGACAGCCGGGAGGGGCCTCCTGCCCACTCCTCGGGAGGGAAAACTTCCTGCAGCAGGAGCAGGAGCCGTTCCCGTTCCACGCGCAGAGCACCCGCGGGCTGCCCCGGGGCCGGCGCTGCTCGTCCTTCTGCTCCTCCAGCCCCGCGGGCCAGGGAGGTGACTTCAGGTCACTGAATTCCACCTCCTGAGGGTCCTGGTCCTTCCTGAAGGACGTGGCTGTGGCACGGTGGTGGCGGCATCCCCGGGAGCGGGTTTTCGGCAGGAGGAGTGGGGTGAGGTGGAGCTTGAACGCTGCAGCTGCATCACCCCAAACCTTCCCAGCCTCGGGAACGGCAGCTCGCCTGTGCCTGGAGATGTGGATGCTCAGGGGACTCCTGTCTTCCACCGAAAATCCGTGTTAGGAAGGAAGAGACAACGAGTCTCATCCTGTGGCTCCAGCTGAGCTGCAAAGGTCAGCACTGCCCGCCGGGGCTGGCTGGAGGCCGGGCTTCCTCACACCGGGAAATTTCCAGCTTTTCCAAGCCCAGCAGCAGGCTGGGAACAGCTTCCCGAGGCCGCAGCTCCAGCCCCGCKGCGTAACGTGGTCCCTGTCCCGTGGGGCCGGGCGAGGGCTTCGCTTCAGCCACCAAATCCTCGTGGGGACCAAGCTCCGCTGCCTCCAGGCCCTCGGGCTCTCCTGCCTCCCCTCCTCTGCTCCTGCAAAACCTGTTAAGCATGGAAGCAGCTCCCGTATTCCCCAAAGGAGTTGTTAACTGGGGCCTGGTAACAGATGTTCCTTTACAAGGGCCTGGGAAGCCTCAGGAGCGGGGGGAGCGGCATTGCTCGGCTCCAGCCGTGCCCGGGCTGTGGCACTGACGGCCAAGTGCCACATCCCATAAAACCCCCGCATCCCRCGGGAGCAGCCTGCTCCGGGCCCAGCTGCAGCGGGACCGCGTGCCCAGCCACTCTGCCGGCCCTGCTTGTCACTTCTTAATCGAGCTGGGGAATATTTTATCACTCCTGGCTCTCAGCTGCGCCTTCCTCCCTCCTCCCCTCTCAGTTTCGTGCTGCTTTCGCCCGCGGCTGCTGCACCTTCTGCTCTGCCCCTGCCCAGCTYGGCGGGTGAGGGGGGCTGCAGGGCGGGGGAAGGGGCTGCGTGGGACCCTCCAGGCCAGGGGATGATCCTCCCTCGGGCGTTTCAATCCAGGAGGGTCCTGGTGCTGCCCCTGCATCTCCTGCAGCCCCGGCCCTGCTCCAACAGGCACCTCCACCCGCCTTAGGGTTCCCTGTGCCAGCCCCAGCATGGGGTGAGTTCAGCATTCCCAGGGTGAGTTCAGCACATTTGGGGTGAGTTCAGCACATTTGGGGTGAGTTCAGCATATTTGGGGTGAGTTCAGCACCTCTGAAGTGAATTCAGCACTCCGAGGGTGAGTTCAGCACCCCTGGGTTAAGTTCAGCATCTCCGGGGTGAGTTCAGCACCTTTGGGGTGAGTTCCGCAGCTTTGGGGTAAGTTCAGCATTCCCGGGGTAAGTTCAGCATTCCCGGGGTGAGTTCAGCATCCCCAGGGTTTGTTCAGCACCTTTGGGGTAAGTTCAGCATCCCCAGGGTTTGTTCAGCACCTTTGGGGTGAGTTCAGCATTCCCAGGGTGAGTTCAGCACCTTTGAAGTGAATTCAGCACCCTTGGGGTGAGTTCAGCACGATTAGGGTGAGTTCAGCATCCCCAAGGTGAATTCAGCATTCCCAGGGTGAGTTCAGCACCTTTGGGATGAATTTGGCGCCTTTGGGTTAAGTTCAGCATTCCCAGGGTGAGTTCAGCACCTTTGGGGTGAGTTCAGCCCCACCGAGCAGAGTCCCTCCCCCCAGCAGGAGCAGCCTGGGCCATCTCCAAGCAGAATCAGCGTTTCCTGAGCTGCGGCAGAGAATCTGCTCCTTTCTCCGCAGTTCCCCTCTTGAAAAAGTCTTTATTTCCGAGCAAGTGATGGATGTGACAGCCGGAATGCCCCCCCTGCCTGCCCCGCCTCGAGCTTTTCCTTTGTCCATCTGCCACGCCGAGGGGGCTGCGGCCTCTCCTCTGCCGAGGAAAACTGATCATTCCGGGGAGCCCTCCGCGCTTTGATGAGCTGGGATTTTTTGCCGAAAGGGAAGGAAAGGCAGGAGGATGTTTGGCAGCGAGCTCACACCCCCTTCCCACCTCCCAGCAGCTCCTCAGCCACAGAGGTCGGCGCGTTTGATTTCATTTTGCTGCCACCAATAAAACACAAGCCGAGGGGGAGGGAGGGGACGGAGGGATCGGGAGCTGAGGCGGAGGGTGGGGAACGGCCCCATCCCTCGGGGCTGAAGAGGGAGGGAGCGATAAACAGGGGCGGGGGATATTTGACAGGATGAATGGCCCTCAGAAAATCTGCTCCTCGCAAACTTTGCGGGGATAAAAATGATTTAGGGAGACGCTGTCAAGATAAAAATCATATCTATTCAAGAACGACTCCTTACAAGTGTTATTAATAGCGCCGGGGATGGTTAGGCTGGGAAGGACTTTAAAATATCGTGTTTGCTTTGGGCTGCCGGCGCTGCCGGGTGTAATTCCTGCAGGGTGTAATTCCTGCTGGACAGCGCGGGAAGTGGGAATAGCGCAGAGACGGCGGGGCCAGGCGAGCCCTGCTCTCCCTGAATCCATCTCCTCGGCATCCTCGGGGATGTGGGCTTGGGGTGCAGGGGATTTCTCTTCCCTGTGCTCCAGCCACGTCCCACATCCCAAACTGCCTTGATGGGAATGCTGGGGCTGGATAGAGGCAGTGGGAACTTGGCTGGGTTGATCCCGATGCTGCCAGAGCCTCTCCCTRCTGCATCCCAAACCCAGAGCCAGGCTGGGGTGAGACACCTCAAAAGCCTCCAAGCACTGGCGCATTCCCGCATCCCTGGGGAACCTGCTCGGGAACAGGGAACACCAGGTGGTCCCCAGTTCCTCCTGCTTTCCTGGTGCGAAAGGGGAGGATCAACTCCCCAGCCCTGTTTGCAGGTGGCGTGGGCACAAAGCCTTTCCTGGGAATGGGGGAGAGCAGGAGGCCAGAGGGATGCGATGAGGTTGAGCTTTCCCTCCTCCTGAAGCCCCCCTGCCTGTCCCACTCCAGAGTTTCTCCCCTCACCCAATCCCACTCTCTCCATCCCTGATCCCGTTATCCCTCTCTGGGCACCCAGGGGATGGATTGTTCCCCTCCTCTGCCCAGCACTTGGATCCTGTTGCCCTCCAATCTCGTCKGACCCCACCTCACTCTGCATGCCCCCATCACCCCTGCTGCTCTCCCCGGGCTCATTCCCAGCACTTGACACCTCTCAGCAGGATGAAGATTCATCTTCCCGGCTGGGATGCCTGGAAAAGGGGAGGTCACTGCCGTGCCTGGAGCCGGCTGGTTGGGAAGCTGCGGAAGAAGAGCTGAGGATCTAATGGCACCTTAAATACATGGCTGAGTGTTGGGTCCAGCTCTGATTTCCAAGCAAATACAAGCTTGGGAATTGAGGAGGAAGATGAKTTTCGCCACAAGGTAAATAAAAATTAACTGGTGGTGATATAAACGTACCTGTGCACAAATGCGGGCGCGTGGCTTTTGAAATACACTCCATCAGAGGAACGAGAGGTCGGGGTTATTTTTAATAAAAGCTTCGCGGCAAAATTTCAAGGACTTGCGAACAATAAAAAACCACCCCCAGCTCCAATATCCAGCTCGGGATGTTTACGACTGTTTAGTGCTCCGTGCATAAAACAGAAGCACCACCACAAATTAGCGCGTTGTTCGTGCCRCCTCTCGTCCCTGATCTCCGCAGGAGGCTCCAGACCCCGCCAGGAGTGAGGAAGGGACCAGGGCACCCCGGGATGGCCCTGGAGATGTGTCAGGCTTGCTGCCCGAGCTGGGAAATGGCGCGGAAWGGTGTAATTAGATTAATTAATTAAGCTAGGGCCCCCTTGGGTGGCAGTCGCTGGGTGTGGGAGCAATTACGCGTCACCCTGATGATGCTCTCACGGGGTCTGTTGATTCCCGAGGGTGTTGGAGCTTCCCGGCGGGGCTGGGGCATCGGGGCGGCTGGAGCAGGAATGTGTGAAATGATCAAACTGGGCTAAACCACCTCGCGAGCAGCTGAATTTGCACTTTGTGTGGGCAGCACTTCCGGAAAGCTGCTCTGCTTTGGGACCCGAGCTGAGGTCGGTGAATGCCAGCCCCGGCTCTCCGGCCGGGGGGCTCCTCCTGCGGCTCCCTTCATCCAGGAAATATCCCTAAAATGAGCAGGAGGAGCGAGAAAGAGGGAAGGAGCTCTCCCGCTGCAGGGCACGCTCTCCTCTGATTGTTACCAAACTTCTCGCAAACACCGCACAACAAAGAAGGGAAACGCGCAGATAATTAAGGACATAATTGTACACACACAACTGCTTAATTAAGCTTTCCCTCTTTAAACCTGACAGAATCTGCTTACAAGGTGCAAGCGCGAGGGGAGGCTGCCCATATGCTGGGCCATCTGCACCGCGGGCGGGAGGCAGCAGCCCCGAGGAGCAGCAGGAGGAGAAGGAAAAGGAAAATGAGGAGAAGGAGGAAGAGGAGGAGGCGGCRGCTGCCCTGGAAAAAAAAGAGCATCCCGGTCCTGCTCCGGTCTGTGCCAGTGGCTGCCCCTTGGCCCTGCTCTGGCCGTGTGCCAGTGGCCATCCCTTGGTGCCTGTCTCGTTTTTGAGGCTGGAAAGCAGGGAGCCATCCCRGCTCCAGCTCCTCTCCTCGTTTGACCCCACAGCGTCCTCTGTGGGGTGTGCRGGAGGTGGGAACACGAGTGAGGATTAACAAATGAAAGGAAAAGGGAGGGGAACACCTGAGCCAAGCTCCTCCTTCCCGAGATTCMAATTAAAGCCCCAATGCCCTTGGGATGGGATGTGCAGATTACAAACGCGTTATTTATGTGGATTCATCCCCACAGCCCTCCAGACTTCCTGGAAATAATGAGGGTTGACATTGCCGGCGCTGGAGCCCAGCGTTGGTGTCATCCCGTGGAAACGGTGTGCCCCGTGTCGGAGCAAATTCCAGCGTCTGGAGACGGTGCCCTGCTCGGTGGCCCCAGCAGGACACGTGGCCACGGGATGGGGCACCCGGGAACCCCGAAATGTGGCCCTGCTGTCCCCAGCCCCGCTCAGCTGCAGGATGGGTGTCCGAGGAGCTGCGGGAGCCGCCTCGTTCCATCCCACATTCCCACTGGGATGCGCAGCTCATCCCTCCCGCCTGCCCGGGCAGACCCCCCCAGCAGCACGGCTGTTCCTTTGCCACGGAGCAGTTTTATTGCATTTATTCCCTGCCATGGTTTACGGCGAGCCAGGACACACGTCCCTGGAGTCGGGAGGGGAATTATGGCCGAGCCTGGGGCCGGGATCCACGGCTCTGGGTTCAGCCCTCCTGCTGCCCCTGTTAGGGGGAGATTCGCTGCCTGAAGTGGCTCCCTGGGGCCAGCCCCTCTCCTGTGCTGATGGAAGGGGGCAGGGGATGCCRTCCCTGGAGCTGCTCCGGTACTTCCAGGTAAAACCCTGTCGGTTTTCCAGCTCAGGGACATCCATTTCTGTCACCATCGCTGGTGCCATGCATTGCTCAGCCCCTTCGGAGGAGCCACCAGCACGTGCCTTGTCCCCGTGTTTGGGGTGTCACTGCCCACCCCATCCCGGCTGACAATCCAGCTTTGGGATGGGTGGGATGGCAGCCCCATGGGACACCAGCGCGTGGGGAACAGGGATTCCAGCCCAGGCTTTGCCAGGYAGAGCTGGTGGGAGCAAGGGAGTGATTCAATTAGGCACCCAACGAGGCGAGGAGAGATGAGGCRGGTCACGGCTGCACCGGGAATGCACTGGGAGAGACGGGAAAGGGCAGGGCCTGACCCTGGGAATATCCGTCTTTAGCAGCAATAAGTGGCAGCAGCGATGACAAGCCTGGCAGCCTCGCTTGCCTCCMAAATCCAAGGAAAAGATGGTCTGAAGCTGCCAGGAAGGGAAAAAGGAAGAGAAGGAGCCAGGGAAGGGTGCCCAGCTGGGGGGAATGGGGGTGGAAGGGGCTGGGATGGGATGAGGGAGGGATGAGCAGCAGGGAGGGAACACCCAGGGGTGGGCGAGGAGCTGGGGGAGTTGTGGGGGGACTGTGGGGCGGCTGAGCCGCTCCCTTGGGGCCGGTAGGACCCGTGCAGGAGGGCCCCGTGCTGGGTTTGGCCCTTGGGCGGTCAGGGCTGGGTGGCCCAGGAGGCCGAGCCGATCCCACGCCGCGCCCGGCGCTCCTGGCAGAGCCATCCCTCATCCCGCGCGGATTTGCCGCGTCCCCTGCCCCGCTCCCTCCGCTTATTGCTGTGAATTATGGAAGGCAGAAGGGCTGACTCAGCGCTGGAGGCTGCAGGGAATTTTTCCACATCCATCAAAGCGCCGGGTCCCGCTCCCGCCGGGGATTGTCCCCGGCCGTGTCACCTTGTGCTGCGCTGGGGCCGCCCGTGGGGGCTGCGCCACGGACTTTGTGCCTCTGTGGGGCTGCCCAGAGCGGGGCAGAGCTCGACACCTGGCTCAGCTCCACAGCAGGATGTGGGGTGGGATGGTCCAGGGGGGGAGWGATGCCAGTCCGGGGCACCAGGGACGAGCTGGGAAGCTGCAGTGGGTCACTCAGGGGTGGGGAGTTGCTGCTGGGTGGGGAGGAGGGGTAAAATTCGGAMTTATTTGTGTAAGAAAAAGGGAAAGACTGGGCTCTCTGCTGGAGCCCCCCTGCGTGGCTCGGGTTTGGGGGTGTGGGTGCCCCAAGGCTGCCGAGGGCTCAGGATGTCAGGATGGGGCTGCCCAGAGCTCTGCAGAAGTTGGTTCTCTTGGGCTAATTGCCAAAATTCCCTCGTCCCGAGGGAATGTGGCTTGTCCCGCCCTGTGCCAGTCCCATCCTGGAATTGCATCCCTGGGGATGAAATGGCCAATTCTCCTGGGAACTGGGGGGTCCTAGGGAGGGGAAAGTTTTCTTTGTGCATTTGCTCCACTTTAATGAATGGAAGGGATGTGGGGACCTTAGTGAAGTGCTGAGCATGGATCGTGGCCGGGCCCTGGTACAGGAGCTCCCAGGATGCTCAGTTACCCTGGGAGGCTCGAGGGCAATGAATTCTTCATAAAGCCAGAAGGGAATTATTCATTATCCATTTATCAGGWGCAGCTGGAGGAGCCCTCTGGGATAGGGACGGAGTGGGGACTGCCACGTCTGCCARGGGCCGGGAAGGGACCTGCTCATCATCCCTGAGGGGGCAGGGATCCCATGGGGCTCCTCTGGGAGGGATTTTGGGGGAATGTGTTCCCTAAAGCATTGCTTGATTTATTAATCGTGTCCTGAGCYGCAGCAGGCACCTGGAAAATACTGGGAAGGGCTGAGATGGGGGTTGGAGATAGGGAAGGAGGGGGGAGGATGAGCAGGAAAGGTTGTGGCAAAACTCTGTGTCTTCCCTGAAAGGAACCGAACTAAAACCCCAAACTCGAGTTCAGAGTGGCAGCTTGGCTGCTGTGGGGCTGTCCAGGGCTGCAGGAAGCGGGGAGAGGCAGGACAGAGCCAAGGCGCAGAGGGGTTTTAGCTACCCGCGGCTGATTCGCTGCCACATCCCAGCCAGGGAGAAACCCGGCTCAATCCCGAGCTCCGAACCGCCCTCCAGGAGAGGAACCCGGGGAAAAGGAGCTGTGGGTAAAGCCGGCTCCAGAAATACCTGCTGGGAGGGTGGCCGGGGTGGCCGGAGGGTGTCGGAGCAGGGATCGGGGACSGGGCTGTCGCATCTCGGCTGCGCAAGGAGCAGGCTCTGCTGCCATCTACCTCCGCCGGCAGCGTGGGGCCGGGGGCTGCGGGGCCGGGGGGGAGCTGGGGGCTGCCCTGCTGCTCCTGGGAGTCCCAAAACATCCCCACCCGAGGCTGACGCGCGCTGGGAGCGTGCAGAGGGAGCACTTGGAGTCTCCTCTCCCACCTCTGCTTCGGCCGGCGCTGGGTTGTGATCCGTGGTCTTCCTCCAGCGTCAGCCCGGGGGCTACTCGCTGGGAATGCTGCCCTGATCCCTGCGGAGGAAGCGCAAAGGAGATGGAAACGTCCCCTTGACACCTCTTTTTATCGAGGCTCTGCTGCCAAACCCTCGTGTCCCTCCAGCAGCGTCCCCGAGGGCAGCAGGCAGTGCCTGTTCGGGGCATCAGCATCCCCTGGCACCAGACTCGGCTCTGCTCGGGCCCTGCAAGGGCCAGGCCACCTCCCCTCCTTCCCTCCCTGCTCCCCATCCCATCATTTCCTTTGGCACGGGCAGGGCAGCCCTGCCCACCTGCATTGCACAGCTGGCAGGGCACATCTGGATGGGCTATTCCCCCAAAACCCCTGGCTAGTCCTGCTCATCTGCATTGCCCAACTGGCAGGGCACATCCGGATGGGATATTCCCCCAAACCCCCTGGCCAATCCCTCTCCCCGCCGTGCTGATCCCGCTGTAGCAGCGCCGGGATGTCCTGGCCCTTCCCTTCCCCGCTCCAGGTCATCCCCCGGCTCTTTGTGCCCAATTTGTAGTTTSCGTGTCACTCCCCCCCCAGTCCCTGCTCCCGCCGATGTTCTCTCGACCTTAAGGAATATTTAACCATCTGGTAAATTATTTATCCCTCGGAGGTTCGGTGCGCTCGGGGCGGCTCGGGGAGCCCTCCCGGAGAATTAACGAGGGCCATAAATCAAAGAGACGTGTGAGAAATTTCCCATTCCCGGGCTGAGCCCCGAAATGCCACTCGCGGGGTGGGAGCCGGGCGCTGCCACTTGCTGCTGCTACTTGTTCAGGAGCTTGTTAAATTTAGAAGTTAAATAGACTCCAGGAAGCGGATGAGACGCGGCAATTGCCGGCTAAGGGGGGAATTGGGYGGCTGCCACCTCCTAATGCTCCTTTTGAAGGTGTTTTTTCCCCCGGTTTCGCGAAGCAGCGCCATCAATCCGGCCCTGGGGGAGGAGGAGCCGTGAGTGCCGCTCCGTGCCCGGGGGATGGGGACAGGGCCGSCTCGGGCTGTGCTGGGGGTGGCGCAGGGGACGGCGATGCCCCCAGGGGCTGTTGGCAGTGCTGGGGGTGTGAAAGGCTGGTGGGTTTTACCTGTTGTCCTCCAGGGTGGGGCGGGGATGGAGAGAGGTCTCCGCGTCCCACTGGGATGCTCCGGCTGCTCCGGCGCTGCTCGGGGCTCTGCCGGCCGAGGGGCAGTGGCACATCCCGTTCTGGGGGTCCTGGCAGCCCCAGGGAAGGATCTGGATCAAAAGGAGSCACAGGGAGGACAAACCCAGCGAAGGGCTTTGCCCCCAGCGCAGATCTCTGCTGTGGCAGCTTTCCCTCCCCCACCAAACCCTTCTGCTCCCCCTGCACCCTCTTGGTCAGGTTTTAGCGTGGTTTGTCCTTATTCCCTTCCTCCAGGAGACCCCAGGCTCACCCCAAGGGGCACAAGTGGGGTCTGGGACAAGCCCCTGGGGATGGTGGGAACCCTCATCCCCCTGGGAGCAGGGCAGGGTGTCCAAAGAGGGGACAGACAAGCTCCAACTCCCCTTCGGTAATAAATACATTCATTTATCTCCCCGTGGGATGATGCGAAGCTGCAGCCAGACCCCCGAGAGGGGGGGGGTTCACCCCTCCCGTGCTGCTGCCAGCCTGCCTCAGCCCCGCTGCTTATTCCCCACAGAAATGAGAATTTTGGTTTATCACGTCTGCCTGGCGGGCAGCGGGAGCTGCACAGCGAGCTGGGGGAAAGCACAAGGTAATAGAGGTATTTATTAAAGCAGGGAGGAAATTTATATGCTATTCCTGCGTTTTCAGCTCTCAGTCATCGCCGAGGGGAGAGGAGGAGTGGGCAGCCTGTGCAGGAAATCGCCAGAAGTCTGTTTTCTGCCCATTTGTCAGTCTGATGAACAAGAAAAATATAGGCAGGCTGGGTGAAGGAGAAATGGAGAGGCTGGAGGAGGCTGGAGCGTGCTTCTCCACGGCCGGGAGCAGCCCCAGGTTCCCCCTGGATCCCCCTGGAGCTGGGGGGCTTGTGCCACTGCGGGGTTGGGGGTCCTGAGTGGGGCCCTGCGGTGTTGGCAGCGAGCTGGGAATGGGAGGGGATGGATGGGGAGGGGGACATGGGAGAAGGGAGAAGAGACCATGGGGAGGACAAAAGGGGTTCTGGAGGGGAAAAGGGGGTTCTGGAGGGGATGAGACGGAGGAGAAAAGGGCTCTGGAGGTGGCGGGCGGGGGAGAAAAGGGCTCTGGAGGGGATGGGATGGAGGAGAAAAGGGGTTCTGGAAGGGACGAGCTGGAGGAGAAAAGAGCTCTGGAGGTGATGAGGTGAAGGAGAAAAGGATTTCTGGAAGGGATGGGCTGGAGAGAAAAGAGGTTCTGGAAGGGATGAGGTGGAGRAGAAAAGGGGTTCTGGAAGGTACAGGCTGGAGAAGAAAAGGGGCTCTGGAGAGGAAAAGAGCCTCTGGAGGGGACAGGCTGGAGCAGAAAAAGGGGTTCTGAAGGGAATGGGCCGGAGCAGAGCCCTGGCAGGGGACGAGGACAATCCCAGTGTCCACAGCCATCGCCCCAATCCCTGCATCCCCCCTCGGCAGGGCCCTCCCAGCTGCTGGAGTGTTGGAGCGTTTGGCATCTCCTGGCACAGAGCACCGGGGAGCGAAAGCCCACCGAGTATTAAGTGCTAATAATTCCCTGCTTTCATTTGCAGTTATCCACCTACGTGCGAGGGGCCGGGATTTTGCTGACACTTTCTGGCTGGGAATTGAATGCTGCCTGAATCATCCATCCAGGGCCATTTGTTCATAAAAAGTAAGGAATTGCTGTTTGATTCCTTTTATTGCTGCTAACGTGACACAGGCAGCGGCGATGGATTCGGGCTGGGGACGTGGCACGAGCGGGGCCGTGCTGGGGAGTGACACAAACGTGAGGGGTTCCTGGGCGTGGGGGCAAACACTGGGGCTGTGCAATGCCCCCCTGGCACTGCCAGGGGAAATCCTGGCCTCTCCCAAGCTGGAATCCCGGCAGTTTTTCCCTTGAGGTGCAGCTTCTCCCTCTGGAATCAGGGAGAAAGAGGGATTGGGGGGGATTTGGCCCCCCCAGCCGTGTGATGGCACAGAGGGGAGGGGGGAGTGTTGGAGTGCTTTAATCTTCTTGTTCCCAGAGCTGCTGGCGYGGCTGGACAAGGAGATGTTTTTCCTTTGGCAGAGACAAATGGGCAGAGCCAGGCCCTCTGGCATCGGGCTGCTCCTTCTCCACCGATGGGATAAAAATGTCCTGGGAGAAAGCCATTCCAGCCTGGAGGGATCAGCCGCGGGCAGGATGGGGACCGTGTGTCACAACACCCTCACCTGCTCCCCTTTTTAGGGTGAGGGGTTCYGTCTGTGCCCAGCGGCTGCAGGGCAAGGACCAAGGACAGCTCCTCGCTGAGCTCTTCCCTCCTCATCCCTACGGATGCTCCCAATCCGGATGTTATTAACTACAGGCTGCTTTTCCCCGAGTGCTGCTTGCACAAACGATAACTGATTTAAAATGAATTGAGCCAATTACTGCAGCTTTCCTAAAGCAGCTGGAGGCAGTGCCGGGATGGGGAGGAACCATCCCAGCTGCGGCGGGATGAGAGTCAGACACTGGAATGCCCTTTGGGCCCGACATTCCAGCTGTCTCAGTTCCCTGGATAAGTCTGGCTGCTTTCCTCAGCTTGCATCCGAATTTCGGTGGCAGCAGYGCCGGGCCAGAGGCGCTGGAGCAGGTGTTGGGACCTGCTCTGAGTGGGTGATGCTGGGATGATCCCTGCTGGCTGGAGATGAAGTGCCTGGATATATCCATGTATTTATGGATAAGTGGAAAGAGAGAACTCCTGGATGATTTCCCAAGAGGAGCCTTTGGATGAGATGCTTTCTGCCATGGCAGGGCTGGGTGAGGTTTGCATKTTTGGTTGTCTGGTGGCTGCTCCTTCCCTGCCCCCATGGTTTGAAGAAATCAGCTCTGAGCTTGGGTGTTTGGGGTTTTTGTAGGAATTTGGTCAAGGAGCAGTGAGTACCATCATCATCCTCAGTGGCTGCTGCAGAGGGGMTGAAGGCAGAGCAGGGGGGTCACTCTTCCAGGACAGGTTTATGTTTCTATTCCCATCCACAGCTTCCAGACAAAGCAGCTTTGTACTGTGGATGAGCTCAACCTGCCTGCCCGGCTGACAGCAACAGAATCCCGGAATCCCTGAGGCTGGAAAAGCCCCCCAAGACCATTGTGCCCAACCTGTGATCCATCCCCACCTTGTCACCCAGGCCAGAGCACTGAGTGCCACCTCCAGGTATTCCTTGGCCACCTCCATCTCCTCTCCACTCCATCCCTGGCCACACTCCGGGCGGGATCCMCCTTGGGAAAGTCCCTTGCAGTGGGACAGATGCACCTTGGAGGTAAAACTGTTCTGCTGGGGTTGATTCCCCATGGTGGTGTGGGCAGTGACACATCTGGTGAGGCAGCTGGATGGGCAGTGCAGGTGGGAAGAGCCAGAAGGAATCGCTGCCGGAATCACTGCCGGAATCACTGCCGGAATTTTCCGCAGCACCACGGGGCTGGACTCTGCTCCATGTCTCTCCTACCCATGGGAATTTGGCTGCAAAGCTCAGCCCACCCCCAGGCTCCCCAGAACTCCCTATCAGGGATCACAGACTGCTCTTACCCTCATCCAGGGCCTTGTGAGTTCCTCATGGATTCCTTGTGGGTTCCTCATGGATTCCTTGTGGATTCTCCCAGCATCGCTGCGCGGCAGCAGAAGGCAGCAGCCCTGGGCTAGAGCTGCAGCATTTAAAAATAATCCCAGACACGGGGGGATACAGGGCCAGGCCCGTTCCAGGGCTGTGTCCCTGGAATACTTTTCGCTCCAGAGTCTGGAGGGGGAGATAAGGGATCCGAGGGCTCCTCCGCGCGTTCCATCGCTCGCTGTGAAACAGCCCCGGTGGCTCGGAAGGAGCTGAAGGAAACGGGCTCGGGGCTTTGTAGGGAAGGAAGAGAGGCCCCCGGGATGGGGAGAGTGGCCATGAATTATTCAGGGCGGCAGGAGTGGTGGGAGAGCTGCTCCGGGGGTGATCCTGGCTGGGAGCCCCAAATTTGGGTGGGTGCAGACACAGGAGGGTGCCCAGAGTGCCCAGGGAGCCGAGGCTGGGGGCTGCATCCTTCCCCTCCCCGGGGCCTGCTGCTGTGGGGCAAAAGGTGGATTCTATCCGTGCGTTCCCATCCCAGGGGTGAGCCTTGGGTTTCCCATTGTTTTTGGTTGCTTTGGATCCAAAAAGGGAGGAAAAGCACCTGAGAGGGCAGGTGTGAGCTGAGCAGGGAGGGAGGAGGGCGAGGTTCTGGCAGCGGTGGCACCCGGGATCGCTCTCCAGTCGCTCCATGACAAATTCCCTGACACAGGGAACAATTTTTCCCTGACTCCGCCAATTCCGTCGCGGTGCTGCCTGGAAGGGCCCCGCAGGAAGGGGAACTTGAACTCTGCAAAAAGCTCTCAGCTGAAGCTTTATTTAAGGCTACGTGGGGAAATCTTAAATCTTAAAGGATGGAGAGCAGCGGCTGGGCAGCGAGGGCTGTGCCCTGGCTCTCTCTTTGCCTCTAAACACCTTTGGTGCTCCAGTTGACAGGGCTGTCACCTTGTGGGCACGGTGTGACCCACAGATCCCCCTTCCCATGGATTTTAGGACAGCTCCAGGCTCGTGTCTCCAACAGCAGCGTCGTGTCCCCCAGCTGGCCACCAGCATCTTTGTCACCGCAGCCCAAGAGAAAGGACGAGGACCGAGCATCTGTGTTTTTCTCTGTGCTGCTTCTGTTTATTTGTTATTTTTTTTTAATCCCTACTTCTCGACTGCAGACATCCTTGTGCTGACACGAGATTATTTATTTATAAAATATGTACAGGAAAGCGCTCGGGTCCCGGCCCCACCCTCCAAGGTTGGCCGTGCACGTCCAGCCGGAGCAGAGGTGGAAGGGGCTTTCTCTGCCTCGGAGTCGGGAGGAGGAAAAAGGAAAGGGCTGAGAGGGATAGAGACTTCAAAGGATGTGAGCAAATATTTACAGGCTCCGAGACAAAAAAATATATCTACAGTGTTGTCTTGGGGATGGAGGGAGTGGGGCTGGAAGCGGAGCCTGCTTGTGGCTCCGTTTGTTACATTGATTTATAGAGACTGCGGGAATCGATTCCTGGTGGGAATCCTGGCGGGAGAGTGGCTCCAGAGAGCTCTGGGCTCGGGCCCTGGTGAGGGGCAGCCAGGGCCACCTGGCCACAGGGCCCTGCTCCTGGGGCTTTGCCAGAATATTCAGATTTTTGCAAATGAGGGCTGGATGCTCCCTGGAGCCCGGGGAAGGGGGACGCTGGCAGGGAGTGGATTCCAGGCAGGGAAGGGTTTGGGGGTTCCCATTGACTGCTGCTGTTTGAGCATGATGGGGGCAGGTAGGGACAGTCCCCCAGARGTGACGGGCTCCTGGGAGCTGGGGGAGGGCCCTGGGTCAGCGTGGCAGAGCTCAGAGTGCCGCGTGTGGGTCCCCGTGGATGTGTGGGGTGGGGTCTGCGCAGGGGACGCTACGGCAGGACGGGCACAGCTACATTCTCCTGCAGGGGCCGGGGTCAGGGCGTGAGGGAGAGGCTGTGGGGGGTCTGTGTGGGTCCCCGAGCTCGGCAGGTCACCCCAGTTCAAACTGTCCATGGTCTATGCGGGTGATACTTGGCTGGAGGAGACGGAGGAGACCTCGGTCTTGCTCTGGGATACGGTGGACGAGGTTTCTTCATCCCCAAAGGGGTTCTTGCCGCAGCAGATTGTGGTGATCATGCAGTTACGGAACTGGGGAGGGGAGAGAAACGGGAAATGTGGCGTTGGAGGGCCAGAGCCCCCAATATCCCTGAATGGACTGGGATCCAACCCTTGTGGGAAGGAGCAACGTGCCCGTGGAGACCCCAGAAGTGCCGCTCAGCCCCGGGCAGCGGCTTCCCCGCGTGCCACGGGCATCTCACCTGTTTGTTCATGAGCACGTAGATGATGGGGTTGTAGAGGGAGGAGCTCTTGGAGAAGAAGGCAGGCACTGCCATCAGCGTGGCCGTGAAGTCGGCGCCCTTGTTGGTGAAGATCCAGAACGCCACCACGGCGTAGGGCGTCCAGGCCAGCATGAAGCCCAGCACCATGAGGATCACCATCCTCGTCACCTCCTTCTCCGCCTTCTGGGTCGTGGCCGATTCCTGCTGCTGGGCAGCTGCCTGCGGGCAGAGAGGGTGGTGAGGGGCAGCCTTCCACCCCTGGCCCACGTCCCCCGTCCTCCCCGAGCTGCCCGCCCCGTCCCCGTCGGTCCCCTCCRGACGTTACCTCCCGGACTTTGCAGACGAGGCGCCCGTAGGAGAAGAAGATGATGATGACCGGGATGATGAAGTGGATGACGAACATGTAGAGCACGTAGGACTCGTTGTGGAAGTCGGGGTTGTGGGTGTAGTAGTCGGGCCCGCAGGAGCACTGCATCCCCTCCGGGATGTACCTGGTGGGGAGAAAGGTCGGGATCTGCACCGGGACCCTCCTCGTGGGCTAACAGGGATGGAATTCCCCGAGGATGGGGGATGCTGAAAGGCTGGCACGCATGGTTTGGGTGGGCTCCTCCGGCCCCAGCCTCGCTGCGCCAGCTTGCTGTGACACTCCCTCCCTCCCACGGGAACGGGATATTTCTTTCCCTCCTCCGAGGCTGAGCGCTTCCCTGCCCTCYGTGCGCGGATGGAGGGACATGGAGCCGCTGCTGGGAACGCTCGGACTCACCTGGACCAGCCGAAGAGCGGCGGGGCGGCGCAGGAGATGGCCATGACCCAGGTGAACACGATGCCCATCATGGCGTGGCTGGCCGAAAAGCGGAAGTTGCCCATGGGCTTGCAGATGACGATGTAGCGCTCGATGGCCAGCACCACCAGGGACCACAGGGCGACCTGGCCTGTGGGAAGGAGAGGGAGAGCCCATGGAGCTGGTCAGAGCCCCTCTGGGCTTCACCTTCCCTTGGTGCTTCCAGAGGAGAGCAGAAGGAGCTGAGGATCGGCATGGGATAACCGGCATCCCGTTAAATAACCGGGAATCTTCCATCTGCAGCGTGGGCGCYGAGGGGAGCGGGATGCTGGGGGCGGAGGAGGGATCACCGCGGGGTTTTTAATGAATTAACAGTCCCGGGGGTGAATCCCACCCGGGCGTGTGGAAGCACAATTTCCGGCAGCGCYGCCAGATGCCTCCAAACCTGTTGATCCCTTTAAACGTGCGTTTCACGAGCCTTCTGCCGCCGCTGGATCGGGGAGAGGCGTGTGGGGGGGGGGGATGTGTGGGTGGGAATACGTGCACATGTATTTGTGAGGGATAATTAAACTTCAGGGGATTTGGGAGCGTTGAGTCGGTGCTGTAAGCCCGCTAATGCCCCCAGCTGTGATAAGCTGCTGATAAYGACACCCTGTGCTGGGATTCGCTGGGGACCTGCTGCTCGCACAGCCACCGCTTCCCAGCCAGCTTCCTCCCCTGGGAACAGGAGCCTCCTCCTCCTCTGACAGATACAAACATTGGAAAGGCAAAATAACGCTGCCCGAGACTCACTGAGCAGGGATGGTGCAGACTTTGGGATCTTCTGACCCCAAACCCAAGCCTTTCCTTGCTCCTTGGCTTGGATCGGGACATTCAGCTGTGCCTTTGGCAGAATATCCGTGTTTTTTAAACGTGTATTTTCAGAGCAGYGTCATTGTGGGAAGTGGCCCCATTTAGGGGAAAGAAGGTCCTTGTGGTGGCTCTGGATCTGTCCAACAAGGACTCCTGGCTGTCAGATCCATCATGAGGTGTTATGTGGGCAGGGCTGGCTGCGTGGGCACCGGCTGCCGAGTGAATTCTCCCAGTTTTTCCACAGGGCAAAGTGTTGGCGACACTTGTGTCCCTGAGAAATGCCTTAAGGAGACTCCCAAGGGCACCCAAATTTGGTGCAACTAGGGCAGAGCTGAGCCATTGCTGCAGAGCCTGGGAACCACCCCGGATCCTCCTCCCCTTCCTTTTGCCCCTGGATAAGCTCTGAGCCCTCTCATCTCTCCATGCCTGTAGCTCTTCCATGGGATTCCCTTCCTGAGGGATATCTCTTCCCCTTCTAAACCCTCCATTTCCCCAAAAAGGGAAGCCTTTGGGCAAAGAAACAATCATGGAATCGTTAAGGTTGGGAAAAGGCCTCTGAGATGATCAGGTCCAACCCTGTGCTTGGTCCGAGCTGCTTGGCATTGATTCAGGGACGTGCTGTGGTCATCCCGAACTCCCAGCGACCAGCACGGCCAGGTGACCCCAGGTTGGATCCTGCAAACCCTTCCCAGGATTCCTTTCCCTGCCACGACGCCATGGAGGCTTCTGCTATCAAGGCCAAACACGCAGAAATCTCTTCTCCTCCCCCTTTTTAAGCGCAGGGCGAGCCCCACACCGGGACGCGGGATACTCCCGGTGCAGGAATGACGCTGCACATCCCGACGGCGCCACGAAGGGTTGGAACCGGTCTCCCAAATCCCTGGAGGAGGAAGCCCCGAGCCCCCGTTGCCAGCCCTTACCTCCCAGCGTGGCGAAGAAGCCCTCCACGGCGCAGCCGACGGGGCCGAACACGAAGTAGCCGTTCCAGGCGGTGTAGAAGGTGACGGTGAAGCCGAAGCAGGCCATGCACAGGTCGGCCACCGCCAGGTTCACCAGGATGTAGTTGAGGGGCTGCCGGAGCTTCTTGTGCTTGAAGGTGACCAGGAGGGTGAGGAAGTTGATGGGGAAGCCGGTGGAGATGAGGAAGAAGATGTAGCAGCACACGATGCGGTATTTCCAGGGCTCGGCCAGGTAGTACTGGGGGTACTCGAAGGGGCTCCGCACCACCCCCGTCTTGTTGGACATAGGCACGTAAAAATTGATCCCCTCCGTCCCGTTCATCCTGCCCGCGCTACGGCAGCGGCTCTCCCGGAGGGGTTTTCTGGAATTAAGCGCGTTTCGACCCCGATTAATAAAAAAATGGGAAGCCCCGCCCCCTCCCAATGCGGAAAATATGCAATAAATACAAAATAAATGAATGACGGGGAGAAGCGAAAGGTGGGGGGACGGAGGTGGTGCCCTGCCCTGTGCCGCGCCGGGGGCTGGCGGTGCCGGGGGCTGGGGTGGTTTTATACCCTCCGGCCTCCTGGAGGGAGGGGGGAGGCTGATGAGGGGCTCGGCTAACTTTGTATGACAAGGGCAACAGGATTGAGAGGGGTTGATGGTTTAAGCACCCTCTAAGCGGCCAGTTGGCCCCAAAACCTGCATTAAAGCGTATTAATTGCCATTAAGTGTTTAATGTTGTTTAAGGTGTTGGGGGGAGGAAAGGATGGGGTGGGGAGCCCTTGGGAAGAGGGGCAAAGGTGGGAGGAGCAGTGGGGAGTTTGGGAGTGGCCGATGTGGAAATGGGGCAGTGCTGGGGTCCACGGTGTGTCACAGGCTTTGGGGTGTCTCCGGGCGGCTGAAGGACCCCGTGAGACCACTTGGGGACTGGGAGTGGCCAAGCTCTGCCCCACTGACCTTGAGGAGGTCACTGGGGGAAGACTGGAGCCAGCTCTGTGGGGCTGAGCCGTTGGCCGGGCTCTGTGTTTTGGGTGCCTGGCTCAGTGTGGGGGCTGCTGACGTGGATACGTGTCCCCATCCCAGAGCAAATCCAGGCTCTGTTGGCATGGCCAAGGGCCGCCTCTGTGCCTGAAGCTGGGAAAAGTTAGGAGGGGAAACCATTTCCCATCCCAAAGGCTGCAGTTTTGGTAAATGTAGTGTTCTGGGGCAGGGCTATTGGTTATGTGACCCTGATCACACCCCTGGTTGTGCCACAGGGCCAAGGACAGCGATGATGTCCTGAACTCCCTCCAGAGAGTGCAGGGAGACCAGCCCAGCCTGGGAGAGCAAGAGGGATGGAAAGGAGCTGCTCCCAATCTCCCAACACTCAGCAGGGAGCGTGGGATCCCCATCCCAGCACACAAGAGCCTGTGCAACCCTTCCCAGCAGGGCCAGTGCCAACTTGGAGCACCAACGCTCCACCTCATCCAAGCTCTTCCCCGTTCCTTCTGGGTCATGGGTGCTCCTTCTCCAGGGGACCTGCCTAAGGCGCCTTAGGGCAGCTCTGCCACTAATCCCTGAGCCGATCGGATAAGGAGGTAAGCTGTGCCTCCTCCTCGCTGCCCTCCCCACGGCACCACGCATGGAAAAATCAGGCACGTCCYGCGGGATGAATGAGGTCTCCTGCACGCCTGGAGCGTCCCAAGCTGGGAGCGGAAGGCTAAGGGGGTGTTGGGATGGATGGTGTCCTAATCCCTGATCCGCCTGCGCAGATCCAGCGGGAGCAGAAGTGGGACGCGGTGGAGGGAAGTGGGTCACGCCAGCCTCAGGTGCCCCGGGACAAGGGCTCCCCACGGGGTGGATGCGCCTCTTGGGATCATCTCACTGGGAATCCACCAGGCATGAAGTTCCTGGTCCAGGTCTTCCTTGAGGGGATGAACTGSTCTCACAGAGCTGTCCCTGGAGGAACTTCCTGCCTCTCCTGGCCAGAGTCAGGCTCCCAGATGTGCAAAAATTGGGCACATTATTGCACAATTACTCGAATATCAAAGGAGATCCCAGAAATGCTAATCCATAAAACCAGCTGTGCATCCATCCCACTTTCAGTGTCCCTCCTAACTTCCATGGGAGAAAGCAACTCTCTCCAGCTCAAAYACCTCACTGTGGTGGCCCACCTTCAAAAAAGAAAGCAACTCTTCAGCTCAAATATTTCACTGTCATGCCCCACCTTCAAAAGATTTGGGCCTCGCTGTCAGCGCCAGCGGCATCCAGAAGCTCTGGTGCTTCTCCAAGGYTTTGAATGTGGACATGGGTATCCCACGGGAAAGTTCATTTTCACCTCCCATCACTTCCTGGCGCTCCTTTGGGGTGTTCTGGACTCTCCTAAAGGGTTGGGAGGTGCACATAGGAGGCCCAGCTGTGGGAGGAAGAGAGGCGCCGAGTCTGGGTGCTGGGGGAACAATCAGCTGCACTTTTGGGGAGAGGGATGGGACTTTTCCTGGCTCAGCAGACCCTCGGCACTCGCCCTGGCAGCAGAGGTGGGGAGGAGATTCGGCTTCAGGTGTGGTCCCCAGATACCTTTCAGAGAAAGAACTGGCCCAAGAGGGCTTTCAACTGACCATCAACGAGCCCTGGACCAGGATCTTTCTCCTTTTTGGGAGCTGCCTGTGGGGCAGGTAAGGCTGAGTCACCTGTGCAGTGCTAAGAATCCCTTCCCAGCYGTCCCCATGGCCTCAGCTCTGTCCCCTTGGGTCACTGCCCCGAGGCCAGTGGATTTAGAGCTCTGGGCAGGTCAGCAGAGCCGGAGCAATGGCCAAGGCCTCGAGTAAACCCAGAGCAGGGAAATGACACCAGCGAGGGTGGCTGGTCCCTCCAGGACGTGTCCTGAATGCAACCTCGGCTCCTGCTGCATCCCTGTCACAGAGATGGCTTTAATTTGGCGTCGCTGAGCAGGGAAAGTTTATGGGGCTGTTCTCTCTCCTGGAGAGCTCCTGGTGGTTTTCTGTGCTGAGTCTACAACAGCAGCAGATTCCAGGCCCTGGCTAATGCGGGAGGAGAGCTTTGCTGCCTTTGTGTTTGTCCTCAGGAAAAGGGTTTTCTTCCCGCTCGCAGGTTTTTCCGCTTTGCCAAGCGCTTTGAGCCGAGATTGCCTCTCGTTCATTGTTTGTTCGCGCGYGGCGTGACGGGGCCCTGAGCCGCTCGGGCCTTTCATGTCCTGTGTAAAGCAAGAAATGATAATTATAATCAAATAACCGGCTTGCACAGAGCCGACACGGTCGGCTCCCRGGGATCAGGGACAGGCAGGGCTCACACGGGGGAGGGGGGTTCCCGCAGCCCTTTGCGGTGCCCGTCCCCAGCCCTGCCGGGCACAGGCACAGGAGGCACAGGAGCCTCCTGCCCGGGGGCACACAGGGAACACCTGGCAGAGCAAGGCGGAGGGAGATGCAGAAGCACAGCAGATCAGTCGTGAGGAGAACATCTGTGCTGAACTCCTGGCGCTGGGCTGAGGCACAGCCCCGAGAACCCCGGCCACGGGCAGGACGCTCCCTGCGAGGCTGAGCTCGCCCCTGCGCTTCTGGCTGGTTTTGTAACCAGGGCTGCCCTGAATTTCCCTTCTGTGGGGGCTCGTTCCTCCCCGCTGGGCAGGAGGAGAGGGAGGAAGGTGCCTCTGGGTGCCCTGGGAGGACCCCATTTCCCGTATCGCATAGYAGCCACCCCGGGCCGCTGCGCTGAGCCGCTTACGCCTGGCTCGTGAGCCCCCTCGCCAGGAAAGGGGCTAAGGCAAGATAAAGCCAGAGCGTTACGGAGACCATATGGAGGGGAAGAAAACCCTTTATCCTGTAATTGGATTCGCCCTGCGGCGGAGGTGAGGCTGAGTGGAGCTGACAGGCCGTGATGGGCGAGGCGCTGCCAGCCGCCCGTCCAAAGCAGGATGTGTGTGCACAAACTTGTAGATCAATCCATTAGAGTGGATCAAATAGATTTAAACGCGTGGCAGGGAGAAGGAGGACACTGATGTATTTACAATGGAGCTCGCTGGGCCGTCCCTCCCCTGGGGGGGATTACCTGGCCATGGCTGGTGGCTCCGTGGCTCCGGGGCCGTGCCCTGTGTGCCCACCCAGGACAGCGGGCTGGGGGTGCACGGGGAGCTGCTTTGTGCCCTTGCTTCTGCCCCAAAAAATAAGGGTGCACACGAGGCTGGCTGCTGCCTCCCACGCACGAAATTTGAGCAGGAGGGAGCCCAGCTCCTGTTTTCCRCGCAGGTTCCCCATCTCCATCCTGCTCCAGGCTCTCCCCCCAGGATACACCGGCTACATAAAGCCGCTGGGAAGTGGGGAGAGCTTCYCYGCCCAAGCTCCTCTYGTGGTATTTGCGAGCAGGCAGGGCCCTGYCAGCTCCCAGCCGTTTCCTCCTCGCTGCTGATCCAGGTGATGTCTCCACGAGCGCCGCAGGATTTCCTTGGAAAGACAGGCAGCCTTTGGGCCCTGTCACTGCCTTGCCAAGGAGCTGAGCAATCCCGGCTCAGCTGCCATCCCGCTCCGCTCCGTGTGGTGCTGTCAACGCCTCTCCCCGGGTGACAAGCCGGGGCTGTGGCAGGGTGGGCAGGTGTGCAAATGGTCCCCCCGGCCCCACGGAGGAGCAGCCGGCACAGCTGGAAAATCCCAGCGGCTCCGGCACCGCTCCCCGTGCGCCGGGGGCTGAGCCTGGAGCGAGCCGTGCTCTCACAGGGGCCATGGGAAAAACGCTCTGATCTCCCCATCCTGCAAACTGGAGTCAGTCGGGATTTTCTTCTGGTTTATGAGCTCTTTGAGGTGTTGGGCAGGGGTTAGCAGGGAGACCTGGGGGTCAGGGATCGGTGTCCAGCTCTTCTCCTTTGCCTGACCAGCGGCAAGTGCTTGACTGCAAAGCCAGAGAGGCAAAATCAAGGCTTTTCCCTAATTCCCGAGGGATGCACGTGCACAGCACCACCCTCCTCACCCATCGCCACGGCCCAGCCTGGAGCCCGGCCGAGCAGCCAGGACAGGGGGCTCASGCACACAGAAGTAATGCAGCTCTTTTATTTTTAATTTGTAAATCTCATTGGAAGTGGAATCCTGCGGCTCCCGAGGGCCCTGTTGTGGCTGCTCGTGGCTCTCCGCGGCGAGGCTGTGCACGCGCTGCCTCGTTCTGTCATAACTGGGTCAATTTATTTTTTTTTCCTCTTTCTAATACAAGCCCTTGGTTTTCTCAGCAGAAGCCTGGAGACTGCTGTGACAGGGGCAGCCGGGTTRTAATCTTATGGGAAGCAGCACAGAGGAAATTTGGGGGTTGCCTGCTTGTTTTCTCTTTCCAGCAGGGCTGTTCCCTGGTGCCTGGCGGGGCTGGCTCCTCGCTCCGACATCCCCATGAACRGCCAAGCTGGTGTCCCAGCTCCCARAGAACCACATCCTGGTGTATTTGTCCCTCGGCYAGGTGCAGAGCCCCGTTSCCTGCCTCCTGCCCCGTTCCCTGCCTCCTGCCCCGTTCCAAGGCCCCGACTCCTCTCGGTGGTGGCCGCGTGTCCTGCACCGCCATTCGTTTTCGTCCTCTTCTTCCCGTCCCTGCTTTAAAGCCTTTGAGGGATTTGCTCCAGACCAAATGTGTCCATCCTCTCCCTGTGCCCTTCATCCTGTAATTGGATTCATTCCTTCCATCCAGCCCCGGCCGGGCCTCTCCCCATCCCTTTACATAACAGTTCTGGCTCCGGTTGCGCCGCTCTGGGCTTGACCCGCAGCCGCTGCCACCAGCGCAGGGTTTGCTGCACGTTGAGTCCCATATTGGCCCAACAACCCTTTCCCTGTGCAGTTCCTGCTCCCTTTTCCCTCTCCAGTGGGCTGTGGGCTCCCTCCAGCCTCTGTGTGCCTGCAGTTCCATCCCTGCACGTGGCGCTGCCCGGAGCTCCCGCTCCAGGGAGCTGTGAATGCAACAGCCCCGTGCAGAGGAGCACGGGCGGGATTGTCTGGAAAAATGATGGATTTTTCCAGCCCTTTCATTAATATTTATTCTCCTTAATTCCCAATCTTTACTGTTTAGCTCTCTAAAGCCTTTGTGGTTGAGAGGCTTTCGCTGAGGTTGCTATTCCGCGCCTAAGCAAAATATCCACGGATTAAACGGGCATTTTATCAAATGTGAGCCC
Source organism: Amblyornis subalaris (assembly GCA_018881555.1). NCBI lineage: Eukaryota > Metazoa > Chordata > Aves > Passeriformes > Ptilonorhynchidae > Amblyornis > Amblyornis subalaris. The sequence continues at coordinate 715,338 of JACAXG010000081.1, read as the reverse complement.
TGTGCTGGGATCAGACCTGGCTGCACAGGCCCCAGTGGCTCTGCAGATCTTTCTGCTGCTGTCAGAGTTTTCCATTCCGTTTCCCCCATGTCCCAGCCAGGATGGATGTGCTGTTCCTTGGCCCCAGGTCTCTCGCGGGATCCCTCACCGCGGAGCACATTCACCTGCCACGTGTGAGGCTCTTTTACATCCTGAAGGCTTCCAGCTCTGCTTCCTTGYTCCTCCCGGGATGAATTGGTGCCTTGAAAGCCAGAACCCTTCTCCTCTGTGGCAGATAAATGGCCACTGATTGCTGAGGGGTGCTGGGATGAACAGGGAGGCTCCAGTGGGAGCACCAATAAATCCTGGGCATCCAGCACCATCCTGTCTTGAGAAATCTGCTGGCAGCTGGCACTGCTGAGCACAGCGATGGCTGGGCCATTCTTTCCACCCTCTACTTTCTTTCTCTCCTTTTCTTCCCCCTCTGCTTGTTTTCCCTGCTCTTCTTTCCCTCCTCTTTTTCCTTTCCCTGCTCTTCTTCCCCCTGTGCTTCTCTTCCTTACCCTTCTTTCCCCCCTCCACTTTCTTTCCCTCCTCTTCTTCCCACCCAATTGTTTTCCCTGTCCTTCCTTCCYTCCTCTTCCTTTTTCCCTCCTTTTCTTCCCCCCAACTGTTTTCCCTGCCCTCCTTTCCCCCTCGATGGGCACACAAGTGGCCTCTGTCCATGGTCAGCACCCGCAGATCCCGGTGGTTGGATCCTGCTCCCACCTCCCCTTTCCTCCGTGGAACACCAGGCCAGAGCAAGCCCAGCCTTACCTGAGCACTTCACCTGCACGAGGCTGGACTTTGCATCCCATGGGAAGCAGGAATATTGTCCATCATCCTCCTGCTGATGGAACAGGGCAGGGGAAGGAGGGAATGAGGCAATAAAAGGTCAGCGGGTGCCTGGAGTGTGTAAAAGCTGAATTCCTCCCCATCAAATGGAATAAATATCCCCTGTGAGCAGCGCAGGGATCTCTTTGGCTGAAATCTGAGTGATTTCCCTGTCTCTCAGCTCAGCCCAGGGCTTGGCTGGGCTCTCCCGTCGCCTGCCCGGGGTCACCAGCACCCCAAAAGGACAGTGGGGTGCCCAGGGACAGCACCCAGCCCCACAGGACGAGCCGCTCACAGCCCCTCTCCGGGCATGAGGCTGCATTTTGTACCGTTCCTAAAAATATTCCTGAGCCTTCAAGTGAAAACCCGGTGGCTTGGATCTGAAAATCAAAATGGGAACAGCTGAGCTGCATCCCATCGTGTTTTCTCACCTCCTCTCCTTTCTCTCCTCACTTCTTCCAGATCGGGGAGAGGGTGGCAAAGGAGTGACCAAAAATGTAGAAAAACGAGGCAAGGAAACGTTTTCCTCCTGTTTATTTTTTAGCTTGTTTGAGAGAAGAGCAAGTTTTTATAAGCACAGACATTTATTTTATTAGGAAAAGGGATTTTTTAAAAACTGCTTTGGGTTTTTCTTTAATTCCAGTGAAAGAGGATTGTTATGGGATTGTTATTTTGGTCAATGTCCATGTGGAGAAGCCAAATCCACCCAGGCTCTGTCCGGAAAACCATTTTCCTCTCTTCTTCTTCTGTGGAGAAACTGAGGCAGAATTTCCAGGTGTGCCYAGCTTTGGGGTGTCCAGGGCACCTCAGGCCTGGTTTCCAGAGAGGCTTTGGTGTGACAGGGTGTGGTTACTGTGGATGTAAATCCCAATCCTGCTGGGATGGAGCTGCTGGGATGGAGCTGCTCCCTGGGGGGGCTCTGGGAGATGCGGGTGCTGAGGGGCCACGGGAGCAGGTACAAGTGAGATCATTGCCTCTGACAGGCTCCTGACCCTCTGCTGCTCTCCCAAACCTTCCCCATGCCTGCCCTGCCCTGTGCCTGCAGCCCCTGGAGCCTCCAGAGTGGGAATCGGAGTGGGAGAGGGAGAAACTCCATSAGACAAATTCCCCGTTAATCTCAGACCACCCTTTGCTGTCAGAACCAGGAGCTGAACTGGTCTGGGGAGTCAGCAGGAGGTGAATCCTTCCTATTGATCCTTGCCCAGCCAGGAAATGCCCGGAATTACCCTGAATTACACCGGAATTTGAGTGGGATGGGGGCGGGAGGGGGAAATCCGGGCCCTGAAAATATTCACGCTGCACATTAACACGTACTTGAAGCCTGTGATTCCGCAAATGTTTATCTGGCATTAATATTTGGAAAACTGCACTGAAATCTGCCACTGGTGCTTTATTCATCAGCAGCGTTTGAAGCCTGTGGAATCCATAACACATCCATGCASGGACAGCAGCTGGAGGATGTGCCTGGGCTGGGAAAGGGAGATTTCTGCTCCTGCTTCCAGAGCAGGGAGCCCAAAACGAGCTCCTTCCCACGCCAGCCTCGCTGTGTGACTGCAGCAGTTCACTCCTGTGCCGGGTGTTGGACCCATCTGACTCCAAGCAAAAATAATTCCATGAAAATGGGGTGGGAATGGATTCCTGGGGSCACCAGGAAGGGGACTGGGGGTAGGGAAAATGCTTTTTCCAAGCTTAATGTCTCGTGTGGGTCTGGCAGGGCTGTGGGAGCAACTGGCCCTGCACAGAGTCCTGTCCCCCATTCCCAGCTCCATCCGAGCCGCTGTTGGATATGGAAGAGGGGGATGTGGCCCACGGTGGCTCTTGGAGCTCTGATGCTCAGCCCCGAACTGGAAGCTTTGCTGGGGAGCCCCCAGTGCCTGCCTGGAGCAGCAGGGTGGGATTTCAGCCCATCCCACTCCCCCGTGTGCTTTCCCCRGGCTCGAATTCCACGTCAGGCTCATCCTGGCTCCAGTTTCCTGCCTTCCTGCATCCACTTGGCCAAACAGCCCGAGCCTGGAGCAGCGTGGAGGGGGAAGCACAGGACACGGAGACAAACGCTCGGCGCTGCTGGCGCGGGGAGCTCGTTCCCCCTCTTGTTCCTTGACACTGCAATTGATACCGGCCTTAATGGACTGCACTTCCACTGCCAGTTTCCTGGGAAAACGACTCCCAGTTAYGCCAAACGTTTAACTTTAGGAACAAGCAGAACTGCACACAGCCCCCATTGTGCACATCATGTTTTTGCTGAGCCTCTAACCTCTGCTGCCRTTTGGCACCGCAGCCCAAAGGGGAGCTCCGGGGGCTGCAGGCTGCGAACGGTGCCAGGATGCAGCAGGATGGAATTTTGGAATTACAGTGCTGGCAGGGAGACCTCCAGCTGGGATTTTTTTATTTTCATTTATCCTCGTTTTGCAGCCAGGACGTGCCAAAAGCCGTGTTTATGGGCTGGGCCAGCGCAGAGCCAGGAGGTGCCTGTTGCTCCCACCTGCCCTGGCGCTTCCAGACTTGGAGTCAGATCCTTTATTTTCAGCTCCATGATTCCTCCCCATCTGAGCACTCCTGCATAATTAAGAGGTGAAGCTGGCAGGCTGCATGCAGCTAATACAGATATGATTAATTTCCATCCCTCTGTTTGATTTGGAAGGTTGTCCTTCCCGAGGCAGACGCTCCATCCCAGATGGATGGAAAGCTGCCAGCCGGACGTGTCTTGGAGGGACAGCGGGACAAGACACGGGGAAAGTTTGGTGCTTTGAAAAAGTGACCTTTCTTGGGAACCAATTTGTCACTTCCCACCACCATCTGCTGACTCGTCAGCTGCATCCATCATCACCGTGCGAAAAAGGCCTGGAAAAGTCAATTAAAGTGAGAACCGGTGGCAAACGGGGTCTGTGCAAATTGTTTAGGGAAAGGAGGGGGAAAACCCYCCCCATTGTGTGGGTAACATCCTTTCCATCATCCCCCACCACATCCCAGGGAGGTTTCCAGGGAGCAAAGCTGCGCTGGAGTCTCTGGGAGCTTTCCGCTGCCGAGGGGGCGATAAGCTGGAGCGGATGCCCGGGGATCCGGGAAGCACCTGAGTGAYGGACACGTGTTTTTCGGGAGGGCTCGGCCCCAATGGAGCGTTGCTGACGGCTGTGACAGCAGCAGCTCCCCTGTGACACCCTCGTGTGCTCGTGTCCTGTTGACTGCTCTGACGGAGCCAGGTGACAAATGGCATTCCCAGGCTGGGCAGTGTTGTTCCCTGTATCCCTCCCCAGCCAGGCAGGAATGCTGCCACGCTCCCTGCTCTCACACCCCACGGAGCCTGTTGGATGCAGGAGGATTTCACGGCTTCCCCGACTTTTCCTCCTGCCCCTCTCCTGGCTGCTCCCAGACTCCCTCATGCATGGCACCGGGATGTGCCTGGCTTGATCCCAAACCCTCCGGCATCAGCTCCTGTCTGGCGGTCCCGGGAGAGCACGGATGAGTTCCTGCACAATTCCCTTCCTCTCTCAGCACCTCATTTGTCTGGAGAGGGATGACAGTGCAGGGTTTGTGTTCCCAGGAGGGATCGGTGTGCGAGGCTCTGCGAGGGTGGGAAAAGGGGCCTCAGGAAGACTCAAAGTGGCAACTTTTGATATGATTGTGATGTGCCAATTACAGCAGAAATGTCATTGACACAGGTGTCATCTCAGTGCTGGTGCATTCACATCCTAAACCCTTTGTCCTGCAGGCTCAGGATCTAAAAGCACAATCCAGGAGAGAGGAATTTTTCCATCTTATAAATGGGGAAGCTGAGGCAGCAGGAGCTCTGCCTCCGCTGTGGGACCACCGGGAACAGCTSAAGAACCTGGGGAGGGAGCAAAGGGGACCTGCCTGGAAACGGGAAACTCGGAAAACTCCAGCGCAGATAACGACATTCCTTGCCTGGGRAACCTGTTTCCATGCAGGCCAGGCAGCTGGACAGGGGCACCTGCGCAGGTGAGGGACTGCAGTGCCTGTGCGTGGATATAAAGGGAGGGAAACCAGCAGGAGCATCCAGCTGTGACAGGAGGGAGAAGAGCTCTGAGCTCCAGCATCCCGTGGCTGCACCCCCCAGGTAGGTCTGGGCACCTCTTGGCCACGGCAGAGCCAGCTCTGGGGAGGAGGAGGAGGGAACAAAATCCATGCTGAACCAGGGGGGAAGGTGCTTTTTGCTCATCCCATCTCGGGAGCGGCGATCCCAGCAGCTCCTGCCTCCCGTGGGCACCCAGCAGAGCTGTGGGGAGCCTGGGTGCCCTCTGTGCTYGGGGAGCTGCTCCGAGCAGGCAGAAGGTGACTCTCAGACAGGTCCTGGTGACGGGAATGGTTGGATTTTTGGGAAGCAGCWTGGCAGGTGAATGTCCTGTCCTGTCACTGTCCCCTCCTGTTCCCAGCCTGGCACCTGGCTCTGTTTGCTGGGAGGAGGAGCAGAGCTGGCACCTCTGTCCCAGCCCCGTGTGCCCTCTGTGCTGATGCTGAGCTCAGGATCCTCCCGCTTTGTGCTTTCCCTTTGGAGCTGGGAAGCAAATTCACCAAGCACTCTCCACCTGGAGAGGCGCCGAGCCACAGATCTCCGGGCTGGAATGCAGGTCCTGCTGGCAGGGCAAGGCAGGGCCATTCCAAAAGGATATTCCTGAGTGGAGAAGTGTGTGGAGGTGTGTTCCTCTGGGAGAAGAGGGAGCGAATCAATTCCCGAAGGGATTAGCCAAGAGGAGATGAAGGAGGTGACTGGGTTTGTTTCTTCGTATTCAGCAGTATTTTATTTATTTATTTATTTATTTACTGCAGTGATAGAACAAATGAAAAAGCACAAAATATTGATGCCGCTGAGGTAACACGGGAGAGCCTGAGAAATCCTGCCTGGATCCCCGCAGGAAGCAGGGCTGGGACACCCTGGGATGTCCCAGGGCAGGTGGTGGCTCTGGTACCCTGGTTTGGGTGGGCAGGGGGAGATGGCACCAGTGCAGAGCCCAGGGAAGGGAGAGGAGAGGATGTGAGTGGCAGGTGCTATGGAAAGGGAATATTTATTAACTTCCACTGGCCCCGGTTCAATATCAGCTGATATGTATGGGAAATCTAATTCAGGAGTCAAATTTGACCAAACAATGTCTTTTCAATAATGCCCAAACCAAGAGGTTGCCGAAACTAATTAAGGATCAGGCTCCAATCAGGTGCAGTAGTTAAGCTGTAGGACCAGACTTCATTAAATCTGTCCAGAGAGAATATTTTAATATTTAAAGAGAACATTCAATGTTTACGTAAGTCCCTTCCTGACGTGAAGTCACAGTTAGATCACTTCAGAGGGTGGTTTTAAAGCCCTTTATTCCAGGCTCAGACAGAGCTGGGCTGGCAAACGCCTTTCCCATCTCCCTTGGACACAAGGAGGCTTCTTAAAAGATCTGGTCCATCAAGGGAGGTTTCCAGTGGTGAGGAATATCAAAACAAAAATTAACAAAACCGCCGTCTGAAGGTTTTTGTCTCTCGCAGCATCTCCGTCTCCCGTGCTGGAGCTGGGATTGATGGATTTGCTCGGGATGTGTGCAGCTCTTAAAACAACCCAGCTGGAGGGCTCAGGCTCGAGAACTGAGGGAGGCTGGAGCAGTGCTCGAGGGCTGGGCTTGAAATCACTGGAGATGTTGCTCGAGAACAAATCTGTTTACACAAACAGGTTTGAGAGGAGAATTGTCAGTCAAGACACTTCTATTCTCAGCTCAGGAGCAACTGGAAGAGTAAATCTCCCTGTGGTTAGCTGGGGGTGAGCTGGATTGCAGCTGGTGCAGAGCCAAAGGCGTTTCTGGTCGAACATCCCTCTCCACTCTCACCCTGGTGTCTCCTTTCCCGTGCTGTCCAGGCTCTCAGGATGGTTTCCAGGAAGGTGGTGGCCAGTTTGCTCCTGGTGTACCTGGTGTCCATGCTGGCTGAGCAGACCAAAGGCTTCGTGCCCTTCTTCACCCAGAGCGACTTCCAGAAAATGCAGGTAACCCCTCCGGAATGAATAAACCAGGGAAGGTGTTTGTCCCTCCCTCCCTCATCCCCCAAACTGCCTGTGCACACCTTCTGTTCAACAGGAGGCATTGTGAGATCACCTGTGTCCTGCCCTCCTCCCAAAATCCAGGAATTTGGGGGTGGGGGGGGGGGACAGAGACAATTTTTAARGTGTAAGACTCAAAAGGAAGAGCCTGGACCCCTTTCCAAAAGGTCAGACACGCCTGTGGGGGTGTCACCTGCAGCCCGGGGGGGTCCTTTTCCTTTCCTCGCTGCTGGAATTCTCCAGGAGCAGCTGCAGCCTCCCATCAGCACGGTGATGGCTCTTTTGTTGTAACAAATAATTAACCATCCCCCGGCTGGTTGTCACCTCTGGGACGTGCAGAGAGAACGTTTTCCCTTTTGATGTGAAACTAATACTGCTGAAAGGTGTCAGGCAGGCTCAGAGACTGCAGCTGCTGAGACACAGCCCACRGTGAGCTTCCCCCATGCCGCTGAGCCCGCGGATACCGGGAAAAATCCCATTTCCAGCACCTACCCCTGGGTGGCAGCTGCATTTTGTGGGAGCGCGGGCATCCTGCAGCGTCCTTGAGGAGGAGGGGGACCCACACACGGTCCCCAGGGTGATTGTTCCTACACCACAACCTTTGTAGCTCCGTGCCTGCCAGGGATTGGGGGTTTTCTGGATGAACAAAGGGGAAATCCATCCCCCAAAGGCCGAATTCCAGTCCCCAAAGGCCACTCCGGCCACAGCTGATGGGCCCTTCCCAGGAGGGTTCCACGCTGGCTCCGGGCAGTGGAGGGACCTCCCCTGCTGCTGGTTCTGTGCCCAGCAGGGTGGATTCCTGGCTGTTGGGACGGTGCGGAGCGGGTTTGGGACCCTCAGGATGTTGCATCCCAGCATCACCAACTGCCCCCTTCGCTCTCTGCCCCAAAGCTGCAGGAAAAGGAGAGGAGCAAGGTAGGGCAGAAGAAATCCCTGAGCTTGCTGCAGCAGCTGGAAGAGGGAGGCTTTCCTGAGCAACCCAGCGTGGATGTCAGCGCAGCCAGGACCTTGCAGGTATGTGGAGCCACCTGACTCTGAGGAGCCCACGAGGACACGCAGAGGGACAAGGAGTCCAAGAGATGTCCTCTGCCAGTCCTGCCTGGTTGCATCAGAGAGAGGTTTTACCTCCACCCCATAAATTATCTTGGATATTCAGCGGCAAGGTCACCACTGAGACCCAACTGCTTCTCCCTTAGGGAGATGGGAACAGCACGAGGTCTGTGTTTGCCAGCCAAGTGCCAGGCAGGAACTCCCAGTTCTGTTCAGCTCCTGCTCAGTGGCACCTCTGACCCCACAGTTCTCTGCGAGGCCTTATTTATAAACYTGGGCCCCAAGTCTGTGTACAGAGCAGAAAATGGGCAATTTTAGGGATTTAAGTGCCAGGCTAAGCCCTCAAAGGCAGACTTACCTGGTGAGCCAAGTCTGAAAATTCTGCTTTTCCACTTGAGCTTTTCCACTTGAGCACAGGCAACTTTTCACCTGCCTGTGCAGCCACTCCTGCAGGGAGCTCAGCCGTTCTCTGCCAGCCAAAGCAGGGTTCAGGTCCCCCCAAACAGGGATAGAGCGAGTGGGACAGGCAGCAGGACCAGCCAGGCTGGAATTTGGCCAAGACACAGCTTCATGTGCAACTCCTCCTGCACTCGTGGTGCACCAACACCCAGTAACGGGATTTAAACAGCAAGAAGTCCCAGTTCAAAGTGTGAAATAACCAGCACATCCCCACATCTGACCAGAGCAGAACAGCTCTGTTTGCTTCGGGCACATCTGAGCCACGGCTGGCTCCGAGGGCAGCAGGATGGAGCAGGACCACGGCTCATCCTCAGCTGCTGTGGGGCAGGAGCTCTGCAGGCTCGGGCTGCAAGGGTCGATGTGTGTCACAGTGGAGGATTATAAGGTTCAGAAATGATTTTCTTTGCAGGCCCTGCTGCCAGGAGGYGCCTTTATCTGGCTTTCTGAGTCAGCCCACGGGTTATGCAACAGCGCTCTGAACCACACCAGAGCGTGTTGCCTTCAAAATGTTGCTTTTCCTCATATGAGGATCATTCTATTCCCTCTAAATCCACCCTAAACCCTCCACCAACGCGATCAAACTGGGGTCAAACTGGGGTCAAACCCCAACCTGTCTCCCTCTGCTCCCTCAGCTTTCCCTTCTGACTTCTCTGGCTTCCTCCACAGCGGGCCCTTCCTGTCAGAGCTTGGCTCACCCCAAGGCAGCTGGAAAAATACCAAGATGTCCTGGAGAAACTGCTGGCAGAGCTGTTACAGGACACCCCAGACGGTACTGTCAGGGGGTTGATTTCTGTCTTGGGAATTCTGCCTTTCCTTCTTCTCACCAGCTCATCAGCACGGAGATATTTATATTCCCCAGAAGGGCTTTTGTGTCATGTTTGCTCACTTTGTGGAGCCCTCAGATCCCAACCGCTCCCGTGTGCACCCTTCTGGGAAGGTTATTCCCTGGGAAGGTGCTGCCTGTGCCCTAGAGCTGATAGTGGCTGTCAGCAGCAGCACAACCCTTCCCAGCAGCTCCGTTTGCCGCTTCCCTACTCCTCCTCCTCCTCCTCCTCCTCCTCCTCCTCCTCCTCCTCCTCCTCCCAAAAAGTCCTCAGTCTCCAGGGAGCAATTTCCAGCAGAGCTTGGAACACCAGCTGTACCTGCGAGGCAGCTCAGCACGTGCAGCCAGCTCGGAACACCTCACTCCCCCCACGGGGGCTTAACACCAGCACTTAATTACACTGGAATTTGATGCAAATCCTCCTTTTCCTTCGGGCTTTTCCTGTGTGGGAATTGCAGCAGCAGATATCCAGGGGCAGGCTGGTGTGCAGCTCTTGCTGCCCGCAGGCTGAGGGATGGTGGGATGGGGCTGGCCCCGCACCTTTGCCTCGTCTGGGATGTTTAATCACGGGAAAGGGGGTGCCACCCTCCCCSTGGGATTGTTCTGCTCTGCCTGTGCCGATCCCACTTTGCCTTTGAGCTTCCAGGTGGGGAGCTGAGGAGGAGGAAACAACACATAAAGCTCTGGAAAGACTGAATGACAAATTTAAGGACACTTGTGCTCTTTTCTATTTAGCTGACTGATATCTGCAGCATCAGAAGAGAAAGCTGGAGCTGCTCGAGCTGAAAGACTCCACTTATGTAAACGAAATCTGTGAGAGAGATTAACCAAATCTGAGGTGAGATAATAAAATGCACAGCGTAATTAAATGGAGGATTTGTGTCTTCTGTCCTGTGAGCCTCTCAAGCAGATGGGGAGTGCCCAGCATGGGGAAGCACAGGGAGGGAGGGCTCCAGGTTCTGGAGAACATCCAGGTCTTCCTGAGCACTGGAGAGTCAGTCCTGTGAGGAGCAGGGAGGGAGCTGGGGGGAGAAAAGGAGGCTCAGGGGGGACCTTCTGGCTCTGCACAACTCCTGACAGGAGGGGGCAGCCAGGGGGGGTCGGGCTCTGCTCCCAAGGGACAGGATGAGAGGGAATGGCCTCAAGCTGTGCCAGGGGAGGGTCAGGCTGGACATCAGGAGGAATTTCCTCATGGAAAGGGTGGTCAGGCCTTGGCAGGGGCTGCCCAGGGAGGTTCGGAGTCCCCATCCCTGGAGGTGTCCAAGGAACACCTGGATGTGGCACTCAGTGTTCTGGGCTGGGGACAAGGTGGGGATGGGGCACAGGTTGGACTCTGTGATCCTGGAGGGCTTTTCCAACCTCAAGGATTCTAGGATTCTGTGAAATCCTAGTGTAGTGAAGCCCAAGTAATTAATCTTCGAGCACTAGGAAATTTTAGCCCTCCCTTTTGGCAGTGAGGGAAACTGAGGCAAACCTTTACCAGATCTCCTGGCCAAAGAGGTGACACAAGGTGGGGAGCATTGAGGGGGGACTTGGGTATCCCTAACCCASTTCCCTGCTCCAGGAGGGCACTCTGGAATATTCCCACACTGCTGGAGAATGCAGGAGCCCTGATGGGCAGCTCCTCCCTGTTCCCAACCCCCTCCTGCGAGCTGGGGATGTGAATCCAGCAGCACAGTGAGGAACAGCCGTGCCAGGCACAGAGTGAGGGCACAGCACACAGCTCTGCCCTTTCTCCTGCCTCTCAAACACACCCCGAGGTGAAATCCTGCTTCCACTTGAACATCCTGCTCTCCATTTCCATACCTTTGGCTTATCTTAGAGCTACTCCTCTCTGCTGGCAGCAGGAAATCCAACACATGTAAAGGACGGATGGATGAGATCAATGGTATGTACGTGAATATATCCAGTTCCAATCCAATTTTATCCTCCCAACCTAACACGAGTTCTGTTCTCACTGAGCTCGTTCCAAGAGCTCTGTTTGTGCTGGAACAACACCCCTTGGAGCACTCTGCTGTCACCAGCCCTCGGGAGAGGAGAAATCTCCCGATGTGTAATGGAACAGCCAGCAAGGAGTGCATTACAGCTCTAATGTTTGATCCAAAGGCACACTCCTTGTCCATGGACTGATCAGCTCTGGGAAGCTCCCACTTTGCAGGGACTGTTGCTGAGGCAGGGTGAGCTGTGGAATCGCTCTGATGACTCTGAGTGGGAGGGAGATGGGAAATAACACATTCCATTAGGCTGGAAGGCAGAGCAGCCTGGGCTGCTGGGCTGTGGGAGCTCAGTCTGGTGATATCCACGGAAGAGCCAGCATGGAAATCAGGGAAGGGGCTGTGCCACATTTACCCCAGTGTGCAGCGAGATCAGAGACTTGGCTTCAGAGGGCACCTCTTGCCTTTGGAGAGACCCAAACCTTTACTCCAGGTTTGATTTTGCCACAGGAAAACAAGGAGAATTCCCCCTCGAGGGGCAAACTCCTCCCAAATCCACTCCATAAGCTCCACCGCAGGTCAGAGCTGTCCCTCCAGTGCGCCCTTTTCCCAGCTCCTTCACTCCCGTCGTTTTCCAGGCTGACAGCTCCCCTGTGCCATCCAGCAAGGAAAGTTTTCCAGTGACAGCAAGAAAGAAAGTGAACATGAGCCTCTTGGATTTGGTTCCCAGACCGTTTCCCACCTGGGTGATGGTGGGGTGGAGATTTCCAGAGGGAGATCCACCCCTGGGGCTCTGCAGGGAGATCTCCCTCTGCTCCTACACTTGGACCCAGACAAGCTGCAGCAGCAAGGGCCTGCTTTGACCCTGGCCATGGATTCTGCCAGTGGCTCTTCCCAGTTTTCCCAGCTGTAACTGAGCTCAGGATGTAGTGGCTGGTTGTAACAGAGACCACAGGAACCCCTGTCCTGTCCTGCAGCAACAACTGTGTTGGCCAAACAGGCACCAGCTTTTGGGAGTACATTCCTTCCACCCTCAGGGGCCTGAGCAGGGGAAGCAGAAATTCTTCCACTGGAAAGAGATGGAGGGACCCCAACCACCCCCCCAGGCTGCCAGGGCTCTGGTTAAGAAGGAAGCGGTCTCCAGGTTCCAGGACAGATCCGTATCCCCCGTGCCCTGGACGGTGCCTTGGCAGCCCCCAGCAGCCAGGTCACACGTGCAGGCRGGCAGGGAGCATCTGCTGCTCCAGAAACCAAACAAGAGTCTCGTGGTGGGATGAGCAGCCCAGCAGTGGGGGGAAAGAGGCAGGGAAAGAGGARGGAAGGAACGGAATCCCCTGTGACTTTGTAAGGTACTGAGGAGCTCGGCAGGCCCAGGGTGGGTGGGTGCGGGTTCTGGGGTCACAGCTGTGCCGTGGCCGCGAGTGACAGGGTGACAAGCCCCACAAAGCGGCACAGGCGGCTCCCCAGAGAGCCCCGGCACTCTGTGTCACCCACACGCCGCGCGTCAGGAGGTGGGTGGGGACGCCGGGTTCCGGCAGCCCATCGGTGAGCGCCGGAAGGGTTCAGCTGTGGGTTTGGGGTGCAGCCATTCCCCCGCTCGGGCACGGATCCGCTCCCAGGGCTCCGCTCGCACCAGCCCCGTCTCGCTGCCGGCGCAGACGGAGCAGCCGGCGCGGCGCGTCTGCTCCTGCGGCATCTGAGCCGCTGCCAGCAGCTCTCAGGCAGCTCCTGGGCTCGCAGGGGAGGGGGAGGCTGTCCCCGCGTGCCGTCCCGGCTCCCCGCAGCCGGCTCCGGCTGTTGCCAGCCAAGAGGCTCGGGAACCGGGAAGCGCTTTTCGCCGAGCCCATCTGCGGCCTCGGCAGGCCCTGCCCGCCCCGCGCCGCTTGGTGCTCCCAGAGCCACGAGGGTGATGAAGGGGCCGCAAAAATAGAAAATCCGCTGCTAAATTCGTCGTTGGCGCCGCGGGCAGAGGGACGGGAGCRAAGATTGCCCGCGGGGATACGGGCTCTGACACTTCTGCTCCTTCTGCCTTCCCTGTGGGGTCCAGGTGCCTTCCAGGGAAGGCAGGGACTCTCCCATGGGTCGTCTTGGTAGGGAGGAAGGGAGAGAGGTCATGGATTTCTCTCCACACAAAAAAGGCATCTGGTCCTGCTGAGCTTTGGTGTTGCCAACCTCCTCCTGAGGAGGAATCACAGCTTTTCCCACATCCTCCAGTTCTCCACCACCACTTCCATGTTCTCCCCTCTGAAGGTCGGGCAATGAGGCTGCTGGGCCAAACCCTGCTCTGGGGTAACTTCCCTGAYGGACAGAAACACAAGTAGAAAGGATGGGTTTGGGCTTTTTCTGCTGTTTTCTCCAGAACAAGGTGAGTTCATGTAATTCCCAGGTTTTGTACCATCTGCGTGTCCGGGCAGAGCTTCTGCAAAGTGAGAGCTGTGAGCTCACAGGATCCGTGTGATAGGAGCAAATTGGAATTCTTTATTTACATTAGACCCGTCTGCACATCCTGAGCTGTCAGTGGAGCACAGGGGAGGCTCAGCTTAGCGCRTTCACACTTCCCAGTGTAGCTGAGTTTGCTCTTTTAATGGGCTCCCTGGCCTCTGCTGAGGATAAATTTGCTGTTGCCAACCAGATGAACAAATCTCAGCATCTTGATGCTGCTTTCTTGGATAAATTGGGAAGAGTAAGGTGAGATTTGAAACACTGGACAAGGAGAGGTGTCCTGAAAGGATTAGTGACAGGACGAGAGGATACATCCTCAAGCTGTGCCAGGGGAGGGTCAGGTTGGACATCAGGAAGAATTTCTTCATGGAAAGGGTTGTTAAACATTGGAAGGGGCTGCCCAGGGAGGTTTGGAGTCCCCATCCCTGGAGGTGTCCAAGGAACACCTGGACATGGCACTCAGTGCTSTGGGCTGGGAACAAGGTGGGGATGGGGCACAGATCGGATGTGATGGTCTTGGAGGTCTTTTCCAACCTCAGCGACTCTGGGATTCTGTGATTTTTGCTGGGAGGGCACAGCTCAGCTCTTTCAGCCTCGTGCTCCCCCGGAGCCTCCCTCTCCCCACAGGTCGCATTCCCGAGGGACCAGGGCGTGTCCCCCACTCCGGTGTGGCGCATCTATCACCGAACCCGTGACACGCAGCCAGCCCTCAGCACCTTCGGCACCGCCGTTCCATTACCTTTAATTAAATTCCGACATTACGCCACCGTATTTCAGCCGCTTTCATCGCTTTCTTTAGCGGCGGCGGCAGGAAAAAGCAATTACTGYTCATCACGGCCGTGCCAAAATAAATTTACAAGTCAGTGCTTGGTTTTGCCATTTTAGGTGCGGGGTGGGCAGGGACCCCCCTTCCTGGGAAATACTTCGTGGATCCAGCTCCTGGTCCTGCCTGGGGCTCTGGAAGAGCTCAGCCACTGGRCGGCGATGAGGGAAACGCGTGTGGGGATGGCAGGTGGCTGTGAAAGACATGTTTTTTTGGCGAATGGCCCTAAAAGTGTCAGAACGTCGGGGTGAGTGAAGCGGGAGCTGCTCGAAGAGCAGCCCCAGACAGCCACGGGGGACAACCCATCATCGACACCGCTTCGCCCCGCAGCTGACGCAGCTTTCGCCTGTTGCTTTCCCCATTTCTCCCCCTTTTCCCCGCTCCGCTCTGATCCCTCAGGACACGGCGGGACGGGGAGGCCTCGCCTCCCTTGACCTTCCCAACATGGCGCCCGCCCGGCGCCCTTTCCCTGCACRGCCCGTGCCCCTCCCAACATGGCGCCCACCCCGCGCCCTTTCCCCGCGCGGCTCGTTCCCTTCCCAACATGGCGGCGGCAGGGGCGCGCCGGGCCCCTCCCAAGATGGCGGCGGCGCTTCCCGCCCGCGGGGCGCTTCCGGCGGGGCCTGGCGCGGCCATGGCGGAGCTGACGGACGCGGAGCTCCGCAAGGAGCTGCTGGCGCTCGGCTACCGCCCGGGGCCCATCACCGCCACCACCCGCAAGGTCTACATCAAGAAGCTGGGCTGCCTGCGGGCCGAGGTGGCGGCGGCCCGGCGCAGCGGTCGCGCCGCGCCGCCCAGCCCGGGCCGCTCCTCCGCAGGGCCGCCGCAGGCCTCGCCCTCGCGGCAGCGCTCCGGCTTCACCAGCGGCACCGGCGGGGCCGCCCGGGAGAGTGAGGAGGAGGAAGAGGAGGAGGAGGAGGAAGAGGAGGAGGAGGAAATGGGGCGGCCGCCCGCGTCCCGCTGGGGGACGTCGGGGGAGGGCGGCGGGCAGGCCTGGGGGGACCCGCGGGGGTCCCCGCCGGGCCGGGGCGGAGGCCTCAGGGCTGAGGGCCTGTCCCGGGATCACCTCGGGGGGCTGAGCTCCTCGGAGCAGTGGGGGACGACTGTGGAGAGGGGTGGAGGCGGGCTGGGGGCATCCCTGGCTGGGCACGGGAGGTTCAGTCCCCCCTCGCAGTGGGACACGTCCATAGAGAGGAGCGGGGGACTTGGGGGCCTTGGGGTGGACAGGGCCGGGGGGCTGAGCTCTGTGTCCCACTGGGACACGTCCGCGGACAGCGGCCGGGGGCTCAGCCAGGGGCTGGGGGCGACCCTGGATGGGTTTCGGGGCTCCTCACTGCAGTGGGGCGCGTCAGAGAGGAGTGGGGGGCTCAGCAGTGGCCTGAGACCAACCTTGGACAGGGTTCGGGGGTCRAACTCCGCATCCCAGTGGAGCCCGTCAGCTGAGAGGAGCGGGGGGCTCGGCAGCAGGGCTGGCTCGGGGTTGGATGGGGTTGGGGGGCTGAGCTCCACGCCCTACTGGGGCTCCTCGGCGGGCTCCAAACCTCTTTCCAGCGAGGAGAAATCCAGGAGCCATTGGGGGACAACGGGAGGGGGAATTGGGGCGCAGAGCTCCCGGGCTGCGTGGGACACAGCGGGGGAAAGGAAGGGGCTCTCCTCCAACAGCTGGTGGAGACGGGAGAGCGAGGTGACCCCCAGCACCCAGTGGGGCTCCTCGGCGGCTCCCGGGAGGTTCAGTAGCCTGTTCCGGAGAGGGAAGGAGGACCTGGGCTCCAGCGTTGGGAAGGAGGCAGAGCGGGATGCGGGCAGCCGGGCTGGGGGGCTCATCCGGCGCTTCCCGTGGCGGGCGAGCAGCGACGGGGGGCAYGGAGTTACCCCACGGACGGCCCTGCTGCGCTCAGCCCCGAGGCAGCAGCCGGAGGGAAAGGGGAAAGGCCTGGAGTATTACCTGTCCCAGTTCCTCTGCCTCGCCAGCTTGGTGCTGCTGCTGATTTTTCTGGGCATCCTCGTGGTGAAGATGGTTGGGTCAGGCTGGCTGGACAGGAGAGAGGAGAGCTGTACGTGCACTGGTTTAATTCTSATTTAAACTTTATTCCTCACCTTTAATCCTGTTTTCTCTTTATTGCTTCCATTGCCATCACATTTACCATTCTCATTGCCATTACCTGACATCTTTGTCCCTCTTCCCATCTCGCCTCTCCCATGGGAAACCTTGTTAGTAATGGAAAGCAAATCCAAAGTTTGCTTTTTACAAACGAGTATGGCCTTCAGTCCCTCAGAACCGTGGGGTTTATGTGGAGTGCCATTCCTGCTAGGCCAAGGATGCATTTTATGGATGCCTGCTGGGCCAGGGATGGATTTTATGGTGTGACACAATGTCTGTGTAGTACCTGGTATGTTTGATGTTCCCTCTGCCAGCATGGCCCTTCCTGGCCTTTATCCCAGGCAGGGGGAAAGTGCAGTGGATCAATTCAGCACTTCAGATGTGGCAGGGCTTCCATGAGGGATGAAAAGGGGCTTCCACAGCAGCTGGAAATGGGGATATTTCAGGCTTTGAGGGTTTGGGAAGGTGCCAATCCTGAGCCTGGGCATTCTGTGCCTGGGGAGGTTTGTGCCCTTCCCATGGGCTGGGAAAGCTGCTGCATTCCCAAAGCCAGGCTAAAACTGCCCTGTGTCACTGGATTCACCCCTTCCAGCTTTGACAGGAATTCTGGGGGCAGGAATCCTGCCCAGGTGTGGATTGTGCCGGCCCTGGGGCAGTGCAGAGCTCCAGGAGGGTTCATTTCCCTCCCTCCCTGGCTGTGCTGGGATATTCCAGGTGACTCTGGAGTGTAAAGATCAGCCTGAAGCATCTCCTCAAACAGGAGCTGTTAAAACATCCAGCCCCAGCGTTCACTCCCCAGCTGAGCACATTCATCACCTGCATCATTTGTGTGTTTTTCCCCAGTGCTGCTCCCAGAGCAGCTCCTGGAGGGGCCTGCTACCTCAAGGTGCTTCTGGGSGGGATTAACAATGGCAGCATCAGGCTTTAAGCAGAGCCTGCTTTTAAAAAGATAATTATTTTTGTGATCAAAGCTCTTGTTTGCAGCCAGCTAACTCACTCTCTTCTCTCTCCTAGTTAATCTCTTGCCTGTGGATTGTGACAAAAGCACGGATGAGGTAAGCATTTATTTATTTATCTTCTCAATCTTGTGAATTCTCCAGAACAGTGATTATTTTAGGTATKCTCTTCCACCCGTAGCAGTATCACTGTAAAATGATTAGTTCTGTCGTTTTACAGAAAAACTGGGACTTGATGAGTTGGAATTAATGGGCCGGATTAAGTTAGGGATGTGTATGAGAGTCTGAAAGATAAAAATTTAAATTCCCAATTATGTGAATCAATTCCTTTAACAGTTGTACCAGYGGTGGTATTGGTTTGCAATAAAGCTGTTTGCAGCTCTAACAGTACAGGATTTAATCCAATTCCCTAAACTCCACCATGGAGAGSCTGCACAGCCCTGTTCCCTCTGTGAGGATGGATGATTGGAAAAGCCATGGCTGCCCCATYCCTGGAAGTGGCCAGGGCTGGRTTGGATGGGGCTTGGAGCAACYTGGGATAGTGGAAGGTGTGGGGRRTRGAACTGGGTGATCTTTAAGGTCCCTTCCAACCCAAACATTCCATGATTAGGAGAGAGAAGATTTCATGTTGGATTCTGAGTTCTGGTGTGCTGGGATGTTCTGGAGGTGGTGGATCCATCCGTGGTGTTTCCAAGGCTGGTGCTGCAGGCTGGGCWGTGGGCTGGTGGCACTTTATAGAATCCCAGACTGGTTTGGACTGGAAGGGACTTAAAGCTCACCCAGTTCCAGGGAGGGTTAGGAACTTTCAGAGGATGCACAGGGTCACTTGTTCCTGGAACATGCCAGTCCCTGCTCGGGTGATCTGGTTGGAGCTGGTGGAGCAGGACTGAGCCAGACCCCAGTGCTGAGGTTCTGTTTGGTGTCTGGAGCTGCTCTGCCACCATCCCATTGTCCCTGCTCACGTGTGTCCCTGTCTGTGCCCTGCAGTTCTGCCAGGCCAAGCAGAAGGACGTGACCATGGCCGTGCTGCACGAGCTCTACAATTACCTGTCCGTGCAGGCAGGTGAGTGCCAGAGCACCCCAGCCCCTGCTGAGCCTGCAGGAGCTGCCTCTCCCAGCTCCTGCTCGTTTTTACCCCGCTTTGGAGTGTTTTGTGGAACAGTCAGTTCCCTCTGAGGAGCTCTGAGGCAGTCAGGTAACAGGGAAACAGGGAAGGGTGGGTTTATTTTTATTCTCCTATCACCCTGCGTTGGTGAGTGGGCCTTGTTGGGACTTGATGTGTTGGGAATTTGAGGTAGGACTGGTTGGTTTTATGATTTTCTTCTACCAGCAGCTTGAAATTGTCTTCAGGACAGAGCSAGGAAGTGTAAACTGGTGTGTTCTTACAAATAAAGTGACTTGAGAAATTGTCATTTCTGCTGAAATGTGGCAGCAGATGTGTGAGAGCCTCTCTCTTTCCTCACCACAGAGTGGGACAGGCTCTCTGAGCTGAGGAGCTGACCCAGCACAGTCCCTGCTCTACGAGTAAATCCAGCCCATCCCTGGTATTTTGGGGTGGAGGAGGCTGCTAGAAACCCAGTATATGAGTAGGGACTTGCTCAGCAAGGTTCACAGCAGTGGTAATGAGTAAAAGGGTTTCAGTTCCATTTTCTGTATTTCAGACCTCAAGGCTGAAGCCTTTGCATACTGAAGCTGCAGAGAATTCCTAAATCTTTTCAAATCTGACTTCGGATTTCCACCAGATTTACTTAGCACATTTGTTTAGTCAACTTGGTGAGGCAAGATTTAGAGGATTTAGTGCCTTGCCAGCATTTCTCTGCTGGCAGAGCTGTGATTTCAGCTCCTTGGAGGCATTCTGAACACTGATCATTAGCTCCACACCTCATACCTGGTGGCAGCAGGGCACAGCTGTGGCTCTGTGCTCTGCAAGGGGCAGAAGCAATACTTTTCCCCCTCATTGTGTGTTCAGCAGCTCTGAAGTGTCGGGTTTGATTGCCCTTATCCAGCAGCAGCTCTGAAGTGTGAGGTTTGATTGCCCTTATCCAACCTCTGCAGTGGCTGAGCATTTTATTAATAGTCATAATCTGATCTGCCTGCAATATAAATCTCACCCTGGAATCATTTTGCTCAGGGCTGATTGGAAAGGAGAGCATTTCTTGGGGTCCATTCAGAGCGTGGTGGTGCCGAGCTGTTCAAGGGCTTTTTTACAAACGTGATTTTTCTATTTGACTTTTTTTTTTTTTAACCAGGTAATTTTGAATGTGGAAACCCTGAGAACCTAAAAAGCAAATGCATTTGGGTTAGTGAGGCGAAGGAGCACGTGATGGTGAGTGAGCTCTGAGCAGCTTTGCTATAGCCCAGTGCTTAGTCTCTTATAAAGCAATAAATAATAGACACTAAAACAATTCACCGTCCATTTTACTTCCTCATCCTGCTTTGATTCTTTCCCATATCTCTCACTTCCCCTTTGGCCAGTCCTGTTCTCAGCAGTTCTTTGAAAATCATTTTCTCCTCCGTCTCTGATTCAGCCCCTGTAAATCTTAATGGTTTGTTGTTTCACCGGAGCCATCAGTCTTCTGAAACCAGAAATTTCCCTGGATTGAGGGCCGGGCAGAAGAAGGATTTTYCTATGCTGCAGAGTGTCAGGAGACAGACTGCTCTGATCTAGCATTCCATTTCTTTCCTGGTAAACTGTCAGTAAGATTATGTTGTATTTAGTGGTTAGTCCTAACAGTCTGGGATGGTGTTATTTCACAGAGTGCTTCATGCATCATCTCCCCAGTCAGAAGACTTTAGGCCAGGCAGACCTTCAGGCTTAGTTCTCCTTCCTCCAGTTTGCAGAATCCCGATAAGAGTTAACCTGGGGGACAGACCATATGGAATGAATTCTCCTACTCCTGTAATGAAATCCTGTTGTTCAGTACTTGAAATGAATGGAGGACTAATCTTCTTATGGCTTCCCTTGCACAGAATGTAACTGGCAGTTCCCCACAGAAGTTTGAAGCTGCCCTGCACTGGATACTGAACAGCAACAAGGATTTGGGAATTTGGTAAGGAGAAGCCCACTGTGTCAAAGTTGGGGATCTGGGTGTTGGCTGGGGTGTCATTGGCCAGGGTCTGTGGTGCCCTTTGGCTCCCAGACCTCGTTAGGCTTGGGCAGACAGGCTGGCATTGGCTGTGGCAGAGCTTGCTAGGCAAACTTCCAGAGCAAAAGTACAGCCCTGCAGCAGGATGGGAACTGAGCTCCCTCCAGGAGTCTGATTCCCAGCCCTGCCTGTGGGACACTGTCCAGGGATATGCTGCAGATGAGGGAAATGGGAGGTCAGGGCTGTTGTGGCCATCAGAGCTTGTGTTGTGCCTCCTGTGGGGTTTGGCAGGGCTGGTCCTGGTGTCCTGCCCACGATCCTGTGCCTACAGCTCTTCTTGAACTTGCCCACGTGGTCGCTTTTCCCGGGATAACTTCTCTCCAGTACGTTTGTGCGTTTGTGGGGCTGCATCCTTGGACCAAAGGGTTCATTGGCCAGCAGAGCCCTCTGTCCAGTGGGTGATGTCACCCAAGCTTTGGGATCCTCTGGAGCAAATCCYGAGGAGTTGGAGAGGGAAATGGATGTTGATTGATATCTTCAATGTCAGTTGTGTCTCTGGCAAAACACCCAGTGCACYGGCACTAAATCCCAGAATCACTGAGGCTGGAAAATTCCTCTAGGATGATCAAGTCCAAGCTTTGCCCGATCCCTGGTTTGTCACCCAGCCCAGAGCACTGAGTGCCACCTCCAGGCATTCCTTGGACACCTCCAGGGATGGAGACTCCACCASCTCCCTGGGCAGCCCCTTCCAATGCCTGACCACCCTTTCCATGGAGAAATTCCTGAATGGATGATCTGACTGACTGAAGGGTGGTGGTGGGTCACTGAGGGGGCATTTCTCAGCCAACAGGCTCCCTGCATGAGAGAAAGCAGCAATACTGGGTTTTCAGGGAAAAACCACAACATCCAGTCCGTAACCTAAGGAAAGAGTGTTATCCAGAGTCAGCAGCCATCATCACCTTCCTCTGGGAAGCGTGGGCTGCCTCCCGTCTGCGCTAACTCCAAAGTCTTAACAGTTGTTTGCGTTTTCACGTTGCTAAATGTGTCTCTGATTAAGTGAATTGCAGCAGTCGTGGTGCTGGGGTTGGTGGGCAAGGCTTGTCGGAATTCCCACTGCTCGATTTGCTCTTAAATATTCCTGCAGCTGCTGCTGTGATCCACGGATCAGACGGTGTCTGCTGCTTTGATTACTGGTGGTGTGCGAATTCCCAGGACGGGACATGGTTTCCTTAGGGGAAGGTCTGGATTTGTAGGTGGGCTGGGACCCAGAGTCTTCAAATTTTGTATTTTTATACTCCAGCACTTTCCGAGTCAGAAGCCGTGGGATACAATATCCTCCCACTTTTTATTTTCTTAATTAGCAGCTCTGCTGGCTGTTCCCCAAACGGATCCGCTTCCCTGGAGCTGGTGTGGCAGCATCCCCAAAACCCTGCCCCTGGCATTTTTAGCTACATGAGATTGTTTTTTACTTGCTAGTCTGAAAATGAGCTTTGCACTGGGTGATTCTGCTGCATGTTTTAAATATTTCCGTGGAATTTGGATTGTAAATAAGACAAGGGGGTGGGAAACAACTGTGTGTCTGCAGCTGCTGTAGAATCCAGAAGCGAGTCCGAGCTCCCAGCAGTTTGTGAGCTGAGCACCAGTAAATGGAGAAAACCTCTTTGTCTAATGGGCTGTTCAGTGCAGACAGAATTAGGAGCTTAAAAAATAAAATCCTCTTTGGTCCAGTTCCCCTGGATCCGGTGGCTCTCCCTTAGATCAGTCCATGCCTGTGAGCTGTGGGAATGGCATCAGCGTGTGGAGTGAGCCTGGGGCAGGTCAGGGGCTCGGGAGCAGCACTGGAGGGCTGAGGGCTCTGCAGGGCTCTCTGCTGATGCTCTGCCACTCTTTGAGCTGCTCCTGCTCCCAGGCTGGGTCCTCCAGCTCTCCCTGCCGGGGCTGAGCAGCGACTCTGACTCAGGGAACGTTTCCATCTCCGTGCTGGGAGGTGGGAATCCAATTTGGAGTTCAGTCTTCTGCCCGCTGAGAGGGGCTGTCAGAGAGGCTGCACAGGGAGACTTCCACGTGCCGGTGGGAGTTGCAGCCCCGCTGCCTTTCTGAAGCCACATCCATCCTTGGCTAAGCAGCCATTCCCAAAACGTTSTGGCAGGAGGCTCTGCCTGGATGTCGGGGCGTTCCCCGTGAGCCGCGCAGGAGCTGCTGCGTCCGCAGTCTGTTTGTTCTCCCTGTTTGATTAAAGACTGCGGTTGGAGCCTGCTCTCTTCAGCGAGGGTTTCTGCCTCTTCCCCTCAGGTTGAAAGGCAGGGACCTGTCGGAGCCGGTKTCCAGCGTGGAGGAAGTGTTCTGCCTGGAATCTGCCCACCCCCAGATGGGCCTCGGCTGCCGCTTCCGCCGGGCCGTGATCACGGCCATCATGAACCTGTTCCTGTTCTTCTGGAGTAAGTGGGTGCTGGGGCTCAGCCTGCCCCTGGCAGCTGCAGGGATGAGCCCCTGTGGTCACACACGTTCCTCAGCCGTGGGAAATGCCTAACAGAGGTGAAATAAATCTGCCGATGAGTTAATGTCTAATTAACCTTTGTTCTGGCAGCACAGGGAGGCCCCCAGCCCTGCTCGTGTGCTCTGAGTGCTTAAAACTTGCTTTAAATCAGGCAGCTGATGAGCTCTCTGGGTATTCCTCAAGTACCCGTTATTATGGGCTGCAAAATAAGTGTGTTAACTTCCCTAAAAGAGTCGGTTTTTCTTTTTTTCTTGCTCTAAGCTCCCAAGTCCTCCAGCCTCTTTAATAATGACTTGTAGCATTTCAGGGTTGGAGGTTTTATTGGAATAGTCTGTCATGCCTCAGCTGAGACAGGGGTTTTACCCAGCGAGGTGATAACGAGAGCTGTGTGACTGCAGGAGTTCATAATCCAGCCTGACAGGAGGGGGTGACAGGGGACAGTTATGTTTATTGCAGACACTGAAGTCCTACCGGGGGCATTGTCAGTGCTAAACCTTCCATACAGATCTCCTGCATTTTGGGCTGGCAGAGGAGCCCCAGGCTTTATTTCCCTATCCAGCAGCTCTCCATGGAGCAGTGAAACCTGACAGTCTTCCAAAGTGATCCTTGTGGGGGAAGCCTCTGGCAGAGACTCCTCTGGGATTTGGAGAACTGGGGCCCTGTGGTTGTGCTGAGGTTTGTTTTGTGAGGGGCAGCTCCGTGCTGGGGCCTTCCARCCACCTCATCCCACATCCACAGGTGCCCTGCTGCTGCAGGTGGGGGCAGCACCAAGGGGTTTTGGGGTGCAGCTGCACTGRGGAACAAAATGAACCACTTGGATTCAGTTCCAAAGCAGGCCTGGGTCACAGGGGTTGTCAGAACTGAACCTGCATCCAGCAATACACAACTGTCAGTTCCTGAATTCCCCTTGTTTTTATTCTCCTAGGTCTGATAACCCTTTGGGGGATCCTGATCTTCCTCAGGTATCGCTGGCGGAAGATGGAGGAAGAGGAACAAGCCATGTATGAAATGGTGAAGAAGATCATAGGTAGGAGCTGTGGGAGCACAGGGAGCCCTGCTCTGCTCCCTGCAGGGTTGAGCTCTCACTCTTGTGTCCTCCTGTCCTCCAGCTGTTGTCCAAGACCACTACAAGGAATGGGAGCGGAATTTGGAGCGTTACCCCTACGTTGGCATCTTCCACGTCCGGGACAGCCTGATCCCTCCTCAGAGCAGGTGAGCTGGGTCTGGCACTCAGGGGGGCTGGAGCTGTTCAGGACAAACCTTCCCATGAGCTGAACAGGATATTGGGGGCTCTCCTGCAGTGGTTGTGTGGCTGGAAAGGTTCCAGTTGGAGCTGGGTGGCTGGGAAGGGAGCTGGAGTGGGATGGTTGGGTTTGGTGGTTTCTCAGACAGGAATTGTGGTCGAGGTCGTTGCTCTGTGGCTGGTGGGGCTGAAGGGCTGCAGGGCTGGATCCTGCKTTGCTCCATCTCTGCAGGGATATTTCTTGTGTTTGGTTAAATGGAGCTGCTTTGTTCTCCTGTGAAGTGTTAAACATCCTCACTCTGTATCAGACACAGGACTCCTTTTCCTGCAAGGGGTGACTCCAGCTGGGTGTGAGATGCTCAGAATTGCTGCATCCACAGCTGGGATGAACATCAGAGTGTGCCCTGGCTGAGATCTCTGCGTGCAGGACAGGGGAGGGTGATTTGCTCATTGAGTCCCTTTGCAGCACAAATTGAGCCTGGAATTCAGGGCACTGACAGAGACTSTCATCTCCCCCCAGGCAGGATCTGCGTGTCCGTGCCCTGGTCTGAAATCTCTAAACCAGACTTGTGGTTTGCTGCCCTTTTTTGCCTGCACAGGGAGCAGGAGGCAGCCAGGCACAGTCGCTGCAGGCAGGGAAGCACAACGAGCTCGGGATTCTAATTTATTTTCCTGCCGKTCCTTGCAGAAAAAAGATGAAGCGGGTGTGGGAGAGAGCCGTGGATTTCCTGGCCTCCAACGAGTCCCGGATCCAGACAGAATCCCACAGGGTGGCAGGGGAGGACATGCTGGTGTGGAGATGGACTCAGCCCACGTACCTGTCGGACTCGGAGCACTGAGGGGCGGCAGGAGCGGAGCAGCCGTGGACGTGGATTTGGAGCTCTGCAGGGCGCCGGGCCCCTCGCTGGGGGTGGGAGGAGCAGGGCCTGGCCCGAGGGTTGGGGGTTGCACGGCTCTGTTTGCTCTTCTTGCTGAAACTCTTCAAACTCACCAATTCAGGGCAATAATGGCTTGGAAGGAAGATGGGCTTGAGCTGGTGGGAAGCTGGGATTGCACCAAAGCGAGCCTTCCACAGAGACCTGGCTCCCGTGGCAAGCACAMGACAACCTACAAAGAATAAACGCACGCCCGTCTCGGGCTTCTCTGCCAGAGCCTGGGGGTGCAAAATTTGACCTCAGTTCTGCAAAGGCCAACTGGTGGCAGAGTCCATCAGGGAATGTGCTTAGAGATAACATTTCCCATGGAAACATTAGGGTGGCAGTTCAGGCGTGTTTTCGTTCGCGTTTGTTTTTGTCAGTGCAGAGGCGGTGAGGAAGCACTTGCTGCTTCCCAGCGAGGAAAATGTTTGTGTTGGCTCCATCCATCCAAAAYTGGGGAGAGGGGGAATTGGGCGAAGGTGGGCCTGGAGAGAGGGGGGAGCCTGATGTGCCTTGGTGGTTTGGGCTGGGCTGGGGGTGGTGGAAGAGAGTTTGTGATGCTGTTACATTTTTAAGTCTGCAGTCCGTGTGCTTTATTATTTTGGGGCGGGGTGGGAGGGATTTGGGTGGAAAATAAAGGATGTAGGAAGCTTCTAAAGGCGCTTTCCTGTGGCTCCAGCCCGGAACTGCTCTGTGGCTTTTAGAGAGCAGCTCTGGGAGGGYTCTGAGGGCTCAATGTCCATGTTGGAGCTGGGCAGCTGCGGTGTCTGTGTTCGTGTCAGAGCAGGGATGTGCCAGCACTGGGATTGTCACTGTTCCTGCAGCCCCCGTGGGTCCCAAGAGCAGCCTGGGTCCATCCCAGCCCTGCTGCATCGTATTTTGTGTCTGTACTCACTTGGTTGCTTCAGCTTCTTTTTCTGTCCAGCAGAGGAACGTTTGTTTCCAAGGAAATGGCACCAGTGTGTGGCAGTTCAGGCTCGGCAGAGGAGCTGCTGCTCTGCTCTTCCCAGGGCTCTGCAACAGCTCCTGAGGCTGCAGGGCCCAAATCCATCGCTGGCACTGGGCAGGAGAACCTGCAGAGTGCAGCCAGGGGGGATTGGAGCCCTGTACCCTGCGGGTGTTGCTCTCCCTGGGGACATCCTGGGGCTGGATGCACGGATTGCTCCTGCTCCAGGATCTGGGCTGGCCGAGGGCACGGCCCCGCCCTGCCCTGGGCAGGTGWTGCCACATCCAGGTGTGTTCCTTGTGCCAGTCCCTGGCAGAGTCTCCACCTCTCCCCCCACCTGCCTTGGGGAGCTCCCCTGGCACCCCACGGGCTGCTGGGGGCCACGGAGACTCCGTGTGGATGGAGCAGAGTTCTCCAGGAGCAAAACGAGGAGGTTTTCCCATGAAATGGGGAATATCCTGCGTGGAGGTGGCTCTTCCCCTAAATTTTTGGGTGTGGGTGTTYGGGCAGGAGAGTCAACAGCTCTTCAAGGCGAGGGCCAGTCCCTTGCACTGTAAGAAATAGGGAATAAAGGCAACCTCGATTCTTCCAAAATGTATCAAATCATCACTGCTGCCATGGAAATTCTCTCAAACACCGGTGCCTCCGTTCTTAAACCTTTTTAAACTCTTGGTGGGGTTTGGGGGAGCTTTTTTAACCGTCCAGAAGCGCAGAGTTGGGCATTGCTGTCATCCTTTTGTATTAAACCTGGTTTTTTGTAGAACAAACTTCAATGGCTTGGTGCTGTTTCTATGTTCCATTTAGCTCTGTAAAATCAATATCAAAAATAAATTTATTACCAATAATTTACTACCTTCCTTTGTACTGGGAGATCACAGACTCTTCCAAGCGCTTTTGCTCGGATTAGGTGGAGTTCCAGCTTCTCCCAAATCCTGGGGAGTGGCAGGAATGGTTCCTGAGTCACCACTGTGTGACTTTTGTGGACATGGGTGACTCATGTTTGGTTAGAGCAGAATTTAATTCATCTCCTCCCGTGGCTCTGGGTGACAAAGGGGATTTCCAGTGGCGCAGGAAGGGGTGGCTCCATGGCTCCGTGGCCAGCAGGAGCTGCCTCCTCTCCCGCTGGAGCTGTTGCTGAGATTTGGGAACAAAAGGGAGTGAACGCAGGGCTGCATCTCCTCAGGCCCCGCATTCCTGGTGGGATGCTTTCACCCAGGTGAGGTTGCTAAGTTASAGCTGGAATGTGCTCGGGGTTAGGAGATGGTGCTGTTGGGTGTAATTCCATGGTGTAATTCCACGTGCCAGGGGCTGTTTGCTCTCTGATGGTGGCTGTGACAGTCACCCCACCGTGTCCCCTCTTCCATCTCTTCCATGCCTTACAGGCTGTACTGGGGATTCTGGTGGTACCAGCACTTTTCCAGGGAACAGCGGGTTCTGCACCCCCTGCCCTGCTGCCCTCCCAGCCCCCACTGCCAACCAGAGCTGCTGACAGCCCTCTCCCGCTTTCTTCCAAAGTATATTTCTATAATTATATTTCTATAATTAACGATATTTCTATAAATAACTTCTCCGACGGAGCCGTTGCATTCCCCTCCCTGTCAGGGAGGCAARCGCGGCCCGACCAGGGCTCTAAACCGAAACCTGCTCTTGATCTCTTCCCTTCCTGCTTCCATTTAAAGCCCTTCACAGGGGATGTTTTTCCTGCTGCTGCCGCGGCCGCTGATGCTGCACCCCAGTGACGGGCACAGAGTCAGGGCACCGCGCCAGTCCTCCCGGAGAGATCCCGGGAGCTGGGCAGGAACGGGCACAGCCAGTGAGTCCTGCCCGGAGCAGCCTCCCTCCAGAGCCATCCCTCTGGGATTTATCCGTGATCCCACCCGCCTCTAAGGACCGGGAGGTGTTGCAGAAGGGGTTTGTGGATGTCAGTGAGTGACCCTCGCTATGTCGCCACCTCTCAGCTCTCCAGCAGCACCTATTTTTGTAGGAACATTGCTGGGAGGTCGGTGGGATCTGATGCAAATCCCACGGGG
Source organism: Amblyornis subalaris (assembly GCA_018881555.1). Taxonomy (NCBI): domain Eukaryota; kingdom Metazoa; phylum Chordata; class Aves; order Passeriformes; family Ptilonorhynchidae; genus Amblyornis; species Amblyornis subalaris. Next base: position 687,151 of record JACAXG010000081.1, on the reverse strand, counting down.
GTCTGAACTTGCCCTCCAAAGCAAGGAGACCCCAGTGGGTCATGGAAACCTCTGGCTTTGAGCTCGTCTCGCCCAGGGCGGGACGCGGGCCCCCACATTCCCCCTCCCCGGCTCCTGGCAGAGCAGCAGCTCCCTGGAATGTGCTCTCGGGTGACACCGGAGCCTCCACTGCTGTCCCCTGTGACGGAGGAGAACGCCCAGGGCCCTGCAGGGAGTATCAGGACGAGTCCCGGGGGTGCTGAGGTTGCCCAGGAGCAGCCCTGGCTCTCCCAAGGCTCAGCCTCCACCTCCGTCCCTGCCAATGCCCCCCTTCCCGAGCCTTCCCGGCCTGGGACAGGTTTGGAATGGGGACCGCGGCTGCAGCCTGGCCAARGTAGTGACATCACCGTGCCCGTAATTAGTTCCTAATTAGCACAGCTTTAACACGAGCCGGGGTTCTCTCCCCTCGGCGTGCTCTGCTCGTTAGAAGAGGCTCAGTAATCACCGGGACCTTGCGGTGCTCCCGCTCCAACCGGGAATCCTCCCTGTGCCCCCGACTGCTCCAACCGGGAATCCTCCCTGTGCCCCCGACTGCTGCTATCGGGAATCCTCCCTGTGCCCCCGACTGCTCCAACCGGGAATCCTCCCTGTGCCCCCGACTGCTCCTATCGGGAATCCT
>JACAXG010000081.1:602398-686219 GCA_018881555.1 Amblyornis subalaris | reverse complement strand
CCTGTGCCCCCGACTGCCGGGACACGGCTCCAGCCCGGCATTCCCCGACACAGGAATGAGACTCTGCACTGACACGCAGTGAAACACGGGAGACACCCAGCAGGATGGGCTCTGCCAGGGGGCTCTGCCAGGGGGGCTCTGCCAGAGGGGCTCTGCTGGGCTCCCCGGGGCCCCCAGGCAGACCTGGGCACTCGGTCCAGCCTCTCGCTGAGCCCCAGGGACCCCCAGCRTGGGCCTGGCCCCTTCCTCCCCGCTCTGGGGTGGTTGGGTTTGCAGCCTGGCGTGTTTGGGGTTTGCAGCCTGGCTTGGCTTCTCCTTGGGGGCCTTTGGAGCCGTGGGCYGTGCCCGTGAAGGACAGGAGAAGGGCAGGGATGTCGGGAGCTGGTGAGCACGAGGAGGGGAGCTGGGACCCTGTCCTGCCCTGGAGAAGGAGGAGGGAACACTGAGAGCAGCTGGACTCGGGGGAGAGGAGAAGGGAGAAGCAGTGTCTGGCTGCGCAGAGTGCTCAGATCAGCATTTTCTCCTTCACAAACCAACCTTATGAAAAAAAAACCCAAATAAATAAGCACTTTCCTGARCTCAGATTCCAGCATGAAGCAGAATCATGAAGTGAAGTCAGGGCTTGGGAATCTGGGTCTTTCATCCTTGTCTTTAATCTCAGCCTCTGCCCCCACCATCAGTTTGATCCCTCTGCTCACCCTGAGCCCGTTTTCTTCCCTCCAGTTTTTGGGAATTACCACATCCACCAATCCTTATCCCACCYGTGAGGTTTTCTTCCCTGGCACCTACCCTATGGCAACCCTGGGGGGGGCCCAGGCCTGGGCACGGCTTTGCTGAAATCCTGAAATTCCTGTTGGGAACAGGGGGTGAGAGCAGGCGCTGTCCCCTCCTCGTCCCGGGCACTCTGTGTGCCGTGTGATCCCCTAAAAAACACGTGGATCCTGTTTTCTCGGGGTGCAGGGGCTGGCACGAGCCCTTGGCACGTGCTGGAGAGGACAGTGGGGACTGGGGGGCACACGCTGTCCTTGAGTGGCTGCAGGGGACAGTCCGGCCTTGGCAGGAAGCTCCCTTGGGACTTTTCCATTGCCCASACGGCTCCCGTGTCCCTTTTCCCGGCACGAGGCCGCTGGCAGGGCTGGAGCTCTGGATCCACTCACCTCCTGCCCGGCGTGGGGCAAACCCCAGCCTTGCCCCTCTTGCCACGAACACCTTTCCTCTGCCCCAGGGGGCGGTTTGGCGTCCCCCAGCCCCTCTCTCCAGCCCTGTCCCATCTCCCTGTGCCTCTCCTCCCGCATCTCCCTGGCGTGTTTGTCCCGGCGGTTTGGGAGTTCCAGGAAGCTGAAATCCATCCCTCTCCCACTCTGCTGGCAGGGGCCAGGCCGGGGGGGGCTTCAGTGGAAAACAGCTGGACAAAGCAGCGGTTGTTTTCCTGAAGAGCCGATTGCCCAAGAGACGGGAACGCGGCCGGAGCTCCATGCCGGCTCCTCGCGGCCCGTCCCGAGCCCTCGTACGCGGCTGTTTCCCCGTCCCACCCGCGGTGTTTCTCCCTGGCACAGCCCGGCTGGAATGTCAGCTGGACATTCCTGGCGCCTGCCAGCGCCGACGCGCTCGGGCCGTGCCCAAATATTCCCTCATTCCTCCCTCTGGAGCCGCGGCGAGAAGCAGCGAGAAACCSGGCACGGGCAGCACCCCGAGCCCTGAGCAGCCATCTGCACCCTCAGGTGAGATCCAGGGMGGATTCCAGGGCAGGAGGGAGAGGGGCAGGATGGATTGGGCTTTGGAGGTTGTTAGGAAGGCTCTGAGCGTGGCTGTGGCCGGTGGGAAGGGGTGGGAGCGGCGGGAAGAGCCAGCACTCGGGTGGGAACATCTGGAGCGACCCGGGGGCTGCAAACATCAGCTGGGAGATCTCCGTTCTCCACTGAGCTCATGGAATGGCTGGAAAACGTCGAGCTGGGCAGTGGAGGRGTGGGAGGTGCTGCGGAAGGCAGAAACTGGGCAGGGGGGTGAGGGAAGCTGTGCCCGCTCTGTGGAGTTTGGTGGCACCGGGTCCCGCRGTGGCACCGGGTCCCAGCTCTGCGGCTGCTGCTCCTGCAGGGCTCCTTGGGCTCCAGGTCAGCTCCAGCTCCAGGAGCTGTGGACGCACAGATCCTGCCACGTTCTTGTCTTGCCTTTCAACGAAGCAAAGAAAAGAATTCGGAGCCCYTGCAGTGCTCGGAACCCGAGTTTGGTGCTTTGGGATGCTCCTGGAGGAGGGAAGCGGCCACGAGGCGTGGCACCGAGAACGTGGTCCTGTGCACAGAGCTCTTGTTTTTAAAGGGATTTTGCTTTTTAATATTCCTGGATTTTTCTGCCGGTTCGGCCTGGCTGTGTATTTCCCACAGACCCGGAGCCACATGGCTTGTGTTTTGGGATGGGATGGAGCAGGTGCTACTTAAAGCTTAAAGAATTTAATCTGCTTGGTTCCTTTTGGGAATAAAGAACCTGTTTAGCTGAAACTCTTTTGACATTTGGTGGAGGTGGGAGGTGACAGCGCCTGGGGAGCAGCACTGGAGCAGAGCTCACCCAGCTCCAGCCCTGCCAGGAGCAGGGACACCTTCCATGGTTTTCCCAAACCCCCATCCCTTTCCTGGGAAACGGGGTTCTCCGTACAGAGAAATATTCTCTGTATTCTCCTTTCCCACTATTTCCTGGCTCACCTCCACCTGCAGCACCTGGGCTGCTTTTCCTTTAGCTGGAGGAAAAACACTGACGGATTCTGGTTTTGCTGGAAGGGTCCGGATTTATCTGTAATTCCGTGTATTTTTAGTGACGTAAATATCCCCTGGCATTTGCGATACCTTGAGCCAGTGGAAGTGATTTATTTCGAGTGTCTTGTTTCAGGGGAGCTCAGAGCAGCTCAGTGTTTGCAGGAACATTTATCTGCTCCGAACGGATGAGCTGCTTCCCAACAGAAACTCCCCAAAAAGAACCTCCTTCTCCTGCAAATCCYGCTCCGAGTTTTGCTCGGGAGAAAACATTCGGAGCTTTATCAAACTGTGGATTTTTTTTCCCCAACTCCCTTCGCAGTGCCAAGGTTGCCAGAGCTGTCAGGGGGTTGTGTCGGCCTGGTTTCAGCCTTGGACTGTCTGGGAAGCAATAAAGGATTTAAGTCATGTTTTTCTCCTCTCCAAAGAGGTGTTATGACAAATCCGCTTGCTTTTGGCTTTTCTCCTTATTTTTTAAGGAGGGGGGGGGGGGGAAAGCCACACAAAACAAACCACAACAAACCTGCGGCTCTCCAGGCAGAAAATCCTCTTTAAAAATTGCCACAACTTAACAAAATGCCAAATGCTTTTATTAACTCGTGGAAAGGCTCTGAGGAGCCTCTTTCTTCCCAGCTGGAAAGTGCTCGGCTCAGGGGCCTGGCTTTGTTCCTCCGGGAAAGGTAATTGCAGAGCAGGAATTCCTCTCCAAAGAATGGAATAATGGGAGGGGGAAAACACCCCTCCCTGGGGGAGATAAAGGAGCTGCTCGTGGGTTTGGAGGTAGGAGTGGCTCTTCTCTGCCTTCAGCCCACTCCATCCCACTGCTCCGGCTGGAAAACAAAAGGGGCACCTGTGCCAGGTGCTTTTTCCCGGGTGGTGCATCCCAGCAGGAGGGGAAGAGGAGATTGGAGCATCACAGAATATCCTGAATTGGAAGGGACCCAGAAGGATCATCGAGTCCAACTCGTGCACTTTGGCTTTTTCCTGCGGGGTGGGGAATATGCTGAGTGTCACTGGATACAGCTCCCGGGTCAGGCTGTACCTCCTGGCTCCAGGCAAAGGCTGAGCAGCCCTTCCCTGCCCACGCTGGGAAGCTCCAGGTGCCTCCAGGAGGTGCCAGCATCCCTTTGCTGTTCCCTGGCTCCTGCACAAGGAGGGGTGACGGTGCTGCCCTGGTCACATCTGTCCCATGGGATTGCTCACCCGGCAATGCATCCTGGAGGCTTTCCCGGCAGAACTGGATCCTCCAAAGGCATTATTATCCACTGCTCTGGGGTTTTGCTGGCAAAAAGAGGATGCGAAGCTCCCCAAGTTGTGCTGCAGCTGGAGCAACGAGGAGAAAGGGCCTGTGCTCACAGGGGCCTGTCCTCAAATKATGATTTTAATAGCTTTTTCCCAGCCCTGTGGGTTTGGGATGTGGAGTGTCTGTGTSTGGTGTTACTGCATGGATGGGGTGAAGCCAGGCTGCTCCAGCACCAATATCAGCTCTGCTGCCTTTTTGTCTGCCTTGGTGGCTGGGGGATTCCCTTCCTCATGTCCAAGAGCCATCCATGGAATTCCTGTGAGGGATGGGGCAGGAGTGGGTGTTGGTGGGTGCTGCTGCTGGGGATGTGCCACGGATGTGGTCCATGATTTCCCACATCACTGTGGGAAATTCAGACCCAAAACTTGCTGCTGTCCAAACCAGGGAGGAATTTCTGGAATCAGGCATGGATCTGTTGCTGGGTGCAGGGCAGGGTGGAGAGCTCGGGAATGCTGGTGCTTGGTTGTGACACATCCACATCCCCCCGCGTGTGTCAGCACGGGAAGGAAATGCTCCCGCCGAGGCTCCGGTGTTAAATGACAGGGAATGTCCCAAACTGAGGTTTCTTTGGAAGGTGCAGGAATTGTTGCTCACCCCACCCAGAGCGTTGTAGGGCAAGGCCCAGGGACTTGCAGGGGCTTTATTAACAACCCTCCCGTGCAGGGAATGTCCAAGGGAAGGTCTGGGACCATCCTTAACACGGTTTGGTAGGACAAATTGGAGCTGTGTCACAGCATCAATGCAGTGAATTAATAACCTATCCAAGGAATGCCCTGATCCTGCTGCCTTGACGAGGCCACTGCTTTAACGTCATCGTTCTTCTCGATCTCTGTCTCTTTTGTCCCCCGGAGATCCAAACTGGCTCTTTCCTGGACTCAGCCTGGGGCTCCCCGCCAGCCCGACGGATCKCATCCCACGCGGCTGCTGGGTGACCCTTCCCACTCTAATTCCCTCATTCCCTTTGTTTTACAGATTTCATCCGCGAATGCCCAGCGTGGGGGAAAGCCCAGCGCGGGGGGAAACCCGGCGTGGGTGAAACCCGTCGCGGCGTGGGCGAAAGCTGGCCCGGCACCGCCCGCCGCAGGCYCCGCGTGCCAGCCCGCCGCGCCGCCGCTGAAGGGCCCCGAGCCCCCCGCGCCGCGCCCGGCTCCATGGTGGGTCAGAGCCCCCTGGGCCCCGGCGAGGGCAGGGCCGACGTGCTCCTGCAGCCCTTCGTGCACCAGGTGGGCGGCCACACGAGCATGCTGACCTACGACGAGCACACCGTCTGCAAGCCCCTGGTGTCGCAGGAGCTCAGCTTCTACGAGTCCCTGCCCCTGGCCATGAGGCAGTTCACGCCTCAGTACAAAGGTAAGCGGAGCTGCAGAGCTCTCACCCGCCTGCCAAGCACCCCCAGCTGCCCCAGGCGAGACCTTCCCGGGCGGAGAGATTTCTCCTGCCTGTCCTTCCTCTTGCTGCCCCATCCCAACGCCCTCTCCCAGCTGGATTTCTCAGCCCAGCCCCCGGAAAGCAGCGCCGGGAGAGGAGCATCTGTATTTTTTAAGCCATCCTCCCTCCCTCCCTTTGCTTTCTTATTCCCTCAGTATTTTCTGCTTTTACTGCCAGGCTTGTGCTGCTCATAAAGCTCCCGACCCTGGCTTTCGGGGGAGGCGAGGAGCTCGGTTGTCACGTAAAAACTTAAAATATCTTTTGGTCCTTCGGCGTTACGGAAAGGAGCTCAGCCAGCCACGGCTCCAATGCGCTCCCAGCCCGATCTCTCCCTTTCCCAGAGAGTCAGGAGCCTCTGCAGATTTATGGGACAATATTAAAAAGATGCTTAAGGGAGAAAACAAGTTCCCTCTGAGCGATTTCCTCTGGCGGGGTTTGGTGCTGCGGCRCTGGGCCCTCGCTGATAAAGCTGTTAAACAGTCCCAGTTTAACCAGTCCAGGGGTGCTCTGGTTATTCAAACCTTTTTGTCTTTTTCTCTCCTCTTTCACATCCCGGAGAGTTTTATGATGAGGGGTAATTAAACACCAATTCTCCTCCAATTGGGCTTTGGGCTCACAGGTTTTTTTCCTCTCCTGGCTGTCCCAGGCAGTTAAAAAGGTGGAATGCTTTCCCATGAGGGCGATGGGGGGGATGAGCATCCGGGGGGATGATCCTGGCGGCCCCATCACCCGTTCCCACGTATCCATGTACCTCATCTCTATTCTTAGGCAGTGGGAACAGCCCCGGGACCATTATGTAATGGTGACTTTCTGTGTGACAGTGACATTCTGTGCAATGGGGATCACGTATCATTCAAGCCTCACCSCGAGCCGGTGGCTTTTCCCACTCACCTGACCCGTGCCAGGCAGGTTGGTGACCTTGGGACCAACTTTTATCCCCTTTGAAGCCCCGGCTGAGCTCTCAGGGGGATGCTGGGCTTGTTTTCCAGCCCAGTTCTGCTCAGGTTCCCATCGCCCTGGGCCGTAAATGAACGCGCCTGTAAATACAAAAATAAACCCACGAGGGCAGAGTTCCAGAGTGAAACCTCCCGAGAGTCCCTGGATGCCACCAGCGTGGTGACAGCACCCAGAAATACCCGCTGGCTCCTCGCTGGTGGCGGCAGGAGGGGCATTGGGGTGTCAGTGACACCAAAGGCCAGCACAGACAGGCACCCAAATGCTTTTGGGGGATGTTTTCTCCCTGATGCAAAGGAGCAGGTCTGGGGAGGTGTCCGACACGCACAGGTCACGGCAGGACACGTGCAGACCCACATGGAATCGCCCCAGGAAACGAAAAAGCACTTTTCAGGCCGAGATGGAGGTTTTTGAAGACTGAACTTCCAGCCGGGAGGAGGGAGAGGATCGCATTCCCTTCCAATTTAACGCTTGTTCTTGCCTTTGAAAATCTCCCCATTAATTTTCATATTAATGGCTGATATTTAACAACTCTTACTTTCACGCTATATATAAGTTTTTGGGGCCAGCCCGTCAGCACTATGTAAATGAGCACAGCCCTGCTGACTGCAGGCAGGAACTGGGACAGTTTTTAAGGTTATGGTGTTGGAATCGAGGGCTCCGGTCGCCTCCCTTTTTATAACTAAAAAGGCTTTGATTTAGGCAAAAGACACGTTRGCTTTTTTTTCTCCCTGCCTACATCCCCTGAAAATTTAAAGCAGGCGTCCAGGCTGAGAGGAGATTTGTTTGCTCTCTGAAATATGGATTTTTTAAGAATGGGACTTGGGGAAAAGGGAATGCTGGAGCCTGAGGAAGATGGAGCTCCCTGTGCTTAACACAAAGTGCTGGGAGGACTAAAAATATTCCTTGCCCCTTAATGAAGGTTTGCAGCCCCCCAGCTCCCTTGGCAGAGCAGCCTGTGTGCATTCCTCCCCCATTTCCATGCAAAGGCAGCCCATTTAACCCAGCCTGCTCACAATGATGCTGATTGTGCAGCAAAAGGCACCAGGAACATTGTGGCTGAGCAGAGGGAGGGAGGGAAGTGCAGGGTTATGGGGTGGGAGGGGCCCCCCAGTCCAACGGGGGTGGCTGCAGGGACAATTCAGGTGGGAAAAACCCCCCTGAGCCAGCAGAACCTGCAGGGACAGGRGGCCAAGTCTGCGTTTGCTCGCTGTAATCTCACTTGAAGTGGAGAGGAGAGATTTTGCATATTTATTTACTTTGGCTCCTTTGCTTGGGAGAACWGAACTCCCTCGATTGTTAAGCTGCTGAAATGCATCTCCCCACATGCCCAGCGAGGATGCCCTGGGCACAGCTGGACCAAACCCAGCTCCAGATGTCCCCAGCAGGGCTCTTTCCAGTGCTGCTTTTGCTGGTCCCACAGCCCTGTCCCTGGTCCCTGTCCACTTTTGGCACTGGCAGCCCCTCAAACCCTAAAGGGCTGTGCTCTAAAAATGCCCCCGCTGCCTGGGGAGGCTCAGCCAGCCCTGCCGGAGCTGCAGGAGCAGGATGGCGTTATCAGCCTTTCCCAGAAAGGTCAGAGCCGGCTGGAGACTGATCCGTGGCCATTCCTGCGCTGTCACTTGAGACGCGGAGACAGCCGGCCCCGTGCCAGGGAYGGGCTCGGATTGGGCTAAATCCGTGCTGGACCGGCTGGCATTTCAGCCCTGTGATTCYCGTCAGAGTCAGGGAAAATTGCGACGTTCAAACGCAGAACGGTGTTTGAAGCACTCGGGGTGGAAAAAAATAACCCTTGGTCATAGTCCTGTTCCCTGCCGGGCACCAACGCTGGAAGTGTGACAGTCCAGCCCCCTGTGGGATATCTGGGTGCTGCTCCTTGGTGCTGGGGSAAGGACACGGCCGTGACAATGTGTGGGCAGCACTGCCAGCCCATGGCCACGTCTCTGTCCTGCTCCCGGGGCTCTCCAATTAAAGGAGGCTGTTGGCACGCTGGGTGTCCTTGGAAAATGCCTTGTCCACAACCCTCCCCTTGCTTCCTGCCAATGAAAAGCTTTTCCAGCCTTGTCCTGTCTTTAAAAAGCACTTAAATCCCTTGTGATAAATAAGCTGGTCTGGAGCAGGGGGCTCTTCTGGGTCACCTGGGGCACAGCAGAGCCCGGAGGGGTGGGCGACAAAGCTATGTTCAGAGGAGGCAGGTTTCAAACTGAGCCTGGAGAGGAGGAACACTTGAAAATCCCGAGGCCGTTTTCCAGGGTCTCAGCCTAATGGTGTTTATTKGGCTTGAAATCAGAGTGGGATCAGTGCGAGAGGCCACCAAAACACGAGGAGGCAGCAGCCCAGCCCTCTCAGACCTCCTCGTGCTGGCGAGGCGGTGGCCAGGCCTCTGTGACACCCCACGGGCTCACCTCTGCTTTGTTTTCCCCTCTTTCTCCAGGCATCGTGTCCGTGCACCTCAAGAAGGACAGCCTCGGCAACCCGACCCTGATCGCCAGCCCCGGCCTGGGGCAGCCGGACGGGCGCGGYCGCCAGGACAGCGCGGGCGGGGACGCCGCCGTCGCCCTGTGGCACAAGCGCAAGCGGGCGGCCGGCGGCGGCGAGCACGGGCTCGTCAAGTGGAGCCACGGCCAGCTCGGCAAGACCTTCAAAGACAGGTGAGGGTCTGTCACTCCCTGCACTGGGAGTGTAGTGCCTCCTGGCTGGCATTGGCCACGGGGGTTTGGGGTTTGGGGTGGGTTTGGGGGCCCAGCTCTGGGTTTAGGGCAAAAGCAGYGCCCGGCCGAGGTGAAGAACAGCAGAGCCAAGCACTGCGTGGTTCTGCTCTTCCCTGGTGTGGGGATGGAGTGGGGTGGATCTGGGATGTTGTTGCTCAAATATCTGCCTCAAATTCTGCTTTAAAGCTGATTCCTTGGGGCGCAGCTGCTCCAGGGGAGGCGAGGCCTCAGGAGAATGATCACTGAGCATGGAATGCCCTTCTGCTGGCAACAGAGGGGCTTCAGTCCCATCCCATCCCATCCCATCCCATCCCATCCCATCCCATCCCAGGGCAGAGCTCTCCTGGGAAGGCACCTGGTGCTCCCAGAACTCCACAACCTCCAGAACGCCACAACCTCCAGCTCGCAGAGGTTTTCTGCAGGACACCCCTCATGCCAAACTGGGTCAGAGCAGCCCTGGGCCAGCTGGGACTGGAGCCGTGATATCATCACCATGGAAGCGCTGCCTTTGGAGCGATGGGAGTGATGGAGTTTGGATGAACAAGACCACTTGGGAATGACCTCCCAAGAACAAATCTCCCCATCGCTCCCTCCCCTCCTCRGAGCCAGCCCCTCCAAATTGGGAATCGTTCCCATTGTTGGACCATTTGCCTGTGCTGTGCCCATTAGGTGGATAAATAGAGATCCCTGGCTACTGGGGCTGTGAATGGCTTTTCATGGGAGCCAACACACTTTAAATTATAATGAAAAAARATATTGGCAGGCAGAAATAGCTGGCTTTCTGCAAATTACTGCTGTGGAGTAACAAAGGATCTCTGCAGGTTGGACATGATCAATATGTTTCCTTTGAGAGTCCCTGAAAATCCACCTTATCAAGTTTGAGGCTCTGCAGGAAAAAAAAAAAATGAGGGAAGGGAATATTCTCCTCTGGAGCTTCTAAACCCGACGTGTCCCTTTGTGTGCTTTGTCTAGCTGCCCCGGGAAGGTGCTATTGAGGACAGACCTTCAGTACCACACGGATTCCCTTTTGGAAGATGCAAATGGAAACCAGGCAGAAAGGAAGAGCTACAACCCCTGGGGACTGCACTGCCACCGGCAGCACCTGAACCGCATGTCCTCCAAGCACAACGAGAACAAACTTCATCGTATCCTTGCTCCTCTCTCCCCTCCAGCACAGTCCTGGCTGCAAACAACAGCTCGAAATCAATGTAGGGTTTATTGCAGGGGGATGCATCCCTCCTCTGCACAGGCTCCGGGAAGATGAGGAATATTCGTTGTTATCTTCTCCCACTGTTTAAAAAAAAAAAATAAATGGAAAAACCCATTTCCCATAAAGAGTTCTCAGCAGAAGTCAAGGATCCCCTTGGCATGCATTTAAAAACACAACTATACAGGAATTAGCAGCTGCCTCGCCTTTTATTTTCCTATTACACTTCATTACCCACCAGTCATGTGAGTAATAGAGTTTAACAACTTCCCCCACCCACCGGAGCGAGCTCGGCACYGAGGGAAGGTGTCGGAGTGACAGCCCAGGGCTACGGTGTCACTGGAGAATGGAGCTGTTGGGGCTTTAATTGGTAGGGCTGTAGTACAGTAAATTAACTGGAATTGGCAGCAAGAGGCCCATAGCAATGACACGTCGGAGAAATTGGCTCAGAAAGTCTCATTACAGTTGTGAGCTGTTATGGAGAGCGTCAGCAGTTGCTTTGATTTAAGGCCTCTTTCAATTAGAATTTAAAAGTATTGGGTTTCCCTTAACTCATGTTCAGAGTTTCTCCTGCTGGAGAACGTGGTATCCAAGTACAGCTATCCCTGCATCCTGGACCTSAAGATGGGGACTCGGCAGCACGGAGATGACGCCTCGGAGGAGAAGAAAGCCCGGCACATCAAGAAGTGCGAGCAGAGCACCTCGGCATCGCTGGGTGTCCGTGTCTGTGGGATGCAGGTAAAGCCTCCGTCCGTCCCCTCCGTGTTTGTCCCACACACACGGCTCGGAACCAAGCTGGAATCTCCAGGGATTCTTTGCTGGTGTGAATTGAAGTGATCTCTTTTCCCCCCGAACACGGGCTCTGTGTCCTCTCGGGGGGGAGAGTAGAGGATGCTGAGGGCAGGGTGTCAAATATGGCACATTTAGGGTAAGCCTTTCACTGCCACCAGTGTGAGCAGCTGGAACCAGCTCACCCCACCCGAGAACCTGCCTTTACACAGAGACAGATTCCCCTCTCCTGCTCAACTCTTGGCTGCTGCACAAAAAAACCCCAGAAAGCACCATGTTCACTGATGTGCCTCATCCCAGCACTGTGAGAGCCAGGGGATCGTTTTGGCCTCAATTTCTCCTGCTTGAAATCCCCATCCTTCCTCCTAGAAACCCAAACCGTGYGTTTCCCTCACTCACTATTCCCAAACAGGTTTCAAAACTCTGCCTGAAGGATAAGAATGAGGGTAACGAGTGTAGGGACATACAAAGCAGCACAAACAGTATCAAAACCCGTGTCCCTTTCTGCTCTCTGGCGTCTTCCTACGGGCAGAGTTGCACTGCAATGGTCGTGGTGGGTCCAGCTCCGGATATTCCATGGATTATTCCTCTGCCCTGCAGGTTTACCAAGCGGACACCGGGCATTTTCTGTGCAAAGACAAATATTACGGCAGGAAGCTCTCCCCGGAGGGATTCCGGCAGACCCTGCGGCAGTTCCTGTGCAACGGGAACCAGCTCCGGACGGACCTGCTGGAGCCCATCATCCTGCGCCTCAAGGCCCTGCTCTCGGTGATCAGGAAGCAAAGCTCCTACAGGTTCTACTCCAGCTCCCTGCTCATCATTTACGACGGGCAGGAGCACAAGGAGAGCGCGGCGCCCTTGGATCATCACCTCCCCTTCCCAAAAACGCACGGCACGAACCCCTCCAGGGTGGATGTGAGGATGATAGACTTTGCCCACACCACCTTCAAAGGCTCCAAGAGCAATCCCAACCCCACCCCGTACGACGGGCCCGACCACGGCTACATTTTTGGCCTGGAGAACCTCATCAAAATCCTTCAGAACCTGTCGGAAGGAAAATGAGAATTTCTGTGGAAAACAGCCTGGATTTCCTAGTGACCGATAGCCCTGAAAATCCCGCCCGGGGTCGGCTGTGCGGGACCCTCCGGCCGCTGGATGCCCCCGCGCGTGGCATGGAATGAGCACGGATAATTCGGGAAGCGCTGAAACCTCTCCGTGTGCCGTCGCTGAACTGAAGCGTGGAAAGCAGGGAGCTGGAAGAATCTGTTCTCTCTCTGCCATCCATCAGAAGATTTATTTCCCTTTCCGGTTTTACTGCTGTCCTTGATTTATTTGTGAGCCAAAGAAAGCATTACTTGGGAAGAGTCTTAATGATAAACCAGGAGCTGCTCGCCCCGGAGCCGAGCGGGAGGAGGGGGTTTGGGGCAGGAATGAACAGATGGAGCTTCCCTTTCTTCTCCTGCTCCAGTGGGAGGGAGAAACACCCTCCAACATTCCCAGTGCCCCTGGTCGGGATTCTCTGTGCATGTGTTCAAATACTCAGACCAAGAGCTGCACCTTGCCAAGCTTTAACATCCCTGTGGGGTTATAACAGGGAATTTTCCATGAATCTTCCAGGGCTGGAAGTACGGGAATGCGATGACTCTGTCAGGTATCAGTCACAAAAAAAGCCATTCACATCAAGGGATTTTTTGCTTAAAAAAATTAACAAAAAAGAAGAAAAAAAGTGTGAGATTGAGTCAGGGACTGGACGTCAAAGGTCACCCAGAAATTCTTTGATTATTGTGTGTGTGTGTGAGCGTGTGTTTGAAGGAGACAATAACACAAGGCTCAAAACAATGTTTACAGCTTTTGTGGACAGATTTTATTATTCTTATTATGGAACAAATATAATTCCTTCCTGCATGGTGTGGGAAACCTGAAGGAGAAGTCCTTGCACAAGGAATAGAGCTATAGAACTCCATTACTGGGGAATGGGGATATAAATAAAATTGTGGAAGTAATTCCCACTGTTGTCCATCTCTTTTTCCCTCCCACAGCATCCTTGAGGTACATTATCCTTTGTTTAGGCCCGTAATTTTTTAAGAGAGTCGTTATTTCCACAGGTTTAAACACCACATCCCAAGGGAGACCCTTCACTTGGATTTACAGCAGAAAGCTGGGGAGCTGCTGCAATTTAGAGCTGGAAAATTTAAGACATCTGGCCCAACTCTGTGTTTTACTTGGCCCGGACTCCACCTGGTCTTGTTCACAGTGCTGTGTGTTTCTTGGCCACAAACTGTAAAAGAAGAAGCCACAAACACCCAATTTCCGTAGGGATGGAGCCACGGATTGTCCTGGCTCACACAAGTAGTCTGTGATCAGACTTTGCGGCTTTGTGGGTGGATCTGTACRGAGCCACCTGAGCATCCTGCAGAGCCTCTCGCTGAGTGTGTGGGACATGGATGGGACAAGGGAAGGGTGACACGGGTCTGGGGGTGACCCCACAGCCAGAGCCCCTCGCTGGGCAGCCCCTCGCCCTTCACTGCTGCACAGAAAACAACAACTTGTTGGCTGAAGAATTATAAAAAGCCCCCCGTGCCCTCCCTTTTCACCCCTCACGCACCTGCACAGTGTGGCTGTGGCTGCCCCATCCCTGCGAGTGTCCAAGGCCAGGTCCAATGGGGCTTGGAGCAACCTGGGATAGTGGGAGGTGTCCCTGCCCATGGCAGGGGCTGGGATGAGATGGGATTTAAGATTCCTTCAACTCAAACCGTTGTAAATCCTGTGAGGTACAGTGAGGGAGCTGGGGAAGGGGCTGGAGCACCAGGAGCGGCTGAGGGAGCCAGGCAAGGGGCTCAGCCTGGAGAAAAGGAGGCTCAGGGGGGACCTTCTGGCTCTGCACAACTCCTGACAGGAGGGGGCAGCCAGGGGGGGTCGGGTTCTGCTCCCAGAGGACAGGACAAGGGGAAACRGCCTCAAGTTGCACCAGCGGAGGGTCAGGTTGGACATCAGGAGGAATTTCCTCACGGAAAGGGCTGTCAGCCATTGGAAGGGGCTGCCCAGGGAAGTCTGGACACCCTGGGGGTGTCCAAGGAAGGCCTGGAGGCGGCACTCAGTGCTCTGGGCTGGGGACCAGCTGGGGATCGGGCACAGGTTGGGACGCCATGATCCTGGAAGGATTTTCCCCCCTCAGGCATTCCCGCCCTCAGGCATTCCCGCCCTCCCGCGTCCCTCCCCCCCCACGTGACCCGGCGGCGCCGCACGTGACCGGCGCACGTGACGCGGCGCCATGGCCGCCAGCCGGTACCGGCGCTTCCTGCGGCTCTGCGAGGAGTGGCCGGTGGAGGAGACGAAGCGGCAGCGCGACCTGGGCGTGTTCCTGCGGCAGCGGGTGGCGCAGGCCTTCCGCGAGGGCGAGAACACCCCGGTGAGGCCCGCACGGGCGGCACCCCCGCGCCGCCGGCCCGGGAGGGCGCGGGGAGCGGCCCGGAGGGAGCTCTGAGGCGGCTCTGAGGAGGGGCCGGGGRCAGAGCGCGGGGTTTGGGGCTCGCACGCTCTGCCCTGCAGGTTCTGCCTCGGGGCTCGCTGGGCTGCACGCCGGGAGGAGGTTGTGCTCGGGGCTGCCTGGGGTTTCGTGGAATCGCGGAATGTCCYGAGCGGGGAGGGAACGGGAACCCCCGGGGTGAGGGAGTCCAGCTCCTCCCGGCTCCTCCCGGGCAGGGCAGGGGTGTGAGCGCTCGGCAGCCTTTGGAGCACTGACCCCGGGGGCAGCCACGGCGCTTGTGCCTCYACGGGGCAAGATTGTGCCTAGGACAAGGGATTTGTGCCCAGGACCACCTGGTTTGTACCCTTGACACGGGCTTTGTACTCGGGACAACAGGTTTGTGCCCAGGACAGATGATTTGCCTTCAGCATACCTGGTTTATGCCCAGGACCACCTGCTCTGTGCCCAGGACAAATGATTTGTACCCACAACAAGGGATTTGTCCTCAGGACACCTGGTTGGTGCTCAGGCCAACTGGTTTATACCCAGGACACCTGTTCTATACTCAGGACAACTGGTTTATACACCCAGTTCTTGCACCCTTTACACTACTTGCTTTGGAGAACCCCGTCCCTGTGGTTATGAGAGTGGGGTACAGAGCTTTGGGRATTTGTCAGCCATCCTGGAATCCAGTTAATTCGTGTGATCTCCTTTTCCTAATGAKGGGATGCTGCAGCACTGCCTGACACTGATGGAAGGCAGCGGTTGTACAATTGAATTCCGCCTCCAGCTGTAATTCTCTTGGAGTTTAGGCTTTGCTGCTGAAATAAATTAGGGGATCTGATGCCTGACTTGGATGCAGACCTTCCCAGGCGCGGAGGTGTTGCTGCAGAATGTAAATGTGCTCTTTCTTAGCATAAAAACATTGTTCCAGAGATGCGTTTTCGACCTCGAGGGGCCATTATAGGCTCCTAATCCTGTGCTGGTGACCAGAATAGTCTGCAGCAGACATTTTGGGAAGGGTTTATTGCTTTTCCATATGCTCAGGACAGCTTAATGTGTTGCACCAGTTGGCTCCAAGATCCCAAAGCTGCCACTGGTCCTGGAAATGTGAATTGATGCCTGCAGCACTGGTGGCAATTTGTGTGTAGAGAGGCTGAATGTGCTGGCAGGAGGAGCTTCTGAGAGGGGAACCAGAGCCATAAGGCCTCTTTAGCAGTCTAATGGAATAAGATTTGCTGGATTTCCAGGGCTGGGATGCTGTTTGTGCCACCCTTTTAATGGCTGGACCTGCTGTCACTGCTGGATCCTTGACGGAGCTGTTTGGGATGGGGCTGCAGGACACGGGTGGGGATCACCTGCAGTGGGATGTGTGCACACCTGGCAGTGGCTGTGCCTGTATCCTCTGTCCTGCAGCCCTGCTGAACGAGAAGAACTTTTCCTTACTTTTCCTGATGCATTTCTGTTGTTGTTGTTTTTACTCTTGACCTGTTTTAACCRTTCATGTTCGATGTCATGGAGCAGCAACACAGAGTTCTGGTCAAGTTGGGCTCATTGTAGAACAGAAAAACAGGAAAAAAAAATTGTGGAATGGAAAAGCAGCCATCCACCTGCTGAGCAGGGGCTGAGCCAGGCAGGGGCACCTGGCACAGGTTGGGGATGAGCCGGATCTTCCAACTGAAATAGAAATCCAGTTACCCTTCAGGCTGTTCCGTGWCATTCGTGCTGATTTCCCTAATCAATTACAGGCTATTTTTAGCCCTTGCAGGGAGTTTCTAACRTCCATCCTGGCACATTGTCCTGGGTGACTCCTTGCAATGAGGCARGTGACAGAAGTGGCCACAGATTTCACAGCACCAGCCAGTAATGTTCTCTGTAACTGGGTATTCACTGTCAGATCTTGTTGATGCAGAGTTTAAGGCCCGTTGTGGAAATCCCAAGTCATGTTATTCCCGCAGGCCAAGCTGGTGAGAGGTGGAGGGGAAAGACCTGGAGCAGGACAGCAGGTCCCCAGCATCCAACACCGGGAATTCTGAGCTGCTCCTTCATGGCCACGGAGTGAGGGGGGTGTAAAACCAGACTCGTGTGACATTTGTGTCCCCTGCAGATCTCTGACCCCGAGGCCTGTGACCAAATGTACGAGAGCTTAGTCAGGATCCACACCAACTTCTACAAGAACAAGGTGAGCTGTGGCACTGGCCCTCTTTTGGGGGGCAGTCACCACCTGCTGCAGGATTCCTGGGAAGGGCAGGGTTCCTGGGAATGCCTAAGGGACAGCTGAGCTGTGGATGCAGCAGTGCCTGTGGTCACCCCGGGCAGCTGCACAGGGCCCTGGTGTGTGAACAGGGCAGGCCTGGTTCTTGGTGTGGATGAACAGAATTCCAGCTGAAAATGAGCTCAGACTGGGCCAGCTGGTGACATTTGTACSTTTTTCATGCACTCCAAGTGACTTCTTTGTCTCTCTCCCTCCTTTTCCTGCTCTCCTGGGAAGTACCCACGCCTGAAAGAGACCACCTTCACCGGGGTGACCGTGGAGGATTGCAGGGTGATCCTGGCCACAGGTACTGCTGCTGTGCTGGGTCTGAGAGGGCAGGGCAGCAGAAAAGGGACATTCTGGTCTTTGGGGTCTCCCTGCATCCCTTCTCAAYCCCTGTGAGTGGAGGGCAGCAAGGGGCTGCCTGCAATTGTGTGAAGATGTTGGATGAAGAATAAGCTCAGGAATAACTGAGGAGTAATTCAAGGAAAACTCAATCTATTGGGGTGAGGAGTCGATAGGATTTTGCACTGGCAGGAACAGCAGAGTGTTTGCAAAGGCTMTTTGGGGTCAGACAGCAGGATCTGTGTGAGAGAAACACATCTGCTACGTCATTCCAAGATGGAGCTCTGCTTCTGCTTCAACCTCTTCCAATTCCCTTCAGGATTCCTTTTGTGCCAGACCTTGGGAAGGAGCCGGGTGCCCCACACAGAAATGCTCTCAGCACATCCTTTATGRAGTGCAGAGCTGGGAGCCAGAGCAGTTTTGTTCTGCTCCAGTTCCTAACTTTGATTGCAGTGCGTGGAAACTGAGTATCAGTTGTTAGTGATAAGAGACTCCCTGCATTGATTGCAAAGGAAACCAACCTTGCCTCGGGCCTGGCATGAAAATTCATTAAGATGAAAAGTCAGAAAAGGAAATTAGATGGAAGGCAGAGCTGTTTTAAGAGGGTTTCATTCCTCTGCTTTTCTGCTTATCTTCCTCTGGCCTCATCTCTCTCCCTTCTCCTTTTGCAGACATTCTGAAACAGATGGAAGACATGAAAAAAGGGACGTGGAAAAGGCTGCGGGAAAAGTTCTCTGCCAAGAAACCCGAGGAGGACTTGAAGTGAGGGCCCAGCTCTCAGCTTCTCCACTGTACATATCCCCAAAGCTCTGTGTGTTGCCATGATGAATAAAACCATTTATTCCTCTTAGCAACAGCAGTTTTTGTTCAGCCCTACCCTGTACATTCTTCATATTTAGTGCCTCTTTTTTTCTCCTGAAAATCTGGGGCAGAGCTTAACTCATCCATGCTGGAGCAGTGTAGGGAAAGGAACTTTGTGGTGTCAAACCTGGTCCTTTGTATCACAAAAAATGGAACAACCAGGAGCTGCACAGAGGAGCTGCAGCCCTGTCAGCTTTAAATGTTCTTGTGAAGGAAACAGAAGATGTGAAAACGTCTCTGTGCTTGTGTTTGTGTGTTAGCACAGGGACAGGGCAATGGAGGGAGGGAGCACTTTAATCATCACATTTATTTTCCTTGGGAGAAGACAGAGGACGGAGGGTGACTTTACCATGGTGACAGTGGAGYACTGCAAGAGTTTAATTGAGATTTCAATCAGCTGCTGCTGCTGGAGCAGATTCCCCTCAGCCTGAGGAGAGGGATGTGTGTGGGTTAGTGCAGAGCTGAGGGGTGAAGGCARGATTAAATGACACGCTGGTATATGGGGCCATAAACGCATTTCAAGTGCTCTGCAACTTCACTGTTATGGCCTTTTTTTATTCCTTTTTAGAGCTTTAATGCTTTCATCAGTGTCTGTTCTTGGGCTTGGAGCTGGGGCTGGCTTGGGAATGATGAGTGTCTGGAGCAGAGCTGTGCCAGGGCTCCACAGCACCAACAGCTGCTCCCTTTTACGGCTTTCAACAGTGAGTTCCTGGCAAGTAGTGAAAGAAATTGAAACTGCAGCAGGCTCTGGTCCAAAGCTCCAGGAACCACGGCTGGTGTTCGTGGTGGCTCTTCCTGGCAGGGTTTGGCAGGGGATGTGCAACACCTGGAGCTGAGAGCAGTGGGCTGTGGAGCACCTTGGGTGACAGCCCTGCTTTGGCTTCAGCCCCTGGGCTTGTTCTGTGCCTTTATTCAACAGCCCCATCACACAGCAGAGGGCACAGGAAGGGGACTTCCTTTACCACGTTGAAGTTTTTATTATAACATGATTCTGTATTTAATTTAGTTAAGGCAATTTACACTTCAGTTCTTAAGTAACAACAATAACAACTAAAAAAAAAAGTAAAACACGACACCGGAGATGAAACTAAAACACAGGACACCCCTTCACAGTGAACTCCTGTAAACCTGCAGGCTCCTACKACTGCTGCCCAATCTTGGTCCACAGAAGGCAAAAGACTTGGTTCCCACTAGGACAAGCTCAGTTCCTCATCTGGTGAGTTAATTAAATTAAATCCACCTCCTTGAGTTCAGCTCCTCTTTACTGCACCACACGATGAAGAGAATTCTGTAAATGGAGAGGGGTCAGCGTGGAGCAGCCCCAGCAGATAGGAGGGCTGGTTGGCAAAGATCCACAGGGACGAGTGGCACTCGGAATAAGTTAAATAGTGCGGCCCTACAGCTACTTCCCCCACAGCCGAGGGGCTGGAGCACATGGAGATAAAGATACAACCCTCCACAGTTTGCAAAATAAAAGAGTTACTGCAGTGAGGAATGAAAGTCCTGTATGATTTATCTTCCTACGAGGGTGTTAGAACAACACCTGGGCCCAGGTGTGGGGAGGAATCCGGCCAGTCCCTGCTTCTGGAATTGCGTACAAGCGCTCTAAGGGAGGTGCTGGCTGGGAAGCCCTTTCCGCGTGGTCTGTCGTCCCCAGAGGGTGACAATCCGTGCCCGGAACCCAGGGAGGAGCAGCCTCCTGAGCTGGCACACAGGTGAAGTCCCTCGGTGGTGGAGCTGCCCCCGTGCCTCAGTGGTTCATGGTGTTCTGGACATCCACAAACCCCATCCTCTGCCGGCGCTTCCGCTGCTCCGTCATCTGCACAGCAAACGGGGACACGGTGAGGCACTTCCAGGCCCTCGGGCTCTTGGATGTGCTTCCCAAATGCCTGACTACACTGCTTTGAGCCTCTGCCAGCAAACCCTCTGAGCTGGACACAGCTGAGGAGGGCACTACCCAAACCCACGTGTCCCAAGTGTCCCCAATTCCTCCAAAAAAGAGCTGCGGGAGCCCTTTGCTGGTATTGTAGTTGTGCTGCCTCCTGCCCTCAGCGTCTATTTTGGATTCCTACAGGGGTTTTCCCACTGAACAGTGTCCCTACCTGTTCCTTCAGCTCGTTCAGCTGGGAGGTGAGGTGGGACACGAGCTTCATGGTGGTGTTGAGTTTGTCCTGCAGGTTCCGGATCTCRTTCTGCTCCCCTTCCCCTTCATTGCTGACCAGAGACATGGCTCGCATCCGGGGGAACCAGTCCAGGTTCTTGTTCTGGGAAGGCGACCACGGAGAACGGGAATTGGGGYGGGGAGAGAGGAGGAGGGAAGGGACGGTCTAACAGGGAGCCTCCCTGTGCTTAGGGATTAAAGAATTTCTCCTCAAAATATCTGCAAATTTTCCATTTCTAGGTGGTTTCATGCAGCCTCCTGGGCTCAAGTGCAGAAGTTTTTCTTTCCTCGCTYTCCTGGCCTTGAAACCCCCTTGAAGCCACACTCCCACCGTGGTTCAACCCTTCAGCTCATGGTACAAACCCTCAAACAGACCACGTGGACAGAACCAGCTAAGGACGAACTCAGGCACTGCACCATCCGTCAATATTTTCCAAAAGGACTTCTCAGAGCTGTTTTCCCTTGGCCAGCCCCTTGTTCTCAACACCCCCAGGGCAGGCAGGCTGGGATAGCAAAGGAGCTGCCCCGAGGGCACCTGTACCTTGATCATCTGTGCCACGTAGCTCTCGGGGCCCGTGTAGTCGGTCTTGTTCTTCACCCTCACCAGCACGATGAAGTACAGGTAGTTCCACATGTTGTGCTCGTATTTGATGTGCTCCTCGAAGGACACGGTCTTGTTGTCAAACTTGTCCCGTTCCAGCCCTGGGAAAGGCAGTGGAGGATGGAGAAGGACAGGGAGGGGAGAAGGGGAGTGAGCAGCAAACACTCGTGCAAGGAAATTCAGCCAAGTGCGTCCCCTCCCAGGGGTGACATTCAAGGGTTTTTAACAATTAGTTGGCATTTAGCACATAAACATCCAAACCAGGGGGAAATAACCCAGCTGGGGGTTCAGGAGACTTCTAGTTAAAATCACAGAATCAGAGAATCTGGAATGGTTTGGGTTGGAAGGACCTCAAAGCCCATCCAGTGCCACCCCTGCCACGGGCAGGGACAGCTTCCACTATCCCAGGTTGCTCCAAGCCCTGTCCAACCTGGCCTTGGGCACTTCCAGGGATGGGGCAGCCACAGCTTCTCTGGGCAACCTCTGCCAGGGCCTCCCTACCCTCACAGGGAAGAATTCCTTCCCAAATCCTGCTGGCTCTGCCKCTGCCCAAGTACCTACAGGAACAAGTACACCCAGAGGACCTTTAAAGGACAAAACAGATAGATTTACTGGGGTTTTCACTTTTTTTTTTTTATGCCTTCTGCTGACTGAGAGGATTCTAGAACATTTTCCCTATTATATTTCTTTAGTAATATGCTGCTTTTTTTCCCCATTGGCCAAGGGAAGGTCTCAGGAGTGAGATGCCCAGTGACAAGAACCCCACAATGTGGTTTTAGTTTAACACCTCATTAACAGGGTGAGGAACAATAGAGTTTCCCTCCTGTTGTGTCCTCATTTAAACCCCTCCCAGTGCAGTGACCCTTTGCTGAATAGATTGAAGTTTTGCAGTRATAAATAAAAACCAGAATCCAGCTGAAATTCTTTTCCTTCCCCCAGCCTTGGAGGGGAGGAAGAGCTTTGGGGCAATTCCTGCATTCCCAGCACTCACCACAGATAAAACAGGTGGTTTTCAGGATCTCTTCCTTCTTCTGTTTCTCACTCCTCAGATCAGCAAAGGTGTCAATGATGACCCCAAAGATGAGGTTGAGGACGATGATGATGACGATGAAGAAGAAGAGGAGGTCGTAGACCACCCGAGCAGGGAACAGGGACTCCTGTAACGGATGAGAGGGAGCACTGGGTGTCTCGCACACCTCTGCTCCAGCCACCCCAGCCCCGTGGCACGGGCTGAGGAGGAAGCGCTGGTGAGACCGGAGAAGGGAGGAGCAAAGCGTGCGGGATGGAGCTGGATGCGTCCCAGGGAGGGAAGGGACAGCAGTGAACGCTGCAGGGTTCGGCAGACGGGAGAGGTCCCAGGTGCTGCCCCCACTCACGTCCTTGGAGGGTTTCCTCAGGATGTCCCCCACGCCGCCGCCGTTGCGCAGGCCGTGGTTCAGCACGGTGACGATGCACATGAGCAGCGTGTCACAGGCGCGTTCCCGCTGCTCCGGGTTGGCCTCTGGGRAKGAGAGCAGGAGCAGGGACTCAGAGCAYGGACAGAGCAGTCTCACGGTGGGATGGCTCCAGCCGCAGGGGTGCAGCAGGAGCAGGTGCCCCTTGGGGATGTCCCGACCAGTCCCGGGAAGCCCCTGCGGCAGCCAAACACTCCTGCAGCTCCCACCTCCTTTGTGACTAAATGAATCCACCCCAACATCTTTTATGCCAGRGTCAGTGCAAAATTCCCAGGCCCCTCGCCTAACACGTGCCACAAAGTGGATTTAGCTTCCACCTTGCGAAAGCTGGGATTTTCCTGAGCTGGCTGGCAAATCCATGCTGCCACACAGGGCTGGCATTTCCACRGAGCTCTCTTACCTTCCAAGGCAGTGGCTGCAGCAGAGCAGCTGATTTTGTCACTGCTGCACGACTCCATGACGGTCTCCACATTCCTGTGCATTCCCAAGGGATCATCTGCAAGRAAGAGACCACAGCCCTGTGAGAGCAGCACCTCTCCCCAGCAAAGCCCCTCACCGCTGCCACAGGCTCCCAGGAAGATGCCAACCTTCCTGGAAAGAAGCTGCCTCATATTCTCCTACTTTTTCCAAAGTTTAGAATCTTTTTCTCAGGGTTGAAACCCCACAGTGCTGACTTGTAGCTCTACACCCCCTTCTCTGCCACCCCTAACCCCAAACCCTGCTCTGTGCAGCCCGAGCACAGCAGCCACCCTCTCTGGGACCCCAAACCCAGCGCTCCCRCTTCCCAAGGCCCACCCAGCACCCCCAGGGATGCCTGTGGAGGGTCCCACCGAGTCCCACGGCCCAGGYGCTGCCCAACCTTTGGCTTTGCTGTCCAGCAGCCGGTCCACCTCCAGGATGAAGTCATCCTTGAGGAACAGGAAGCCCACGATGGAGAAGAGGTAGACGAGGATGAGGGCCAGCAGGGCTGTCAGCAGGATGGAGCGCCCGTTCCGCGTCACGCTTTTGATGACATTAAACAAGGTCTCCTCGCGGTAGATCAAGTCAAACAGCTGAAARGACCCAGGAGCAGAGAAATACTGCAGGCTGCTTCTCTTGAAAATGCCCGGCCTATCTATATCCCCTTTTATCCTGAGATCTTGGCTCACTCAGCAGACCTTGACTAACTTTTCTCACAAAGCCTTTAAGTTTCCCRGCTTACTGAAGGGAAGCAGAGAAGAATGGAGTGACTTATGCACAGCAGGAGAGCCAAGAATAGGCCACACGTACCCTGGCTCTGCCCTCGCCAGCTCACGTTGTCTCCCAGCTGACCCAGATAAAGCACACAGCAGATTAGAAAGAGAGATACAGCCCAGGACCAGGAGAGAGACAGCAATAGATTCTGTCGGGAGGCAGAAAGCTCAGCCCACGCAAAAGATGAGAGCACAGGGAATTGTTCTCTCCGCTATCAATCAGCCCCTGGAAGGTGTCACAGGAGCCTTCCAGCTTCTAACGCCTCTGCCAGGCTACCCGTGCCCCCACCACCTGCATTGGCTGTACCAGGATGCTGTAGAAGAGCTCGTGCACGAAGAGCCCCAGGACGCTGGTCACGATGTAGCCGACGTGGTACAGGAACTCCACGTCCATGATCATGGCCTTGTAGCCACGGATGAAGGTGCCTCGGTTGCCCACGAAGCTCACCACGAACACGATCTTGTTGGTCAGCTGGGGACGGCCACAAACGGGGGGGAGTGGGGTTTGCCGCGTGCTGGGAACGTGGGACAGCCTCCTGCTCTCCCAGCACACGGAGAACTTACGTTGAGAGCTCCCAGGATGTTGAGGGTGAGCCCGATGCCCAGGTAGTAGATGGAGCGCAGGATCAGGGCCACGAGCAGCGGCCTCACCCCGTAGCGCTTGGTGAACAGGGCCATGATGGAGAAGCAGATCAGGAACCAGAAGAGCAGGGAGATCAGCGGGGAATCCAGCACTCCTGGGAAGAGGACACCCATGGGTATTAAAGGCAGGGGCACTGCTGCTGCCAGGCTGTCCAGACACACTAACGAGCTCTCATCAGAGATGATGATGCTGCGCTGCAAAGATTTGTGTTGATCCAGGTGGTTCTCACTGATACATTTTCTAACATCTTTTATCYRAGAGCTCGGAACCACTGTAGGTGATGGAGACTTTGCCTGACAACAGGACTGGATTCCATCACTGCTTCCCACATTTCACAAACAGGGGAAGTGCAGCCCAGRGAGAAGAGAGGTTTCCCTAAGAAGGAAGGAGTGGGAGCGCTGGAAACTGAAATCCTGCCTCAATCCCTTCCTTTGCCCAGCRGGAAGGGCTTGGGGCTTTAGGAGCCCGAAGGCGCCCAAGGATGAGGGCAGTACAAGTTTTCCTGCATGTGAAGATCACTTTCCCTTCCATCCCAAGGAWCAGCAGATGCCAGGGCACTTACCCATGGAAGTGGCTTCCACATAGGGGTAGAAGAAAGCAATGATGATGTTGATGAAGACGGCCAGGTTGAAGGAAATGCTTCCCCAGAGCGTCATTCTGCGGGAGAACCAGTACATCAGCGGCATGCCTGGGGGGAGAGGAGGCAGACACACAAACCTCAGCCAGCCTCGTGCCAACCGGCTCCTCCCTGACCCCCTGTGTCATCCCAGACCCCCTGCGTCCTCCCAGACCCCCACGGGCTCTGCAGCTCCTGGCCCCAGACTGACCCCGCCTCYCACCTCCCTCAAAAATATTCATAAAATGTTTTCAAAACATTCCTGCTCGTCTGCTGGAAGAGGAGTGCACCTTCTAAGTGGTTCTGCCCGCATTCCTGGTTTCCCAGCCCTCTGGCCTGCTCTGACACGCTGGAATCAGGGTGGCTCTGTCCTCCTTCAGAGGTGCTACACCACTCCTTAGCTGCATCCCAGTATCCACAGTGTGACCCTCTACTCAGCTCCTGGGATTTACAGCCAGGATTTCCACCCTGAAAGCCCCTGAGCAGGTCTGCAGGGTGCAGAGAAACAGGTTTTATTTCCCACATGCAGCTACTTGATCCTGGCTTAGGAGGAGGCAACTGAAAAGGCTTTCCAGGGAAAACACCTCAGGTGGAATCCCAGGGAATGTGAGCAAGGTGCACCTCAGACTATGGAGAAACTGCACTGACAGCATGGAGGGATCTACATCTCTGGGATCTTTAACCCCCACTCCCTGCACACTGCCAGGTGTGTGGTGCTCTGCAGWGCCAGGGCAGCTCAGCAACGCCATTCCCAGCCGTGCAGCCCTTTCCCAGCAGGAATTCCCCCCCAGTTSCCCACCAGGGGAGCATCTGCCTGGCTCTTACTGCGCAGCTTCTTCTGCCACTCCATCTCGTTGTGCAGGAAGGAGGACTGGTCGAAGAAGTCGCTGACTTTGCTGCCCTGCTCGTCCTGCTCCGTGGTGGTGAAGAGCCGGTACTTGGTCTCCTTGGTGAGGAACTCGCAGATTCCGGGCACTGGGAAGATGATCTGCTCCATGCTCCGGTCCAGCCGCACGATCTGSGGGAAGCAGGGCAGGGAGCCCTCAGATCCTGCCCTCCTGTGGGGGTTTTTCCCTCCTTCTGAGATCCAGCTGTGCCTTCCCCTCTTCCCTGCCACTCCATGGGATCTAGATGTCACTGGCCACTCATCTAAAAGCTTCCAAATTCACCCAAGCAGAGGCAGCCCTGGCTGTGCTAAGRGAAGCTGGGAGTGTGGGAACAGGGGATCCATGCCAAGGATGAGGATGGGCTGCTGGATCTGCTCCTGGGAGAGAAAGGAAAGGTCCAGGGGGCAGCTCATCCCTCAGCTCTATGAGCTCTGCTAATGCTCCTGCCAGCTTGGGGATGGGAGGAAGGGAAAACTCCTGGTGCAAAATAACTSGACACGAGGTGCCTGGAGCCAGGTGGGATTCAGGGACCACGGGCAGGCTGGAAAGTCAACAGCCAAGAGGTCTTGCCTCGATTTGGGATGTGTGTTTCTCGTAATAAGCCAGCGGATCCTCCTCTTCCTCCTGCACCGGGGCCGTGGACTTCAGCATCTGCGACAGCTGCTTGTTGTTGAGGCTGAGCTGGATGGGAACGGGGAGAGGGGAAGGAAAAGGGAGAGGATGAGCGTGGCCACAGCCGGAAGCTGGATCCGACTGCTCCCACAACGTGCCTCAACACCTCCCACRGCTGATGAGGTTTTCAGGGAAAAGCAAATGAATTAAAGCTTCCATAAGGGGTGCGAGTGCTCCCCGCGGTGACAGACAATCGATTCCCTGCAATAATTACATCCAAGTGCTGCTAATCCACAAATTACAAACCAGTGCTCACAAAACCCCGGGGAAATCACATTCCTGCTGAATCTTGTCGGGATCTGAGGTACACGGGCAAGAAACGGCAGCAGAGGACTYGGCCCTTCCTCTCTGAAGGGAAGGGGGGAAGTGGGTAAGGGCAGGACCCCCCCCAAGGCCACCAGCCTGTGTCACCCCACAACGGSGCACACACACCTCTGGGCTTGTACCCCTGGCTACAAAGGCATTTATGTGTCTTTCCCTCTTTWGTCCCCCTGGGGAACACMAAAATMCATGAAAACCTAAACAACAAAGCCYAGGTGGGCTCAGCAAGGGTGGGAGGCTCAGGGGGGCTTTGCCTCCAGCCCCAAGGCCTCTCCATACCATGGATGAGATGCCCTCCTCCTCCTCCTCCTGGATTCGCTTCACCGGCTTCAGGAGCTGCTGCAGAGACTTGTTGTGTCGGGAGAGCTGGGAGGGGACAGGGATGGTGACAGTGAGCACAGGCTGGCAGGCAGCCACCAGCGGACACGGGAATGGGACATGGGGCACAGGGGGAGCAGGGTGGCCAGCAATCCATGGCTTTTCCCCACATTTGGCTCCCCAGGGAGGCCAGCCTGGCTGCAGGAAATGTGCATAAACACAGAGGAAAATGTGGGAGCCCAGCCCGGCACATCCCCATTCTCCCAGCTCCCTACCTGCAGCGCCAGGATATAAATGTTGTGGCCGACTTCCCGGGGGGAAACCTCKGCGTTCTCGCACTCCTCCTCCTGCAGATAGGCCTTCTTTATCACATCCACCTGCAAGGCAGCACGGGGGCACTGAGCTCCTCCCCAGMTCCCTGCCTCCTCCTCCGGCCAGGATTTGGGAAAACCCTCGGGCAGGAGCGCCAGCAGTGGGGCAGGTGAGGTGGTTATGGGTGCAAAGCAGAGGCTGTGGCAGGACCCGAGGCAGAGGAAGTTCAGCTGTGGGCTGGGGGCTCGGTGGGACATTCCCACTTCCCTCAGTGGGATGTTCCTTGTTCCCTCACCAGTTCCTGGGGACGGAGGCTGATGAGGATCCGCTCGGCGTTTTCGCTGTCGTGCCTGCTCTCCATGAGGGCCAGCAGGAGCTTGGAGGCATTGTCCTGGCGAGGAGAAGCCCTTGGTGAGGGAACCTGTGCCCTGCCACTGCCCGGGGGCTTTGGAGCGGGCAGAACCCCCCCGTGCCCCGGCCAGAGGCACCTGAGCGTGGTGGAGATGCACCAGCCCAGCCCCACTGAACGCACTTGCTGCCACACCCGAGGGTCTGACACGGGCAGGGTCCCCTCTGCAGTGACCACCCCATAGCATACCCCATGACCCTGCCAGGGAGTCCTTGCAGTGACACACACAGGGACACACAGACGTGTCCCCACCACCCCAGCCCAGGGCTCTGAGCACCTTCAGCTGCAGGACCAGGTCCATCCGGTACTTGCAGAGGGGGCTGATGTCGTTCAGGATCAGGGCTGTGATGATGTCGATCCCGTTGGACTCGTGGGTCACGATGCAGCTCTGGGGGAGTSGGGCAATGTGTTATCCCACAGATCCCGCCAGTCCTCCCAGCTTCGCCCTCCAGCACAGCCSAGGTCTGAAACGCTGCCCTGCCTGCAGCCCTGACCTTCTCCGATCAGCCCAGGACCCCAAACCTTCCAATCAGTCCAGGACCCCCAAACCTCCCATCTCCCTGCAAAGGGCCCTGCTCACACCACTGAATTATTTAACCCCATCACTACATTCTGCAGCCAAGCAGCAGCTCGTGACCTGTGCAGGAGCCCCGTGACCCTGACTTTGCTGCCCACCCTCTGCTCCTGTTCACGCTCCGAAACCAAAACCTCTCCCTGGCTCTGCTGCTTTCCCACACATCCCCCCCAAATCCTCTCTGACTGRCAATGAAACACCAGGAGTGACCCCTAGGGAGCCCCCCGGACCTGGTTCTCGTGGCAGGGCCCCTGGCAGTACTCGGTCAGGGTCTCCAGGGTCTGGGTGATGAGAGCCACGTTGTACTCGTTGATGTAGAGGCCGAGCAGCCCCAGCCCGCCCGTGGTGCTGCCGCACATGATGTCCAGGAACTGCAGCGTCTCGCACACCAGGTTGTAGTTGGTTTTGTTGTTCTGGCACCGCAGGAAGTTCTGTGGAGCACAGCCCAGGAGTGGGGTCCTGATCCCTCTCCCCACACCCCTCCAGCCGCACTTTGAGGGACGTTTGGGCTGGGACCACCTCTGATCCTACAGACCTCAGTCCCACGGCCAGTCCTGCTGTGATCCCCACCCACAGCCCCAAGTTACCCACAAGAGATGGTGCATTGCAGATGGGGAAACCGAGGCACAGAGCCACTGGAGCCACAGCATTTTGGGACCAAACTGCGGCAGATCCCAGCCTTCCTCCACCCCAACCCCACGGCCTGACCCCCCGAGCAGGGAGCCCCGGCCCCAACCTGCARGTCCCGGTTGTGGTTCTCGCAGAGCAGCTGCAGGAAGCGCAGGATGGGCTCCATGATCAGCACCGTCACCCCCATCTCGTTGTTCTGGCCCTGCTCCCCGGGCTCGTGGCCCTTGCGGAACCCCACGGCCATGGGGTACCGCGTGGGGGTGCCGGGCAGCAGGAAGGTGTCTCCTCGTCCTAAAAGGAGTTTTCCCCTCATCAGCCCGGGCCGTCAGCAGGGCTGGCCCYGCCGAGGGGACACGGCCCCGTACCTTTGGGGCCGGGGTCCGGCTCGTCCTTGTCCTCGCGGGGCTTGTTCCCGATGTCGCTCATGTTCACCGACACCGTGGACTTGGTCTCCTGCTGCGCCTTCTTCATCCGGTCGTGCAGCACCTTGAAGAAYTTCTCGGACTTCTTGTCGCTCGTCATGAGGTTGTAAAAGGATTTCTGGTCAAAGGACACTGGTTCAGGCCCCCACCACGGGGTCCAAAGTGYCCCTGCTTGCCCACCCCAAGCAGCAGCCTCAGCACGCCAGACCCTGTCCAAGATAAGCTGGGTGTTCCCTGGAACCCCACAGGCTTTTGCACACGCAGTTTTTCAGCTTCCCTGTGGTAAAGGCCTTGGGATAACCCCGGAGGTCCCCCACAAGAGCAGCAGCCCTGAGCCATTTTAGGAATTCCCGGCAGAGGGCATCAGCAGAACTCCAGGAACGACCTGGAACCACCACCTGCCCTTTCCGCAGCCTCCAGCCCTCCATCCAGCCATGGGGCTGGAAAACTCAAATAATCAGATTTCGGCACAAAAAAGAGGCACTTTGGCCAAACCCACTGCCCAAGCCCTGGAACCCTCACACCGCCCACATCAAACCCTGGCTGCCCAATCCCCCTCAGCACCTGGATCTCRGTGTTGCCGCCGTCCAGCAGGCGGATGGCCAGCAGGATGCTCTCCTGGAAGATCTTCTCGTTCTTGGTGTTCATGATGAGGTCAGCCACCAATTTCGTGGCCCCTTCCCGGTCCAGGCGGCACTGGACAGCGGCGATGGCCGACCAGTCCTGGTCCTGGCCTGTGGGAGAGGACACGAGGGATGTGGTGCTGAGGCAGCACAGAATGACCACAGCCCCATCACTGCTGAGGCATCTCAGTGCCACCCTTCATCTCCCCAAATCCTCTGCTCCCGTGGAGGTGGGGACATGGCAACCAGCTACAGACCCCMTCCCATCACGGCTTGGGAGCTGGGAATTCGAGGTGTGTGAGAGCGGGAGAGGCGGAGAAGGGGCAGGAGAGGGGCACTCACCTCCCCCAGCGGCGTCCCCCATCTCCCCCTTGGAGCTGGACCTCTTGTTCTGCAGGTAATTGTTCATGAGCATTTTCCGCAGCAGGTTGCCCTGCCAAGGCAAACAAACGTCACCAATGCCCCAGTCACCAGTGCCAAGGCCGGGGCCGGGGCAGAACCGGCTGAGCACCCCTGGGTGCCGGGAGCASGGCCTGGGAGCGGGGCTGAGGACGTGCCACGGGACCACGGCGCTCACCCTCTCGCCGTACTTGTTCCTCTTCACCAGCATCTGCTGCAGCGTCCTCAGCACCTTGATGCAGAGCTTCTCCTCCGTCTCCATGAGGTCCTTGGTGTGCTGCACCAGCCTGGCACGGCAAAGCCGCTGTCACGCAGCTGGGAGGGACCCAGAGAAGCACCCCCACCGCCCCTCYGGGCTGCAGGCGCACAGGGAGGAGGGACCCCAGCCCCTCCCAGCACTCCCAGTCCCCCCGGCAGTGGCAAAGCCCCTCACTTGGACAGGAAGCCCCCGCTCTCGCATCGCTGGAACGCCTCCGTGCCCTCCATGAAGAGCAGCTCCGGCCGGTGCAGGACGTCCACCAGCACGGACAGCTCRGCCTCCACCAGCGGCTTCAGGCGATCCTCCAGGGCGTTGATGATGTCCTGCAAGCCACAGCAAGGCCCTTCAGAGCCAGGGCGCGCCCAGGGGACACAGGAGAGGGACCCTGCAATGCCGTCGGAGCCGCGCCACGCCCTGCCCCGCCCCGGACCTGCAGCTTCTCGATGATGTTCTTGTAGTCCCACTGGTTGGGGGTGGTGGACACGCGGGGGAAGGTGCGTGTGGCCGCCTTGTAGCTCGAGGTGTTCCTCTGCACGGTGCTGGTGGAGCTGCTGTTGAGCAGGGAGCTCACGTGGGCGTCCAGGTCCATGGGCAGCGCGATGGAGCGGCTCTTGGCTGCGGGAAACGGGGATGGTTGGGACAGCCACGCCCCAGCTGGGTCCCACCACCCTGCCCGGGCACCCTTCACCAGCATTCACCTCATTTGCAGCAGAGATTTGGGTTAAATGCAAGAGTCAACTCCTCCAGGACAGTGAGGGCTGCAGCATTCCCACCCGTCCCTCCCTCAGCCATCCCAACACCCACGGCCCCAGGCGGGGTGGAAACAGGCACCAGCTTCAGTTTTGGGTTGGGAAAGCCCAGCGTGGAGCAGCTGGAAGCACCCTGCCTCGAATTCCAAAGGGAAATCCCCACCCAGTGCCCAGCCACCAGCAATGCTTTCCACGGTGACTCAGTGCTAACAACCCCCAGCCTGAGTCAGGCACGCCGAGGGCAAAGTCCTGGCCAGGGAAAACCACCATCAATGCTGGCTTTATGTCCAGGCAGAGACACACCACGGAGCTCCCAGCCAAGCCCAGGCTCTGGTTATCCCCACATTATCCCGGTCGTGCTGAGATGCAGCTCAGAAATTCCAGAGCCACATTCCAGAGCCAGTGTCCCCATCCCCAGCTGGCAGCGCCTCAGCGTGGCGTCCTGCCAGCCCCACGGGAGGGACAGCGTGTCCTGCTCGCTGCTGGGGCAGCCCAGGGCGGCTGTGCCCCCTGTCCCCTGGGCTCAGGGCAGGGCTGTGGCTCCTTACCAACCATGGCCAGCGTGCGGATGCAGGACTCCACCGAGCTCTTGTGCTGCTGCTGCAGCCAGGGACACTCCAGCAGCCGCATGGTGGACTGGAGGAGCTGCACCACGATGGTCTGGTGGGTCTGGGGGAGAGATCAGCGTCAGCGCACGTGTCCAGACCGTGTTTTGGGGGGCTGGCTGAGCTGCTGTCCCCCCCCCAGCCGCCCTGTCCCCGCCCCGTCACCTGCAGCGAGGTGCTGTTCTCGGAGAAGGGCGAGCTGAAGAAGGCGTTGATGGTGTCCAGCACCACCGTCAGCACGTACTTCTCCAGCGTGGGGTCCGGCAGGCGCTTCTCCCGCTTCTTGCACATCTGTGAGGGCAGGGAGGACACCGATGGCACCGGGGTGAGCTGAGCTCGTGCCTGGCCGGATGCTGCTGGGACCGCGCTGAGCCGAGGGACGCGGCCGGTGACACAGCCCCTGCGCCCACGCCAGAGAGCCCTGACCGCTCCCCAGCCCCGCGTGCGGCAGCTACAGGGGTCCCCACAGCGCCCGAGCCCCACAGGGCCTCGGTGACACCACCCTGTCACCTAACCCTAACCCTCCCCATGCACCTGGGCCATGTCCAGGGTGAAGTTCTCRAAGAGCGTCCAGATGTGGTTGCTGGTGTAGATCTCCTTCATCTCCACCTCCGTGTCCACGTAGCAGTGGTTGACAAAGTTCACRTAGGCCATCTTCACCTGCCGGGGAGGGGACACCGTGAGGGGACGGTCGGTGCAGAGCCCCCGGCGCCCTCCTGGCTCATCCCCCGTACCTCCGTGATGCAGTCCTCGTGCGTCACCACCCGCACCACGTCCTCCAGGGGCAGCAGGGACGTGCACTTGATCTCGGTGTAGACGTTCTTGCCCTCGGCGCAGGCRGCCAGCAGGTCCACCAGGGAGATGTGGTACATCAGGGGGCTGTTCTCCTCCACCCCGTCCCTGGCCGCCGTCATCATCTCCAGGAGGGTGGCCAGCGAGGCCTTGTCGTTGTAGAAAACCACCACGTCGTCCCCGGCGTTGGTGAGCTGCAGGGAAGGGTCAGCGGTCAGCGGTCACTGTTCTGAAAAAGGGGGTCAGAAACCTCCAAGGCCAACGGTGTGCTCTGCAGTGGGGGACGAGCAGCAGCCCCCAGGGAAGGGTGACAGGGATAGTGTTTACAAGGAAAATCAGRTATTTGCAGTGTGGGATTCCCAAACTGGCTCTTGGACCTCGCATTGAGCCCCTAGAGATGGTTCCTGCTCCAGGGAGGACCCAGCACGGCTGGAACGCTCTTCTCAAGGAAGGAGCCAATGGTGGGGGTCCCAACAGCCGTGCCCTTTTCCCCCCCACAGCTCCTGCCCCRCAGGAGAGGTGCTCACCTCGGTCATGATCATGTCCTGGCACTTCTTGACGTACTTGCCCTCGGCCTTGATGATGGTGTGCAGGAAGTCGAGGTACTGCACGTGGCGGCCGTGGGTGGCCACGCAGTGGATGAAGTGCTGCGGCACCGCCTCGTTGATCTCCGAGCAGAGCTGGTAGTTGTTGAGGAAGATGTGCTGCATCGTCTCCGCCTCCAGCAGCTAGGGATGGGGGGCACAGTGAGCTCAGGGGGGCTGCGGGAACCGTCCCCAGCTCCTGCCCCTCCTGGTGTCTCCTCCTGGCTTTTCCATCCCTCGCTGTCAGCCCCAGGAGCGGTGCCGAGCTCCCTCCCCGTGCTGCTGCCTCGCTGCCCTCTCCTTACCCCCGGGGTCAGGAACAGGTTGAGGTGTTTGTGCAGCAGGGCCTGGTTTTCCTGGTTGCCAGCACAAAACTTCTGCAGGAACTGGTGGGTGAACTTGAGGATCTCCATCATCTTGGCATCACCCTGGGGCAGGGACRGAGGAGAAACACGCGGAGCTGGGARGGGTGGGAGTGGCAGGAGGCCGCTGAGGGGGGTCCCCACGTGTCCCCTTTGCCCTGGGCACCCAGAACCAGATGCCTCCTGCCCACCCACCTTCTCATAGGGGATCTGCAGCAGGTCCAGCATCACTTTGTGGGCGTCCATGTTCTTCAGCAGGCGCTGCTGCTTCTTGCGCACCTGCTCCCCCACCCCGCACATCTTGTTCAGCCTCTCCAGGATCTGCGGACAGAGGGACCACGGAGGCAGGAGCTGAGCCTGGAGCCACTCTGGATGGCCACCAGCACTGGGGCTGGCTCGCATTCCAGATGTTCCTTCCATATAATCCATAATCCCGGGTGCTCCCTGCTTTGCTTGGCACACCCCCAGACATCCTCCCTGTGGTGCCATGCAGAGCCCTCGTAGCTGTCACCCACCCAGTCCCCTCCAGTCCCACCAGTGCAAGGATGTGACAGCTCTTCCCTGTGCTGGCAGGAACAAGCCCTGGCTTGGACTTGTTTCTACTGGAGTGCAGGAGAATTGGAAATCTCCCCAGGATTCCACCTCTTCTCTTCCTGCTGGTGCCCCCAGGATGTGCCTTTGGAGGACAGGGCTCGGTCTCACTCACCCCCTTGACGATCTGATAGTTCTCGCTGCTCTTCTCTCCCGGAGCAATGACCTCCTCGTCGGCACCGTGCTGCAGG
This sequence comes from Amblyornis subalaris, assembly GCA_018881555.1. Lineage (NCBI taxonomy): Eukaryota > Metazoa > Chordata > Aves > Passeriformes > Ptilonorhynchidae > Amblyornis > Amblyornis subalaris. The sequence goes on along the minus strand of JACAXG010000081.1, from coordinate 651,750 downwards.
GGACAGCAGCACCAGGGTCACACYGTGCCCCTCCAGCCACACCCACAGGACCCTCCTGGAGCCTCCCCATCAAGCCCATCGAGAGGCRTCAGGTGCTGGATTAAGGTGAGCTGCCCCTTTTCCTCCCACTCCTTTCCCACCCTGGTTCCCAGGGCCTTGCTCAGGGCTCTCACCTCCTTCTTCTCCTTGTTCCCCTCCCCYGTGCTGTCCCCTTTGGTGCTGCCCTTCTTGTCCACCCAGAGCTCCGACTTCTCCACCATCGTGCGCAGTTTGTCCAGCTCCGACTTGATCACCTTGTAGTTCTCCACGTCCTGGGCTGAGATCAGGAGCTGGACCTGCAGCGACATTCCCAGGGGGTTCCAGTTTGGGGCACAAACCCCACTCCCAGATCTCCCTCCCAGGGAAAGGGCCAGGATCCAGCCCACRTCCCACACCCACAGCCAGGCGTGGGGTGCCGCCGGTCCCCTCAGCGTCACCTGCTTGAAGGTGTGCAGGACCTCCTGCCTCTGGCTGAAGTGCTTGAAGAGGAGCTGCAGGGAGCCGGAGATGAGGGGGGGGTAGTCGTGCATGGTCAGGTGGATCAGCACCCGCAGGAACATCCTGCCTCCCTCGTCATCCACCTCCAGCATGCTGCTCGACTTCCTGGAGCCAGGATGGAAGCCTTGGTGTTAACGGAGCTCGGGGGTGATGGGGATGGCTTTAGAGCCTTTGGAGCCTCATCTTCCTYGTCACCTGCAGCTCCCAGCCTGGGCAGGATGGGCAGGAGGGGAAGGGCCCCGTGGCCAGGGGAACTACGGGGGGCAGGGACTTACCCCACACCAAACATGGCCTCAGCATGCTCCCCGATCCGGTCCAGGTTCATGGCTGCGGCTGCAGGGAGAGGGGAGGGAGTGAAAAGGGTGGACAAGACCAWCCCTGTGCCTTGGCAGGATCCCACAGGAATCAACCCAGCTCCCTGACCCTGCTCYGAGCATCCACAGTGGACGCAGGACRCCTCATCCCACSMAAACACAAACTCCATCCCTCCCTGCCCCCTGCCAGCAGCAGCACCAGTGGGTTGAGGCTGCTGGAGATGTCACCTCTGCCACCTGTGTCCTCCCAGCCCGTGGGGTTTGCTGAGCTGRGGGGGTCCCAGGAGCAAAGTGGGAGAGTTACTTGTGGAGTCAAAGGCCGGGGCTGTGCCATCGGCCGCGCTGTCCTGCATGGGGTAAACTTCCACAAACTCCTTCTTGAAGACAGAGAGCAGGTAGGAAATCCTGTAGTCCAGGCGCACGTTCAGGATGAACTGGAAGCAGTGGGGAAGAGGAAACCAGGAGTGAGTGAGTGCTCTCTTCATGCCAACTGTCCCCCTGCTTCAGAAAATCACATCACGTCCCCCGCCCATCCCACAGCCCCATCGGCTCCAACCTGCAAGATCTCCAGGATCTTCAGCTTGGTCTCCATCACCACGATGTTCTCGTTCTCGATGCTCCTCCCTCTGTCCACCTGCTCCGGGGCAGAGCCGGCGCTGAGGCTTGGGGAGCTGAAGATGGACTGTTTCCTGCTCAGCACCATGGTGGACATCATCTGCCCCACGCCCTGGATCGACCTCCGCACGTTCTTCCCTGCAGAGGCAGCCACAGTTAACATGAGGGGAGAGGGAGGTGGCAGAGGACCAAGGAAGGACCCAGTTAGACTGGAAAATGCTGTGGATTTAATCAGAGAATGAGCAGAAGGCASTGGACATTTCTTTTGGCGTGGCCAAGGGCTCACCACCCCCAATCTCCCAGTGCACACCCGGCCACGTCAGCAAACCAGCGTCYGGTTTTCTTGCCACCAAAACTGGAAAGCACTGGGAAAGACCATGGAAAACACCTCCCTGGCCATGGACAGGGACTCACCCGTCACCTCGTCGTTGTAGACCGCCTGCATCATGAGCTGGGGGTTCTGCACGCAGTCGATGATGCCCAGCAGGGTCCGCGTCAGGCGCAGCAGCTCRCTGAAGCTGTAGAAGCCGAAGTAGATGAGGTTGTGGGCCAGGCTGACGACCTGGGGAAGGACAAGGCAGCTGCAGATCTCGGGGCTGGGCAGGACAATCCAATGTGGGGGGCAGGGACATTGCAGGGGCAGTGGCAGCCCGACCGTGTCCCACCCCGCAGGGCGCCGATGACACCGGCAGCGCTCGCACCTCGAAGGTGAGCTTGTTCTTCTCCTCGTTGGCGAAGGGCACGGCCTCGCTCACCACGTTGTTGAGATAGTCCTCCACGAACTCCATGGTGCTGGCGAACTTGTTCTTCTTGTCATCGCGCGAGACGTTGAGGTTGGAGTCGTAGCTGCGGGGGGACACGCCGGGGTGAGCTGGGTCACTCCACAAACGCTCCCCTCCCAGTCCCTGCCTGGCATCCGCCACCCCCCGTCCTGCCCCGTCCCCCAAAGCCGCCAGGAGCCCCTCACTCTTTGATGGTGATGGCCGTGGGGATCTCCGTCCAGAGCCGGGCGAACTTCACGGGCATCACCAGCTCCTGGGGGTCCCTGTCCACRTGCACRTGCAGCATGAGGTGGCAGAAGGAGGCGCGCAGGTCGAAGGGCAGCATCTCATCTGCCATGCACAGGAAGATCAGGTCCACTCCCAGCTGCTGGGAGATCTCCTTGATGGCCAGGTACTGGCGGTCCAGGCACATGCGGGCAAAGAGCTTCAGCTGGTACCTGCCCGGGGATGAGGGGAGAGGCAGTGAGGCCGCGCAAACCCTCACAGCCTCACCCGGACAGAAGGTGCCACGGGATCGTCACCTGTAGTAGCTGAGGACGTTCTCGTCATGGGCGTTGCCGGCCCGGGCCTCCTGAGCCAGCTGCCGGATGCTTTTCTCATGGTGGTCATTGTTCTTGTCCGTCCAGGTGAGCCAGACCTCCTCCTCTGAGTACTCAATGCTCAGGTACTCGTGGGTCTGGGACATCTCCTTCACYGGCCTCAGCCTGGGACAGGAAAGGGGRAAATATGGAGACACTCCCGWGGATGGAGCGGCTGCACCTCGAGGRGTGACGGGGCTTCAGTGGGGGCTGGACCAGCCTCACCGTGTATGGGTTTGTTGTAGGGGTGGGGAGAAGGTGTTTTTAAGGGTTTTATTTTACTTCTCATTATCCTGCTCTGATTTTGTTAGYAATAAACTTAATTCATATCTCTAATTAGAGCCTGTTTTGCCTGTGGTGGTGTTTGATGAGCGATATGTCCCGGTCCTTATCTCAACCCRTGAACCCTATGTTAAACTTTCTCTCCTCTGCCCAGCTGCAGAGGGGAGTGAGGGAGGGGCTTTGGTGGGTGCCTGGTGGGTGCCTGGAGTCCAACCCCCAAGGTGGCAAACCTCTCCCTCGGCCACTCACTCGGTTTTGATGAGGATGTCGCTGTTCTTGGAGTCCAGCACGCACTTGCAGATCAGCTCCTGGGTGACGGGGATGGCGATGTGGTTGGACACGCAGAGATCCGAGAGATAATCCAGAAACCTGCCGGGGAGAGGCAGCTGCGCCATGAGGGGAGGGTCCCCAGGAGGGTCCCCTCTCCCCCCGCACCCCGCGGGGCCCCCACACGCACCGTGGCTCGCGGTTCTTGCGCACCAGGCTGACGAAGGTCTCCACCTCGGTCTTGGTGATGTGCTTCTCCAGCAGCTTGCGGTTGTTGTGCAGCAGGGCCGTGATGGTGTCCTCGGCCAGGATGTCGTAGCCGATCTGGGACTGCATCATTCCGAACTGCTTGGCAATGTGCTCCTGCGGCGGGCACAGGGGCCGTGAGCCACGTCCCCCCGCCCCACCGGGCCCGTGGCAGCCCCCCCGGGGCTCCCCAGCTCGTGGTGGGACGGGGAGTCACCCCCCTGCACCTGGTTCTTGCGGTAATCCTCCTGGGAATGCCGGAGCACGCGGTAGCACAGCCGGAACATGTACTGGTAGGGAGCGTTCTTCTGGTCCGACAGCTCCTCCAGCCGCACCAGGGGCCCTTCCCCGCCCTTGTCCTTGAACGGGGCTTTCAGGATCCCAAAGATCTGCCCCAAAAGCAGAGGTCAGTGCTGTGCCCTGTTCCACATCATCCCCCCGCGCGTGGCTGGACACCGCGGCACGAGCTGGAGAGCAGACCCTCCTCCATGGGGTTTTCCAGACCTCTGGCCCCCAGAGTGGCCCTGAGCAGAACAGGACATCCCCCCAGGACATCTCCACRGGCCCTCAGCCTTGCTGGGATGCCACTCACCTGCTTCAGGATGTTCTGCTCCCGCATCAGCTTCTGCCGCTCCCGGTTGGGCTTGGTCACCACGATGTCCAGCACGTTTTGGCCGTTGTTGGGGACGTCGCTGACAAAAAACACCAAGTCCTCCAGCAGCTGGATCACGAACCTGCAAAGAGATGGGGGCAAGTGGGCTGGGGCCTGCTCACTCACCCAGATTCAGGTCCCTGCAGCAATGCCCATGGGTTTGGGGGCCCACAGAGCCGTGTTAGGGCTCAGAAGCCCGCCAGGGGAGCTGCTGGCTGATCCTCCACGCCCTGATAGGGGTTAATGGCTGGATCTGCAGCCCCCATGGTTCCCACACGTGCCAGGGTGAATGCCTGGGGGTTTCGCCCATGGCCCATGTCAGGAATTTCRCATTTAACGCCTCTGTCCCCTCGGTCACCCCCGCGGGACCCGCGCCGGGGGGGCTGGCAGGGCGGAAGCCGCTCGCTGTGTCCCACAGGGATCTGTGTTTGCTCAGGAAGCACCAGGAACCCACCCACCTAAAAATAATACCGTGACTAAGGCRGCTGCCCCTATCGTGGGGCCATCTCCCAGCCCCTCGGATATTTTTCTAGGAGGGGCTGGAGCGGGGCCATGCCGTTATCTGGTTTCCTCGCCAGGCTCCTGGGAGAAGCAGGCGTGGATTGGGGTTGTGGGCAGGGAAGCGAGGCAGCGCTGGCACCAGCGCCAGGCAGGGGCCTCATCCTGCTGTGGAGCCCTCAGAGGAGCCCAGCACGGCCACATCTCCCAGGGGCCTTTTACCTGCGGTCGTTCTGGCTGAGRAAACCCTCGTTCATCTTGTCCACCACGTTGGCCAGCATGGAGCTGGCGTCGTTGGCAAAGTCCAGGTCCCGGATCTCGGACACGGGCACRGAGACGATGGCAAAAGCTTCTTTGTCTTCTTTGGTGGGGCACGTGCCCAGCTGGGAAGCACCAGAAAAGCAGCATCACAGACAGGGCAATGCCAGGCGTGTCCCCACCAACCCCGCTGATGCCCATGACCCAGTTTTTCCCCACCAGAGGGGCTGGGGTGGGCTCTGGGTGACTGGGGTGGGCTCTGGATTACTGGGGTGGGCTCCAGGCTGCCATCCACCCACGCCCTTGGACCACCCGGGGTGTTTCAGTCCCTGAGTGCTGGGAGGGAAGAAGCACATGAAGAGCTCTGGGGGAACACGGAATGAGCCCAGGCAGGGAGGAGGGAGCGGGGCCGCACCATGAGGCGGATGGGCCTCTCCTCATCGATGTCGATGGGCACGTTGGTGCTCTGGATCCAGGTGTTGGTGCAGAGGTGGCGCAGCCTCACGTAGGAGTTCCTGCGGACAGCGCGACGTCCTGGTGAGTGACCCCCACAGGGCGTCCCGGCGAGTGACCCCCCCGGGGACACGCCAGCACTGCCCTTCCCCCAGCCCCCAGCCTCCCCTCCTCATCCTGCCCCCCCTGCCGTACCGTGGGACRAAGGAATCCGTCTTCTGCAGCGTGGTGGGGTCCAGCTCGAAGAGGGAGGCGATGTCGTTGCCGTGGGGCACGGCCACCAGCCGGTACTTGATCTTCTCCCCCGTGTTCCTGCGGCTGGCGCGGCTGCTGCCCCCCTGCACGGCGGGGAGGGGGTCTCTGAGCCCGGCTCGGGGGTCTCCCAGCCCAGGGCCCCGTGCCCAGGGCATCGGGGGGACGCAGCAGAAGCTTTGCCGGGGCTGAGCCTCGCGGTGCCCGGACACRCGAGCAGAGCACAAGCGGCGTGGATGCACCTGAGCTACGAGGCCMCCCCTTCTCCAAACCTCACCAACAGCAGAGACAACAACAGCTCCAAAACCCCCCCTGAATGTCCAGCTCTCTCATCTACCAGCATTCCCCTGTGGCCTGGGGAGCCAACATGCACTGGGACACCTCCAAGAGGTTTTGGCAGGGTCCCCTCGCAGGTGGGACACGGGGACACTGCCCTGAGCGCGGGGCGGGGGACGCTGCGCTGGCAGTGGGACACACTGGGCTGTGGTGCCCTCAGAGGGCTCTGTTTTGGGGCATTTCCCTGCTTTCAGGCCCTGGCTGAGAGCTGGCGTGCTCGGGGCAGCGGCAGCAGCGGTTCTGCTCACCGTGGGYGCTGCTTTGGGCTCAGCCACGTCTCCTTTATAACTTGGGTTTTCCTGAAAAGTTAAAGAGGGAGGTGAAAGGCAGCTGTCAGTCCCCCCACTCGGCCCCTCCAAACCCCTGAGGATGGTGTGGGATCCCTATTCTTGCCTGCCCTGAGCACATCACAGAGAGGAAACCTGCCCGGGTGGGGCTGGAGGATGYGACCTGCACCCAAGGCTGGGTGCTCCAGCCTTGGGAATGGGAGGAGGGAGCCCAGGAGAGCAGACCTGGGCTCTGTGTGGCAGCAAGAATTCCCTGGAGGCTCCAGGCTGAGCTCTCAGTGAGCAGCACCAGCCCAGGATGGGGTCAGTCTGAGATCTTTCCTCTGCAGGTGTCAACCGAGTGCCTTTGGGTTTAAAGCCATTCAGAGCCCCAGTATTTGCTGTTTTCCATCCCACAGTGATGCAAGGGCCCTGGGGGCTGCCCTTGGGTGTCTTCTCGAGCTGGGGAGCATTTTGGCAGCCCCCGGGATGTCCCTGCTCCCCCTGCAGCAGAGCACAGCCCTTGGTCCTGCAGTGCCAAGTACACCCCATTATCTCAGGGCAGCCAAATACACCCCATTATCTTCGTGCCTCTGTCAGGAGGCCTTGAGCAGGCCTTAAATGGGAGCAAACCCACTCGGCAGATGGTGTTTCCAGAGCCAGGTTTTGCCCGCACCCTCTCCAGGCAAGGCCAGCAGGATGAGTCACGTCCCGCCTCCAACGCACCGGGCTGTGCCAGCCGGGCCCTTGGCACAGGGCGAGCACAGAAAAGCCCCAACCACCCACTCCCGTCTCCCTGGGCCGGAAAAGGAGCCAAACCCGGCCTTCATTCTGCAGCAGAGGATTTCAGGGGGGTAAATCTGGCCCTAAACCAGGTAAACGATGACGATGTTCGGGTGCCAATGTCTCCTGAGAGCAAGGAGGAGTCGCAGCGGCTCCCACGGCAAACTGGAGGGAGCCAGAGGCAGTGCTGGGCATCACTCCGCTGCCCGAGGTGGGCACTCTCTTTGCAAGGGGTGGCACCGCCCCAGGGCACGTCCCTGCCCCCCTCTGCCACCCCCTTACCTCCGCTGCCAGGTAGTTGCCCGTGGCGAGGTGCTTGAAGCGGTACAAGCCATTCCAGTGCCCGGCTCCCCCCCGGCACGGGTCGTGGTGAACCACCTGGGAGAGGCACGGGAGAGCTCAGCCAGCAGCGCAGGAGGGACTGGGGTGTCCCCAAACACCCCCTCCGCCCCCTCCCTGCTCACCTCCACCTCCCACAGGGCGTTGGAGCTGGTGGCCGAGGTGGCCGACTGGCGCAGGGTGGTGCGGAGGAACACGTGCAGCTTGCCCTTGTACTCGTCACAGGTGAGGAACTTCTCCTGCTCGGCGTGGAACAGCCTCACCACGTCCCCCTGCGCCAGGACACGGGGGTGAGGGCCAGGGAAAAAGAATCACGGCATCTTTCAGCTCGGAAAAGACCTCCAAGGTCGTTAAGTCCAACCTTACACTCCCATGCCCACTAAACCGTATCCTGAAGGGTCTCTCTACTCCCTTTTTGAACAATTCCAGGGATGGGGACTCCACCACTGCCCTGAGGAGCCTGTTCTGAATGAATGAATGAGTGTTTAACCACTCATTCAGTGGAGAAATTTCTCCATGGCTCGCCTTGGATTCCTCCCAGACACAGTTCCCAGCTGCAGGGCAGGACCATAGGACCCTGGGGATCACAGGGCCCTGTCACCTCTTCCCATCCAACCTCCCTGAACTCTGCTAAACCCTGCCCCAGGCAGCACACATGATCCTCTGAGTGCAGGGAACAGGGCACAGGGCACCCTGCAGTGCCATCCCTCCCGTTATCCATGCAGGTGACTCCTCTGCTTCCACCCCCAGGATATAAAAGGATGTGAACCCATCACTCTACACCCCTGGAGCAGACAGAGGCTCCTCTCCACGACGTGTTTAAGGCATTAACAGCCCGGGAAGGAGGATGCGGGAAACTGGGATCAGCCTGGGGACGAAGGGCTGGAAGATCACAACAATCCACATCCATCCAGCTGCTTCCTGGAGGACCTCGGCCCCGAACAATAGCTCGGCAGGGAAAGTTCCTTTCCCAGGCAACAGCCAGCCCTGCTGCAGGGCCGAGCAGCTGGGAACTGGCCCCGCACAAGGAGCCACCGCTGGCACTGTGTGGGCCCGGGGTTGTCCCCRAGAGCCAATTCAACACCTCGAGGCAGAGGGTAATTGGTGCCCTCAGCTCCCTGCTGCCAGGAGATCCTAAAATAGCCCACTCCACCTCGCTGTGCTGTTCTCCAAGTGATGAATTCTCCCCTAAATTAAGGCCCTCAAGGCAGGCTCTCTGTTCTGCCCTTGTCACAGAGCCAAGGGGCTGCTCACACGTCCTGTCCCCGCGGGGGACCAGGGTTGCATCCCCGGAGCCTGCCAGATCCCACGCGGCCAAACCTCCTTCCTTACCCCTTTCAGCACTTCCTCCATGTGGTCGCAGAACTGCATGAACAGGTTGATTTTCCAGCTGGTGTTACAATTGACCGAGTTCACCTACGGAGCGAGAGAGCGCGGTCACGATCCCTGGGACGAGGGGAAAAAAGGAAAAAGGAGGAAAAACAACAGCCCAGCCCCCCCCGTACCTCCTTGCAGCCAGCGTTGTCAGCCAGCTCGTAGTTGCTGGCGTGCAGGGGCTGCCCCGCGTTCACGGGGTTCAGGATGACCTTGTCTCCCACGACTACCTGGGGAGCAAAATGGGAAAAGGGGGAGCTCGGATGAGACCGGGTTCCCGGTGTGGAGCCGGGAGCTCTGTGCACACCCATTCAGGGGCTCCTGGGCCCCACGCTCACGTTATCCCCGTTGCTCCTCAGCTTCCAGAAGGGCTGGATGAAGAGCCAGGAGCCCTCGTTGCCGGTGGCATCCAGCGTCACCCGCATGGCGTTCTTCTCCAGCAGCGCCGGCAGCCGCTTGTTCACCGTCAGGTACTTGTTGCTCTTCATGTGCAGCAGCTGGAGGAGCCAAGGGGGGGATATTTGCAGCAGTGCAGCCCCCCCGAGGCTCCCCAGGTCCYAGCAGCCCCTTCCCAGCCGTGCTGGAGCCGTGCTGGAGCCGTGTTGCCCCCGTACCTGGATGACGCTCCCGTACTTCACCACGTCCCCGTGCACCTTCTTGTTCTCCGTCTCGTTCTGCTTCTGCTCCATCTGGGCCGCGTGCTGCTCCAAAGGGAGAGGAGCTGAGTGTGGCAGCGCCCTCCTCCCTCCCCGGGAGCAAATCCCAGAGGGGCTGCTCACACCCTTGGCTTTGGGACGGGCGGGACGGGCTGGGATGCGGGATGAGCATCCCTCTGTCCCCCAAGAGCTCAGCCCAGGGCCTCGGTGTGGCCCTGACCAGCCCTAGGAAGTCCATGAGAGCTTTAAATCAAGGACTTTAAAAATCAGGACAGGGACAAAACAGCACCAAAATTCCCCTAGGAGAGCAGGTTTTGGGACAGCAYCGAACAAGGACGCTGGGCACAGGCTGGGCACTGGGGCAAGGCACCCTCCACGGGGGCTGTGGGACTGGGGGCTCTTGGCAGCACCAAAAACAAGGAGCCAAGGGCACCGTGCCAGTGGTGCCATCCCAGAGACGGAGCTGGTCTGGGCCTGCTGCAGCAGGATGGGTCCCCACGAGCAAACAGCTCAGCAGCACCTGCAGTCCCTCTCCAAAACCACAGACATTTTCCGTGCGGTGGCTCTGCCAGTCGGAGCAGGGATGGGATGTTGGCACACGCGGAGTGAGGCAGGGACTTGTTCCCACAGCAAATCTGGGAATGGCGAGGGAGCGCTGACAGCCCAGGCGCCAGGCTGGGATGGGGAATGGCAAGGGATGGAGCTGGGGGAGCCTCTGCCCTTTCCCATCCTGCTCTCACCTCCTTTCACTTCAGGGCAGGGGAGTTGGGAAACATCTGGAATCATGGCTTGGCACTGGGAGAGAGGATGGGGCAGGAGGGCTGAGAGAGCCCAAGCAGGTGAGGGCTCTGAATGAGCCTGGCGCGTGTCCTCACAGAGCTCTGSGTGTCACCCGGGGTGATCTGCCATCCCTTCACCACTCTGGGTGCCACATGGGGTAATCTTCCATCTCACAGAGCTCTGGGTGCCACCCAGGGTAATCCTCCATCCCCACACAGACACTTAGGGATGTGGTGTGGCTGCTGCCGTCAGGAAAACAAACCCACTGCCAAGAAATCCCGCACGGATGCAGCTCTGGGAGTTTAACAACAACCCCATGGAGCAACATGGCTCCGGCACCACGGGATGTCCTACATCTCCCTCCAGATCTGAGCAACTCCCTCGCCCCCAGCCAGTGGGGCTGGGAGCGGGAACTGCCTGCCCCAAGTATGTGAGTTCCCAGGCTGTCCCTTGGATGGGGTGGGGTCTGTCCCCGAGCCCAAGGATGGGGTGTCAGGGATGCAGGGAGAGAGCAGGGAGGACTGGGAGACATCAGGAGAGGGGCAGGAAAGCCCCCAGGGCCTGTCTGCACTGCTTGGGGCTGCACCTACRATTAATCAGCCGAGAAAACACGGAGCCTAAACCCACTGAAACACGGAAACAAAGAGCACACGCTCGGAAAGGTGACCGTGGGCACCACAGGCAGGGCTTCTCTGCTCCGGACCTGGCTGCTCCTGCCTCAGGAAATCCTCTCTGTGGGCTGGGGGAYGTTCTCAGCCTCCCTGACAAGCTGCAGGCTGGAGCCTGGCACTTGCTGGAGCTCCCTCCTGCCCCAGCCTCCGGACACGAAGGGAAACGCCGGGAGCGGCGGAAAGGAGCGAGGAAACGGCAGAACCTCTTTATGACAAGCCCTAACCAGGGTGCAATCAATCAGGCTCAGAAATGAGCCTCTGGGGCCATCGTGGCCGGGACAGCTGTGACGTTACAACCCCTGGCTAATCCCAGCAAAATGGGGTTTCCATGCAGAAACAACCACACGGGGCCGGACGCGGCGGGAGGCACCGACCCTGTCCCGGCACCTCCAGGGCAGGACAGCCCGTCCTGGCACTGCTCAGCCCCCCCTGCCCGAGGCAGAGCTGGGGATGGTGGGGCTGGGGCTGGGCTCGGGGCCTGAGGAGATGATTTAGTGGATCTCTGCTGGGCTCTGGGTTTATGAATCATAGCGGGGCCTCGCCAGCTGTCTGAGGCCGTTGTGCAATGTTTGACGTGGGCCCCGTCCAAACCTCGCGGAAGCCAACGGGAGCTTTTCCCTTCCCCGGCCCTCTGGAGCACGTCCTGGCTGCAGGGCCCCCTCCTGCACGGGGTGTCCCGGGGTGCTGAGGGTGCCCCAGGGCGCAGGGCTGTGCTCACWGAGCTCCTCTGCCTCGGCACCTCCGCACAAGGAGCATCAGGAGGGTGAGACGGCAACGGCTGGGCAGGGGGCAATGGGGAGAAGGCAGCTGGAAATCCCTTCTCATCCCAAACCAGCATCACCAGAGGTCTGGAGTCATCGCCCACCCGGCTCGTGGGCACGGCCYGCTCCGGGTGCCTCACTCCTGCTCACCTGGAGCTTCTGCAGCAGCACCACATCCGCGATCTTGTCCTTGTCCTGCTTGGTTTGCTTGGCCTTCCAGTACTGCTTCTGGGCGGAGTAGCGGTTCATGGGACACACTTTGAAGAGGCAATCTGAGAGCAGAGGGGGCAGCGTGAGGCTGTGGCGGCCACCAGGGTGTCCCCAGCAGGGCCAACGTCACCGAGGGGCAGGTGACAGCTGTCCCAGCAGCACCACCGGACAATGGTCCCCCAGTCCCACCACAGCCCCCGGYGGAGGTCACGTCACCGTGTGCTGGCTGCCGGATCAGCTCTAAATCAGGATAAATAATGAGTCCAGGAATTACTGCACTTCTTGGACTCGTGATTAGAAGTGTTCCCATCGGAAATGGCTGTGCTATTTGGGAAGGGAAGCTTCAGGGGGGAGAAGGAGCGCTGATGGAGCCCAGCTGCACCAAAGGAGGAGAGGATCCCGGYGGGAGCGATCCGGGAGGGAGGGAGGCCGGGCACGGGCTGTGGGGCCGGGATACGGGCAGCCACCTCCACGTCCCTGGTCACCCACGGGACACCCTGAGCCTGCAGAGGCTGCGAACAGCCCCCGTGGTGGCCGTGCCATTGGCACACACACATCCATCCCTCCGTGACCTGGATCACCGGCACTGGATGCTCCGAGCAGCCGCTCCCGAAAATCTCTGTGTCAGCAGCTCTATTTCAGGTCCTAAAGGATGCACAAGACGCATCCCAGCTCCTCCAAACGCTCCCAGTGATTCCCTGCACTGCGGATTGCCCCCATTTCCCTCCAGGATGGTGGGCGGGGAGCGCAGACACCCCGGTCCGGGCTTCGGGAACTGAAGCAGGACAGCAGATGTCTGGAGGAGACAAGGAGGCACTCACATCTCCCAACCCCCTTCCCGGGCTGGAAGCCGCGCGGGGCGAGGGCAGGAAGGGCTCTGCAGCTTGAATCGCCCTAATTACGCCTGAAATAGCAGCTCAGAAACTTCAGACACAAAAAGAAAAATTTAAAACAAAAAACAAAAAACAAAAAGTCCCTTCCCTGGCTGGCCGCGGGCCCGAGGCTCATATTTATTTACCTGGGAGTGCCGCTGGGGCAGCGCTGAGCGCAGTTCTCACCGGCCGGGGCCGCTGGGGCCCCGCCAGGTTTCACATTTCGCTTTTACAGCTCTGTTTGCCAATGGCACATCCCGTGCCAAGGAGCCCGAGCGGCCGAGCTGCCATGCCTGGCTGCCCGTGCCCGCCGCCCCCGGCGCCCGCAGGCGTCCCCATTAGATCACCGATTAATGGGAACTGCTGCTRAACGGGCCCGGTGGGAAGGAGAGAGCGGGGGGGAGGTAAAAAATCCAGCACGGCCACTCCGGGATGGGTGCAAATCCCAGGCCCGGCTCCGAGCRTGCCCTGCCCGTGGGCTAAGGGCTGAGCCCGGCTTGGGATGCGTTTCCCTACTTTGGCGAGGAGGGAAACTGAGGCACGGCGAGGTTTGCACAGAGAAATTCTCCAGCACAGCTTGCGTTGRGAGATGGAGATTTTGGCACCTGGGCCAAAGCACTGACAGCATTCTGGAAGATGGATGTGGGTGGAAAAGAGGGAAAGTGAGGGGAAGCTCCCGTGTCAGCGCCGCCCGGCCCCAGCAGCTCAGTGGGTGCTGAGGGGATGACCTGCCATGACCCAGAGTGGCCCTGGGGGGCAAAACTTCTCACCCAGAGAGGCCTGGGGGGCAAAACTTCCCACCCAGAGAGGCCTGGGAGGGCAAAACCTCCCGTGAATCCTTCAGGGAAGGCAGGGCACTGGGGGCAGTGGAGCACTGGAGGCAGTGGGACACTGGGGACAGTGGCACAAATGAGGGTCCCGCTGCCCCCTTGCCTGGGAGCCTCCCAGCACAGGGTGGAAACACTGGATTTGCTTTTCCTGACATGCCTGGACTGGGCTGGGAAGAGCCTCGGCGGGGGGAGAAACCGCAAAAAAAAAGCAAATAAGCGAGAGGTGCCGAGCGTCTCTCCGAGGAGCCGCGGGCGGCCGAGCCGGGCAGGAGCAGCTCCCGTGCGGGTTTTGGCATTTCCAAGGAACCGTTCGGACCCGACCCGGGGAGGAGGGTCCTGTTTTCCCAGCGGGAAGCCCCGGCACGACCCGTGCGCGGCTCAGGATAGGGCAGGGTCCGGCCACAGGATATGGGGACGGCAACAGCGCACGAAAATCCCCCGCAGCCTCTCGCCGGTGGCGCAGGGAACAGCCCCAGCCCGTTTTTTCCTCCTCGCTCCAGGCGATGGCTATCGAGCGGGGAGAGCACTACCTTTCCGGCCATTAAATCCAGCAGCTGGATATCCTGATAGGGATTTGCAGGGAGCAGGGCTGAGCCGAAAAACCTGAGCCTGGAAAAGAGATTCAACACCCGCACCCCGGCCAGGCAGGGGGACAGGGTGGCTGCCGCACATCCAGCCCCAGGGGGAAGTCCACTGATGCCTGGGAATGGGATGGCTCCCTGGGTTCTACGAGGCTGTGKGAGCTGCTGGATGGGTCGTTGATTAGACTCATGAATAAATTAGTTGGCAATAGTTTCCACGGAGAGCCAGGTCAGTGCTGGGTGGGATCCYGAGAGACTGGGAARGTTGATGTCTTGAGACATTTTGGGATGTGTGTGGGGGAAGGAAGGGTGCCCAGGGGGATGGGTGCTGTTAGAGCCACCCTGAGAAAAAGGCGGAGGCACAAGGCAGAGCGAGGAACCGATATTTAAAAAGACTGATTTAAAAGAAGACATAAAACCACAACAGACGGGATGAAAGGAACAGCTGCCCTAAACCAACCTCAAAGTCACGRGTTTGGGGAGACATCCCAGCTCTCTGGACTCCCTGGCTATGTGATCCAGGCACTCAAACCCAGCCAGGACACTCTCTGGGACACGGCCCTTCCCCTGAGCGTGGAGCATCCCAAGCACACGGGGCTGCCAGGAATCAGCCAGCAGCTCCCAGGTGGGTGCAGCTCAGGGCAGAGATGTGACTCCCGTTCCCGTTCCCGTTCCCGTTCCCGTCCCTGGTGTGGACGCTCGGGGCCAGCATCGTCCCCAGCAGCGATGGAGCTGCCCCAGTCTCACCTCGGAACTTCTTGGGGGGGTTGTCCAGGTCCCCGGCCGCCGGCTCCACCACGCACCGATCGTCCACCAGCCTGGGGGGCACAAAAAGTGGGATGAGGAACAGCGGGATGGCAGCGGGGCCGAGTGAACAGGGTGGCTGTGCCAGGAACCAGGCTTGGGCCACAATCACCTGGCCCAAAGTGACAAATCCAAAGCTGCGCCTCCTGTTTCCCACCCATTTGCACTCCATAAATATTTTTTATGGATAGCCCAACACGCCGCCCTTCGTTTCCCACTGCTTCCATGTGTGTTTTCCATCCCCCCTGGCACGGCGCCCTGGCTGCCGTGTTACCGCACTGCTAATCCAGCAAAAATGGGATGAGCTCAGCTCCCATTCACTGGTTCTCCTTCTCTGGCTGGGAACCCTCCCCATTGAGACATGGAGGGTGGCAGGGCCCCCCAACCCAGTTATTAATGATTATCTGATCAGAGCAGCAGGCTCTGCCCATCAGATCAAGGCTCTGTGTCTCCTCCCTGCCCACCTCTGCTTTCCCAGCGTCGAGCAACATCCCACGGGCCTGGCCGTGGGTGCTGGGGGCTGATTTTGGGACGGATGGGACGTCGCTTTCCGAAGTTGCCAGGAAGAGCAAAGCAGAACCCGGCACGAGGATGTGCCCAAAGCGCAGAGGGATGAGCAYGGCCCGAGGGGCTCCCGGGGCACCTGGAGCTCCCTGCGAGGCTCCCGAGGGAACTGGGTGCTCCAGCAAGACAGGCTGTACCCGCTCTCCCGCTTTCCCCAGCCCCGGGAAGCGGAGCAGCAGGAGAAACTCTGSTCCTGCCCGGGAGAGAGGGAGAGGGAAGCGTGTCCCCACCCGCGGAGCCGGATCCAGGCAGCGGGGGAGGGCCAGAGGATGCGGGAATGTGCCTGCAACGCCCYCCCGCAGGGAGAATCCACGGTGGGACGGCTCCGTCCCTGGGACAGGAGGGCAGGGACGGCCTGGAGAAGTGAGGTGCGGCAAAGGCAAAGCAGAGCCCGCGCTGTTCCCTCCACCCACGAGGGACTCTCAGCGTCCCCAACAACCCCAACATCGCTGGAGATGGACACGGTGCTAAGACCAGACAGATACATCCCAGATGCAGCCTCCTTCCCTCAGCCCTCTCTGGAGGAGGGGAGAATTCCTTGCACTCGGCAGGGAGGAATTTGGCCTCGGTGCTGATGGATGGGGACCCCGGGGACCCCGCGGCTGCCGTGTCCTTGGCGGGGGAGGCGTGGGCTGGCACCGGCTCTGACACCGCTCTGCTCCTCAAGGCTCCCCAGGGCCAGGGAGAACAACCTCACATTGCAAATCAAGGGAGAAAAGCGATTTGCCTCGTGGCAGCAGAAGCTCCAAAACAATTAGCAAAGACCTCGGAGGTTGGAAAAACCCCAAACCCACGAGCTGTGGCCAGACAGGGCTGCCCTGGCTTGCCTGTGGCCAGCAGTGCAGGGGTTTTTAGGATCCTAACCACGGGGTTGTCCGAACACAACACCTTTTCCGTGGGTTGAGACAGCAGGGAAGTMGCCAGGCACATTCCCAGATCCCTGCAGGGCACGGAGCCTCGGGAGGGCAGGGAAAGAGGGAAAGCGGAAAAACCAGAGCAGCTGCGAGCAGGGGCTGCACCACCGCGGGGAATATGCAAAGCCCCAGCCCAGCCCTGGTGTCACTCAGGGTCAGTTTTGGTTTCTATTCTCTTATTTTGTTGGGGCACAGGTCAAAACAAACCCTTTGGATGTGCCTGGGAGCGAAAACCACCGAGGGCTGAGGAYGGCAATCCTGGGAGTGAAGCCCTGACCCTCAGCACGTGCCCAGCTCCCGCACTGCCCACGGAGGCAGAAGGGCTCGATTCATCTGTGCGCTTTAAACCCCCAAAATCCTCTACTCTCACGGCTGGAGGTCCCCGAGGAAGTGCCTGACCTGCGTGGCTTGTTTTCAGCGCTGAAGAAAACAGCACGGGAGCCTCCCACCCGCCTCCCCCCCAGCTCTGCCCCGTGCCCGGCATCCCTGCCCCACCAGGCGGGATCAGAGACAGTGACCTGCCAGCCTAGAAATCTTAATTAGTTAACGATCTCAAGGCAGTTTCAGCATCTTTAATCCCAGGATTACACGCTCTGCAGGAATGCAAAGCGTCCTTTTTATTAAACTGATACTCTGGACGAACATTCCTCAGTCAGAAATCCTGAAAATAATAAAAAAAAAAGGATTCTGACAGGATGGACATGAGTCACCTGGGAGGCTGCCGGGGCCAGGACACGCTCCCGCTAATAACCGGCATTCCCGCAGTGGGATGGGCGAGGGAAGCTCCCTACGAGAGCCACGCCGAGGGCACCGTTTAATGGGAAAATGAGGTATCAGCGTCCAAGCGCCGGGAGGAGGATCCCGAGCGAGGCAGGAGGCTGGATGCACCCACGGGAATGTCACGCTTCGCCTTTCCGGGGAGCAGGAGGGGCGGGATCGCGCACGGATGAGCCCCTCGAGSCGCGGGCGAGCGTCTGGCCGGCTCTTAGCCCCGGAGTCCTCGCCGGGGCTTCCTGGCGCTTCCAAATCCCGAGCACAAAGTGATTCCCTGGCGCGGGGCCGGCGCGCTTGGCCTCGAGCGAGGCAGAGCCTTCCCCGAGGTCAGGGGAGAAGGAGCTCGGCCAGAGCTCCAGAATCCAGGGCAGACGAACCCCCCGACCCCTCCCCGGGGACGGAGCCCAGCTGGGGCTGACGTGGAGCCGCCGATCCCAACCCGGGCTGGGGAAAAACCTTCCCCAAAAATGGCACAGACGATGCCAAGGGGAGCTCGGGCGCGCCGTGGTCCGGGGGTGCCTGGGGAAGGAGGGCTCTGGGAGAAGGGAAACCCCAAGGGAGGCAGGAGCGCCTCAATACAAAGCCCGGCAACCCCTGGAGGKGAGGAAAAGCAGGAAGGAGGAAGAGGAGGAGAGCTCGTTGTCGGCCATGGGGCCAGGTCAGGGTGAGCCCCCAGGAAGGAATAAAAGTAAAGCGAGCGAGCACAGGGCAGCCACAAAAATGCAGCTTTTCGGTGCTGTCCCGGTGCCAGGAGGGCTCGGACTCCTCCTCCTCTTCCCGGCAGGGACGGGTTCATCCTGACCCGGCGGAGCTGGAGTTACCCTTTAACCAACTGCATCTCCCCGAGCTGCTCCACCCCGAAATCCACCTGCAACCACACGTACAGGTGTTATTCCACCTGAAACAGCCGCCCGGCACCCAGCTGGGTCTGCCACTGGCCCTTCCCCTCTGCGAGCCCACGGTTCCAATGCCGAGCCCCTGGAAGGTCCTGGGAGCCCCCGGGAATGGCAGGGATGGGGCAGCACAAAATCCTCCCGGGCAACTTCCCATGTCCCCAAAACCACTCCTGGCCTCTCCAATACACCCATCCCGTACCCTCAGCCCCCCTCAAGGGTCACTCCCAGGGTGCTGTGACCAGCCCTCAGCCCAGTCCTCCCTTCCCACGGGACTTTTTTGGGCTTATTCTCACATTTCAGCCCGTTTGGGTATCTTGGCTCAGCGTTCCCACCTAGCCCAGCGCTGGAGCTCCACACCCCTCCCGGGATGTTTTTCCTGCTCACGAGCAAACGCCCACAGCAGAGAGGGGCTGAAAGGGAGGAGGCTTCGTGCCCGGGGGCCCCGACAGTGAGATTTGGGGGGCTGGGAGAAGAGGAGCCTCAGGCGAGGGCTGGAGGGTTCCCCCCACCTCCGCCCCGCACCCCAGAGACCCCCGGGACTGCTCCAGGGGACGCTGGCACAGGGATGTCACAGCACCCACCCTTAACGTGACACAGCGACCAGCGCCTGGGGACACTCAGGACACTCCCGTATAAAGAGAGGACCCCGCTGCAGACCCCCGGCGATCCCAGATCCCAGAGCCAGTCCCCGCACAAGGAAGGATGTCAGGAAGGCTTCCGCAGGGTGCCTGCGTGGGCTGGCAGCGCTGTTTGCCTTGCAAATGAGTTAATAAGGTCYCTGTGGCAGGACCAGGAGGGCCAGGAGGAGACTCACTCTCGGTGACTCACCCGGCCCCTTATCACAGGAGTGATTTAAGGTGTGGTAGGGTCTCCCAGGTCGCAGGGCACACGGGAAAACAATTTCAGAGGGGAGGGAAAGAACCCRGAGGAAGCAGAACCCTGGGAAAGTGGTGCTGATGTGCTGGGGCCCGGCAGAAGAGGCTCTCCAAGCAAGCCCTGCTCTTCAGGTGCTTCTAAAGGAAGCCTGGAAAAACACCTGGCAAAAAGGGGGATGTGAGGGCCAGAGCTGCAAARAGCCCACACAATTCCAACCGAGCCAGTGGGACGTGTTCTGGGGACAACCACCAGTGCTGGGTCCCCACAGAGCCTCCTCCAGAGCCCATTTCCAAGAAGGTGGGGGAGTGCTCAGCATCCCCTGCCTGGGGACGGCTCTGGCACCGGGACACAAGGAGACCTCTCCAAAAACGCCCGCGGGGATGTCCCCCAGGGCTGCAGGAAGGGCTGGCACAGACAGGCTGCACCTGCAGGACCTGGCTGCCCAGCACTCCAGCTGCACGCACGGGGGTTCTGGGCACTTCTGGACAGCACTGAACCCCATTGCACCCCATTGCACCCCATTTCTGGGCGGCCAGGCGCAGGCAGCCTCGGCGGGCAGCAGCCCGGAGGCTGCCCGTGCCCCGCGGTGGGTGAGGGAACGCGTGTAGGCGAAGGTATGCGCGGCTCCGGCTCGGCAGAGGCATGTGGGAGCAAGTGCATTCAGCGCAGATTATAGAGCCGGGCAGCTCCTGCCCCAGGAATCCCATCCAAGTCAGCATTCCTGCCTGAGCTCAGCCTCTCCTACACGCAGCGTGGGGCAGGAGCGCTGGCACGGCCCCAGGACCCCCCGCCCGGGGCTGCGGGCACGGTTTGGGTTCCCGGGTCGGGGTGAGGAAAAAGCCACCCGTGCCCCAGGGCAGCCCTGCCGGAGCCCTCCTCACCGCGAGGACCGTCCCSTCCCCACGCCACCGGACAAACATTCCCGGCGGGAGCAGGCCAGGGGATGGAGAGGGCATCCTGGCCTGGCTGTGCCCGGGGGCTGCTCCAGCAGCACCGTTGGCTTGCACAGAGACAGGAGGGACACGGGACAGGTCCCCAGGCTGGGCAGTGACATCCCCCGGCCTGTGCTGCCCTGTCCAGGGAGCTGCCTCAGCCCGGAGCTGGCCGTGCCCATGTCCCCCAGCCCCAAGCAGCACTTGGTAGCCACGGGCAGCCCCRTCTTGGTGACCCTGCAGCGATTCCCACTGACCACCGGGGGTGTGGGACACTGAGGGGGGACAGTGAGAGCCACCACTGCCTCCAGCCACGCTGGACAGGGCTGGGAACACAGAGTGACCCCGTGCCCAGGAGTGGTCCCGGCTGCCCGAGCCATCCCCCTCACACGTCCCCTTCCTCGCCCCACTGACCCCTCACGCTGCTTAAACCCATTTCGTCCCCCACAGCCCCCACACGGGGGGAAGCAGCTTCTGGCCACGGGGAAGGTGGGCTGAGGGTCCCTCCAGGGCCACATCCTGCCCCTGACAGCAGCTGGAGCTGGGGGAGAGCCCGGGGGCCATTCCGGGGACACCCTCTCCCCCTCTCCAACACCTCTCCCCATCCCTCTGCAGCACCCGGAGCTTCCCGGCTACTTTTCCCAGCGCGCTCCGGCTCAGCGCTCCCGTCCCGTCCCGTGCACCCCGGAGCCGCCGTCGGGCGGCCACGGGAGCCCCTCACTCACCCCAGGGTGCTGATGAAGCCATTGACGGAGCCCTCGGCGTACAGGGAGACGATGTCCCCGATGTGCAGGAAACTCGACATCTCATTCATGGTTGCTCCGAGCCGGCGCGGCGCCGCTTCCTCCTGCGCTCAGTCACCTTCCCGGGCCGAACTCCAGCATGGGCGAGCGGAGCCGGGGGGGGTCCCCGCTCCGGGGGGGCTGGGAGGGGGTCTCTGCCCCGCGGGGGGATGATCCCAGCCCGGCTCCTGCCGCCAGCAGCGCCGCGAGCGGGACGGGAGCGGAGCCCCACGCACAACTTTTACATGTGCCGGGCAGGAAGGGAGCCGGGCAGGGAGGGAGGAGGAAGACGAGGAGGACGAGGAGGGGGCGGGGGATGAAGCTCAGCCGAGGGTCCGCATGGGCTCTGCCYGTCCGTCCGCGCCCCGTCCCGCGCCGCTGCGCTACCTGCGGCCAATGGAGCCGGGATCAGGAAGTCCCGCCGGCACCAGCGTGCGGGACGGGGGGGGCGAGGACAGGCCCCACCCCCGCACCCGCCTCCCGTCGAGGGGGGGCCCGGGGGGTGCGGGGGCTGCGCGCCCCAGTGCCCGCGGGCGGCCCCGGGAGCGCGGCCGCCGCCCGCCCGAGGGGTCCCCCCGGCTGCGCGACCCCCGCTCCGGGACCCCCGACCCCCGGGACGGAGGCCCCCCCCAGCCGCCCCCTCGGGCCGCTCAGCCGCTGCGCCCCCGGACGGAGCCCCCGATGCCGGGGGTCTTGGAACGGCCCCGGGCGCTCGGGGGGTCGCGGGGTGCCCCCCACCCTCCGCAGAAGCGAGCGGCCACTGCCGCGGCCCCTTCCCCCGTCCCACAGAGCCCCGCTCCGGCCGCCCCCGCTCCGGCCGCCCCCTCGGCTCCAGCCCCCTCCWCACTCCGCACGGGCCCCGGGACGCACCGGGGAGCCGCGGCTCCCCGTCCCCGTCCCTCCGGCCGGCGCATTCCCGGGATCCCGCAGCGCCCGGCGCGGGGAGAGCCGCAGGTGAGGACGAGGCGGCTCTCGGTGGCTTTTTCCGCCCCGGGCGAGCGCTTGCGGCTTGCTGAAGCCCAGGTGGCTCCTGCCCGCTCGCCGCTCCCAGCAGGGCCGGTCCGTGCCCGCTTTGCCTCTCGCCACCCCCGGGCCCTCCTGTCCCCGCGGCGGGGCCGAACCCTCCCCGTCCCCCGCGCCCCCGCGCCCTGGGGGTGTCACGGGGCTCACCCAGCACCCCAAAACGCCACATCCAAGGAGAGACCCCCGCACACTCCTCCGGAGCCCACCCTGCCCCTACACCCCGCAAGGAGCCTTCCCACAGTGACCCCAACTGCTGGGCCAGCAGCTCTGGGCTCCCAGTGTGGCACCGGTGGGAAAGGACCAYGTCCTCAGAGCATCTTCTGGACAGCACAAGCGACCCAGTTCCTCACTTTAATTAAAACTTGCCTGCTGTAAAAACAATATCGGAAGGGAAAGGAAAAAGAAAAAAAAAAAAGCATGATGCTTTCCTCATTTATTTCCCTCCTGTCCTCTTTTCTCGCAAACAAACACAGGTTTCGGGAATATAAACCTTGCCCTAAATAGTGATTTTTTTTTTTTTTTTTCCACGAGGAAACGGACAGGTCCCCTGGCAGAACAAAGGGGAAAAAAAAAATTAGTGCAATTCCTCTGGGGGGGAGATGCGAATTCAGGTCCATCAGGATTAGCTGCGTTTTCAGCACAGGACAAATTTAGAAGCCTTTATCTCAGGGCAACAGAGGGGAAAAGAGAAGATCATGAGAGGAAAAAAAAAAAACCCAACTTGCTGCTTTTAGAAGCAAATGAAGGTTTCACAACAGGAGCTCAAGGAAAGCCCCAAGGAACCAAAGACCAAAACTTCATGGCCGGATCAGCCTCTTTTATCACAGACACGAGCGGTGCCTCAGCCGAGGGGCACCAGGGCTGTGCCACACCAGCCTCACCGGGCATGGCTGGGCACGAAAACCCCTCTGGAAGTGCAAAAAACCCCATCCCATTAAACAAACGGGCATCYGGCCTTGTTTCTGCCACGCAGGAGAACTGGGAATAGCAGGATGCAGCCTCTGGAAGTCTCCATCCCACCCACAGCCACCACCAGGGTGCTGACGGCGTCCAGCCCGTGCCCAGGGCTGAATGTCCCAGCTCAGCTGAGAATGCAAAACCCAAAGTGTTCCAGGGGTGCCCCCTTGCCCGCTCTGAACCCTGGGAATGGTGACACCACACCTCCAAATCCTTCATGGATAAAGCTGGGATGGATGAAACCCTCCCCATCCTCCAGCCCTGGGATGGGACAGCTCTGTCCCTGTGGTGGGCACAAATAGGGACCCCCAGCACCCTGGGAATGGTGACACCACACCTCCAAATCCTCCCTGGATGGAGCTGGGATGGATGAAACCCTCCCCATCCTCCAGCCCTGGCACATGGCAGCTCTGTCCCTGTGGTGGGCACAAATATGGACTCCCAGCAGACCACCAGGGTTTGCCCCCACACGAGCAGCAGCACGAGCAGGTGGCTTCAAGGAGAGAAAAATRCATTTTCCGTGGGGTTCAGTCGCTCTCAGCTGCCCTCAACGTGGCTGAGCCATCACCCTGCCCACCCTGCGTTGTCCCCACTCTGCGCAGGGTCCCTTGGACGCTCCCAGCCTGCAGGGACACTCCGTGCCTGAGCCCAGAGCCCGCRGGGAGCTGCCAACAGCCYGCAGTGCTCAGGTGAGCCCTGGCCACGGGGATGCTCCCGGTGGCCACCTCGCTGTGCCAAGGCCCGGTCCCCAGGCCCCGAAGAGAGAGGAGTTAAAAATAAGAACGTTTCCTTCCTTACCCCCTGCTTTAAGCCGTGTGATAAATAAAAACTGGGAGTTTCTGCCTCCTGGAGAGGAAGCGGGGAGGCAGCCAGTGAGTCAGGCCGGCAGAAGTCATCCCTGCTCCCGAGGCACAGCCTCCATCCCTGGCAGGCTCGGGAGCCACATTCCTTTCACATGCTGAAATTGCTCCTTTGAAGGCAGCAGCTCGAGCTGCAGGGTCCCCTCCCCGCCCCGGGCCCCCGCCCTGGCAAAGCTCCCCTCACCTGCCCACCCTTCCCACGAGGAGCCTGGCAGGGAGCACTCCCTGCTAGTGGGATGAGGTTGCCTTCCCACAACAGATCACGCGGGGTTGTAGCCCACCCAGAGCTCCACAGGAGCCCACTTGGAGCTGAAGTTTGTCCGGATGCCTTGGGAGCACATCCGTGGCGGAGGGAGAGGACGGAGCAGGTGTGCTGGCGGGGGATGCAGGGAGGGTGTGGTACCCAAAGAGCATCCCAGCGCCCTGCCAGGGACCCCTCTGGCTCCTGTCCTCCTCGGGAATCCCAAATCAAGGCCGGGAACTGAAGGGTGAAACCACTCGGAGGAAGAAGGAGAGCAATAACTGTACTGCCTTTGTTGGAGGAGCAGGGAGGGAGACACTCGGTCCCTTGTGCTGAGCAGAGCAGGGAGCAGCAGGGCTCTGCTGAGGGTCACGCCGGGGAGGGGGATTCTTGGGCCAGGAGGGGAGTCTGGCCCCTCATCCTGCTGCCTGACCCCGCTGCTGCCCCYAGACCCAGCACAAAGCCTGCCCCGGGCTCTGTGTGGAGCCTTTCACGCTGCCGCCCCAGAGAGCAGCAGCCTTGACCCCAGGCCAGAAAAAGGATTGTTTCAACTCTCTTTCCCCTTCTGAGTGAAGATTTCACAGCCCCAGAGYGGCAACCACTGCAAAAGCTGCTCCTTCGGCACAGAAGATCTGCAGCGACCAGGGCGAGACCCCAAATCTGCCCCGCCCGAGCCGCGAACCCAAACCTYCCCCCTCTGCAGCCGCTTGAAAGGCGCCCCAAGGTCTGTGGGGGAAGGGCTGAGCCCCCTCGGGTGACTCCATCAAGGATGGAGACGGGAGCAGCTCCCTGCCGCCCGTCCCGTCCGTGCCTCCGGCCGGCTCCGGCGGCGCCCGTGCCGGGACTCCCGCGGGAGCCGCCGCGCTCCCCCGAAATAGCTTCAGCCGGGATGACTTTGGCCCACATCCTCAAAGGTTTTGAGGCTCCGGGGTTACCTCGGAGCACCTGAGCCCCACCCCCCCAGCCCCGCAGGGGTGGCAGGAGGCGGCCCGGGAAGGAGACGACGCTGGGAGAGGCGATGCCGGGGAAAATAGGGCGAAACAAAGCAATCCCTCGAATCCCGCGCTTGCTCCTCGCCCACCTTCCCGTCCACGCGTCCGAGCCYGTGGGTGGGTGCGTCCTGCTCCGAGCAGGAGGTGAGAAGAAGGGAAGGGCCCCCCCCTGCTCCTTTCCTCCCACGTTTAACCCGGGAAGGGTTAAACGGCGCTGGCGTGGAAGACACTTTGTTCTTGGAGTTAAAAATACAGCCAATGCCCCKGTGGCCGTGCGAGGCGCAGGTACATTTCCACGCTCGAGCCAATAACCTTCCCCGAGGGAAATTTAGGCTTTTTATGATTAAAAGGGGAAAAAATAATAGCGGGGAATTAAATATAGCGCAGAGCCAGAGAACAATTAGCAGTTGCCGTTGGCGACACCGGGCCAAGTTGGGGACAAGCGCCGCGGTCGCGGGAGAGCGGCGGGGCCGGGGACGGCCGGCGGGTGCCGGGGGCTCGGCTGGGGCACGGAGGGATGCTCCGGCCTCGGCAGGTGGCCCTCGGGAGCCGCGACCCGGCACGACCCAGGGCCCTGGGAGGAGCCTGCGGGGCCCGGCCGCACCTCGCGGGCAGGGGTTTTTTTGTCCCTCCGCTTTATCAAAAGCAAATGGAAGTGTTTGCACAGGCTCGTAACTCCTCTAATAAGCAAACACGGGTTAATTGAGGGGGTGGTGCAGGAGCCGGGGCTGCCAGCTGTACCCTCACCCCCGGCCAGGGTGGCAGAATGGGTGAGGGAAGAGCCCCGTGCCTCATTTCCCATCCCTTCCGTGCGTTACTCAGGAGGTTTGGCACTGCCCGGCCCTCCTGGCTCGCTGGCCGTCCCCTGCCCTGCGCCTCGGGTGTCACCTGTGTGCTGCCACCGTGTAAACTCCTSCACAGCTTTGCCCCAAATCTGCTGCTTTTTGCCCGTTACAGCTGTGCCCATGTGGGAGCATCACCAACGGCCTCACTGGCTCACCCCCACACGATTTATATCCCAGGAAAAGCCTCCTGTTATCCACCTGAGTGCTCCTGCACGTCAGGGCAGGACCCAGACCAGACTGGTCCCCTTCAGTGTCCKATGGGGCTTGGAGCAGCCTGGGCCAGCGGAAGGCGTCCGTGCCCATGGCAGGGAGTGGAACAGGATGAGCTTTAAGGTCCCTTCCAACCCCAACCAGTCYGGGATTCTAYGATCYATAGGCAGATTTTCCWAKCAGCCAGCRGCTCCGGAGTGGCCCCAGCAGCGCYGGGATCAGATCCCACCAGCGTGCCCAGCCCCTGCAGAAACCCAAATGGATCCAGCACAATCCCCGCTCCAGCTGGCGGCACAGCCCGTCCTGGAGATGCATTGCCAGGCCAAGCAGCGTTTCCTGTGCTCCCAAGAGGGCCACGCAGGCCCTCTCGTGTGGCCCGTGGCCGGCACTCAGCCCTGGATGAAGGCACAGCTTATCGGAGCGGGCGGGAAGCGYGCTCCGGCTCCAGCCCGGGCACGGAGCCCACGCGGCCCTGCCAGCACCAGGGCGGGCTCAGCTCCATCCTGCCCCGACCYGGAGCTCGGGGATGCTTTGCCAGGCTCCTTTTAAGCAGGGGCACAACAGTGCAGCTCCTCTTGGGGTGGTTTGGCCTGAAAGGGCGCACGGGAATGTGACTGGCAGAAGGGACGGAGCACAGCCCTGCCCTGGCTCCATTCCTCCGGGCGAGGTCCCACATGAAATGGCTGATGGTTCCTCCCCTCCTCCCCGGCGTTTTGAGGCAAGTTAGTGCCAATCAGCCTAATTACAGTCCTCGCTGAGCGAAACACACACCTTCCTGCCTCCTGCTGAGTGCCAGGCTGGGGAGCAGAGCCGCCCGGGGCCAGCGCCTCCCYGGCCGGGCCAGGCCACCCCCCTGTCACACCGGGCACGGCCCCGAGGGGTGGGGGCACAGGCGGGCGCTGCTCCCTCCCGGCACGGGGGGCAGGGGTGGGCAGACACCCTCTCTGCAGCCCTGGCTCCTCCAGGTGACAATGGAAGGGAAGGAGCTGCCAGGCTGGGGCACGGGTGTTCCTGCTCGGATGTCACTGGAGATGTTTAGGGAATACTGTGCATCCCACGGGAAGGCATCCCATGCCCTGCTGTACCCCCAGCCCAGCGAGGAGTGCYCTGGGCACCCTGCACACCCTGCTGTTAYAGGATCATGGAATGGTGTGSGTTGGGAGGGACCGTAAAGMTCATCCAGTCCCACCCCTGCCATGGGCAGGGACRCCYTACACTATCCCAGGCTGCTCCAAGCCCCGTCCAACCTRGCCTTGGGCACTTCCAGGGATGGGGCAGCCACAGCTTCTCTGGGCAGCCTGTGCCAGGGCCTCCCCACCCTCGCAGGGAGGAATTCCTTCCATATTATTCCTTCTGTGYGTGTATTCCATCACCTCAAACCGGGGACTGGGTGTGGGGCAACAAAGCCTCACCAGACACGTTCCCACCCTCCCGTTGCTGGGTGTCCCTCCCAGGTGAGAGGAATCCTCACTCCCAAGCCCAGGTGAGGGGAATCCTCACTTCCAAGCCCACCTCACCGAGCTGGAGGGTGAAGGGAGGCTGGATGATGAACCCCAGCAGCGGCGACCAAACCCTCCTGCGGAGGAAACAGCCCCAGGAGGATGGGCAATATCCAGCCTGGGATCCCATTCCAAGGCACCGGCCACATCCCGTTCCCAGAGCAGCTCCTGCAGGGCGTGCAGGGGGGAGCGCCGGGCTCGGGGCGGGGGGGGGGGGGGGCAGGAGGGAGCTGCCCTGCCCGTGCCCCGCTCCAGCGCCGGGATCCGCGCGGAAGAGGCGCCGGAGGAGCCTGACATCACCTCCTCGGGCTGAGTCACGCCTTACTGGGGAGGTGCTCTGACAGCTCCCAGCGGCGCGGAGAGACGCACCGGACAAAGCCCCCGAATCCCTGTTTGCCGGAGAGGGAAGAGTTAGTCATGTGTGTGCTCCGCGCTGCTGAGTCACCCCGAGCCGGGCGGAGGGACGGAGGGATGGCAGAGGGACTGTTTATGGACTTCCCATGGAAATCGATCGGGAGCTGGTGACGATGCCATAAACCAGGACAGGCGCACGAGGAGAGGGAAGAGCCAGAGCTGGGCGGAATTTACGGCTGGGGAAGAAAAAAGGGAACCGCACAAGTGTTTTATTTYGCAGGGCCGGAGCTGGCTTCGAGAATTATTGGTGACATTATGGTGTATTTTATATCCCACAAGCAGACCCCGGAGCTGTTTGCTGTGCTGCAGCAGAGGCGGCTCTGGATGCAGCAGCTGTGGCTGCMCCATCCCTGGAAGTGTTCCAGGACAGGCTGGACAAGGCTTGGAGCAACCTGGGGCAGTGGAAGGTGGCCCTGCCTGTGGCAGAGGATTGGAACTGGGTGTTCTTTAAGGTTCATCCAGCCTGGCCTGGAACGCTTCCAGGGATGAAATAGGTGCATCTGGAGCCTACAGAGGGATTCAAATCATCCCCAAATGTAAAGCAGGAAGGATATCTGCCTGGAAAAGCAGCCCAAGCTCCCACTGCAGCCACGGCAGAACCGCTCAGCCCATGACAGGAGAATTTCCTACCCACGGCTCCTCGGCCGCCCGCGCCAGGGCTTGAATCATTTCTCTCTTTGAGGCAGAAAGTCAGAGGATTTCCTTGAAAATAGAGCCTTTGTTTGGCAAATATTTCTCCCATCTGGTCCGGGGCTGTGAGTGCCCTTTGTTGGTCTGGTGACAGTCCCTTCCTCAGCCAGKGCAGTGCCAGGGGCACAGGGGGGACCCCACAGCCCCAGGRCAGTGCCAGCGGCACAAGGGGGGAACCCACAGCCCCAGGGCAGTGCCAGCAGCACAGAGGGGACCCCACAGCCCCAGGGCAGTGCCAGCGGCACAGGGGGGACCCCACAGCCCCAGGGCAGTGCCAGCAGCACAGGGGGGACCCCACAGCCCCAGGGCAGTGCCAGCGGCATAGGGGGGACCCCACAGCCCCAGGGCAGTGCCAGCGGCACAGAGGGGACCCCATGGCCTGTCTGAGGTGCCAGGGCAGGGAGGAGCTGCTGCCTGTGTCAGAGCCCAGGTTTGGTGTGTCAGAAATACCAGGCTACATCCTCAGCGGTTTCGAATGTGGGGCACAGATCGTGGAGCTGTTCCACGCTTCTAGAGCACCCTGAAAAAAAAACGGGATCTGGAGCTGGAGGCGATGGCCTGGAGCCTCCCGGCCCCATCATCGTACAAATGGGTCATAATAAAAAATAAATTAGTGTGAGTCCACAGAAGGCAGCCGAGCTCCATCGCTTCCACAGGCTGAGGATCCCCCATGAATATTTCATTTCAAATATTCCCTTCCGCTGGCTCGGATCGCCGGAATATCCGAGTGGCTCACATTTGTAATGCAACTTTACAACAGCTTCATGAGCCCTGCGAATCTCAGCCCGGACATTCTGCCAGGCACCAGCCGTTCGTTTCCCCTCCGTGTTGGTGCGGCATCCTGCACGGGGGAGGCCACGAGCGGGGCTTGGTGGAGCTGCTGGAGGTGCAGCGGGAGCAGAGCAAGCCCCGCGTGGCTCGGGGCAAGGCCGTAGCGAGGAGCAGGGTGATGCAAACGGGATGGAGCTGTCCCGCCGGCACGCCCGCCCCTGCGGCTGGGAAAGCTGCGGCAGCCGGAGCGCTCCGGCGCGCTGGATCCTCGTTTTCCGTCGGCGCGGGGGGAGCCGGGGGAGGTTGGCRGAGGCTTTCCATCTCTCACGGCCCCTTGGGCAGCTTCCCCCGCGCTCGCACCGCGGCGCTGTTTGTAAACAACCCTCTCTGAAGGCCACGAGCAGGAGGTGGGAGCGGCACGGGGACCCGCGGCACCTCGCCGGGGTGACGAGTGACCGCGGAGCAGCTCCCCGAGCACGGCCTGGCCCAGCACGGCCGAGGCGTCTCCGCTTCCCACGCTGCCCACGGATGCTGTGGAAAGGCCTGGCTGCCCTCGCCGGGCTTCACCCGGCGGATGGCACCGGCTGCTTCCCTCGGGGACGCACAGAACCCCGGGAGGAGCTGCCCTGCAGTGCCCTCGGTTGCCCCGAGGCAAACCCTTCCTCCTGCCGCCCCCGGGGTGTTTAACTCTTGCCCTGGCAGGGGCCGAGCGCTAATAATACACGTTTTTTATCCAGCCCTTCTCGTCGGGAAATCTCGGGCGGTTTTGCCCAGGAGCCGAGTCTATTTGGAGCTCAAGGCTTCTAAGGATGTGTCAAGGACGGAGAGTTTTGGTACCCGGGAAGGCGTCATGGGAAGGGGCTGTTGCCAGGGCAGCTCTGCTAAACCACACTGGCAGGAAAACATCGATGTCTGTGTGAATGTGCCACTGTCAGGGCCCAGAGCAAACACCCCGGGGGTGACCGGGGAGTGCCTCGGGGAGTGCATCCCCCTCACGGCGCTGCTTTCGGGTTGGCCGGTGCAGTTTGGGTGCTACATCCTCGCTTTGCGACGTCCYCCGGGGATGGGCAGGAGCACGAGGCGGCTGCGGGAGCATCCCACGCTGTGCCAGCAGCTCGCGGGAACACCAAACTCTGGAGCAGGCGCCCAGCCCCGGGGCAGGTGAGGGGAGGGACCCAGCGAAGCCCCCGGACCGCTCCGACACGGCCCCGGGGGCGCTCAGGGGGAAGCCCGGGGAGCGCCGGAGCGCTCGGCGCAGGCTTTGTCCCGGCAGGTCGGCTGGGTGTGTGCTTCCTGGCATACAATTCCCAGATTAGCAGGAGCCCGGCTGCCAGCAGCTCCTCCGGCCCGTGACCGCGGCGCTGGGAATGCTGTGGGGTCACCGGTTCAAGCGGCCGGCGCTGCCCGGCCAGGGAAGGGCACGGATGGGGGCAGGATGTGGGGATGGGACACTCCTCCCTGAACCCCAGGGAAAATGAAGGTTTGGAGTGGGAGGGACCTTAAAAACCACCTCATTCCACCCCTGGTGATGGGCAGGGACACTTTCCACTATCCCAGGTTGCTCCAGCCTGGCCTTGGACACTTCCAGGGATGGGGCAGCCACAGCTTCTCCAGCCCGAGGGAACCAGCCCCTCTGTAAGGCTTTGCCCCCAGGGGATGGACATCACCCCCAGCCAAGCTGATCCCAYTGATCCTTCTACAGTGTGGGGGGGACAGCGGCAGAGGCCTCTTCTTACCAGGGAATTAATGAATAAAACCCTTAAAAGCCACAGAGAATAAATAATAAAAAAGCTGGAGGGTGGAAGGGAGGAAAAATAATTCAGCACAGAACTGTTTAATAAGGAAAAGGGAATAATCAAGAGGGAGAAGTGAGAACGTTTTAGTCACACTAAATGCTTAATCTAAAAAAGAGAAATAATAATAAAAAATTCAAACCAAAGCCAGGCCGTGGCAGTCGAGGGGGGGCGTGAGACTCAAGGGTCCTTCCCCAGGAATGGGAACGRGGAAAGCAAAAAAGGAAAACGCCGTTGGTTCACTAAGCAGAGGGAAAAGAAGAGGCGAGAGCTGGAGCTGAGGAGCAGTTCGGGACGAGCCGCAGCCCGGCCAGCCCCGGCGTGGGCAGCGAGGCGGCAGCGCCGACCCCTGCTCGGGGCGGAACTGGACCGTCCGGAGCCGCCCCCCGCCCCTCGCAGGGGCTGGATCTGCGGAGGGAAGGAAGGATGCGCCTCAGGGAGCGAAGCGGCTGACACGGAGCGGCGTGCCCCCCACCCCCCAGCCCTGCTGCCCACCCCCACCCCCGGCGGGGCTGCCCCGCGCCCCCCAAAGCGGACCCGCAGCGGGCGCGGGGCACCTCGGGCACGTCCGGCTGCGAGAGCTGGCCCCGTGTGCCCCCAGGGATGCCCGGCCGCGGGACCCCAGCCCCGTGCGCCGCCCGGGAGAAGCCGGACACCGGCAATTCCCGGCGCCTGCGGCTCCGGGAGCCGCGCCAGGCGCGTCCCTGCCTTGATGTGCCCGCGCTGGTCAATGGGGATCTGTCCGTCCCAGACACCCGCGGCGCTGAAAGGAGCCTCTGTGCCGCTCCGGGATCGCGGGGCTCCGGGGTCGCACGGAGAAGCATCCCCTGGAACTCCGGGTGCTTTCCAGAGCGCTCCAAGTCCGCCCTGCCCGCTGCGGAGCCGGGCACGGGGGGAGAACAAGAGAACAACGCGGCCCGCAGGGGTGAGACCCCGGGCTCCGCTTCCCGATGTTTCTGGGGAGTTTCCCACCCCCGGATGCAGYGASTGRGGACACGGGAACGCGTCTGGTCCTTGCAGCAGGGAGAAGCCGGGAGGCTGAGGGGACCCCCAGGCACAAGTGCCCGGCGGGCAGCGAGGGCACACAGCCCCCTCCCCACCTCCAGACGTGCTCTGCCTGCACACGGAGAGAAGGAAGTCGCTTTTTCCTCCCTCCCGGGCTGTCCCTGCCCTCGGGAGGAGCGTGCTGGTGGCCGAGGGCAGYCAGGCTCGGGAAGTCCCCGTGGGGATTTCCATAGCCGGGGGGATGATACTGCCCAAAGCCGCCTTCAGCCTAAAATGGAGAGGCATTTTTAAGTCTGGCACTGGCCCATGAGGTGCTTTGGAGGGGAGGATCTGATGTGCAACCCCTCACAGGAAAGGGGAAACTGAGGCAGGGGGTGCTGAACCGGCCTCTTACAGGGGAGGCTCCAAACTGGGCTCATTTCATTAAAAAACCTGACTGAAATGTGCTGGCTTTGCCTGCAGAAGGCACCAGCTCCTCCAAAAGGGATTTATGGACCTGACGCTGCAGTTCTAAGCTCGTTGGCCCACGGTGGGTTGGTGGCAGAGGCAGGAATGCAGCTGAGACCAGGGCACACCACGGTGACAGCTGCCCCGAGGGGTGTCCCATGCCACAGCTCCAGCGAGGCTCTTCTCCTCCAGACTCACCTCAGCCCTTTCCAGAGGCTCCTGCTCCACCTGCTCCCGGCYGTGCCCAGCTTCTCCCAGAGCAGCCAACAGCTCCTGCTCCACCCATCCTCAGAACACCTTGGGTAGGGAGAGGAACACATCAGAGACAGACACGCCGAGGAAAAGCACATTGGAGTGACATTCCCAACGTGTCCTCCCAGCAGGAATCCTCCCAGACAGTGAGATGCTGCTCAGCCACAGCACCTCAGACCTGCAGGACCTTCCGAGCTTCCTTCCTCTCACTGTGCTGCCATCCCAAGGACCTGAGAGTCTTCCCAGGGTGCTGGCAGGAGCTCTGTGCCTCGGGACTCAGCCCCGGGCCAGGATGGGTTGGATTTCTCACCTGAGCAGGTTTTTCAGCCCTCCAACAGCCTCCCCCGCCTCCCCAYGTTTATACAACACATTATCAAAGCTGTATTTGTAAGGAATTTTGTCCTAAACAGCCTGACAGCTTTTCCAACGCCTGGGAAACACGAGCTGGCTGCGCTGGCTGCTCTGGACACGCAAACAGAGTTTGATTAACGCCCAGCACGCTCCAGTGGCTGTCACAGGAACGAGGCCTGGATCTGGTGGGGGTTTTTAATCAATTTGATCAATCTGGTGCATGCGAGAAGCGCTTTGCCCGAAGGCTCATATTCTGTGTTCCTGCAGAGCCCAGAGGCGGCACGGGGTGACAACCTCGGTGTGGGGACACAGCCGGGACCACGGGAAAGGTGCCCTGACTCCCTCGGGACCCCAGAGGGAACCGGGAGCAAACTCTGGGGACAAACCTGGTGAACAACAGGGGTTCGTTGGGTGGGTTTATTTAGGATTCTGGGATTTGCTGAGGGTGCAGGAGGTGAATCCACCCACCCAAAAAACCCTGGAGAAGCCCCTCGGACATGCAGAGCTGCTCCCTCGCTGTGCCATCGTGCTGTCCCCGCTGTCCCTGGTCCCCGCGGCCCGGAGCCAGGCATGGGGCAGGGACCCAGCGGGGTCCGCGTCTCCCGGCGGGTCAGCCCGGCTCGGCTCGGCTCGCTGGGAAGTCGGAGAGTGCCCTCTGGTGCTCCGAGGAGATTCAGAACCACGGAGTCCTCGGATGGGTTGGGTGGGAAGGGACCGTAAAGCTCATCCAGCTCTACCCAGTGCCGTGAGCAGGGACAMCTTCCACCATCCCAGGTTGCTCCAAGCCCCGTCCRGCCTGGCCTTGGGYACTTCCAGGGATCCAGGGGCAACCACAGCTTCTCTGGGCAACCTGTGCCAGGGCCTCCCCACCCTCACAGGGAACAATTCCTCCCAATATCCCATCTAACCCTGCCCTCTGGCAGATTATTTCTCTTCCCAGCAGGTTCCCATGGGTCTGGGGGAGCAGGGGGGCTCTGCTCCGTCCTTGGCTCACCTCCTGACCAGCACCACATCCCAGGGGCTTGCAGGGGTATCCGCAGCCCCCCTCAGGAGAGACTCCTCCTCCCTTCCCATCACACTTCCCAGGGCACGAGGCTGCGGTGGAAAAAAAAAAGAGGGAAGAGATGATGTCAGCACTGACATAGTCTGTCTCTGCAGAACAGCTCGGCTCTGATGTAACCGATCCCAGCAGCTGAGCTTGGAAAAACCTTTCTGTCTGCCCCCACCCCCGCGGTGCCATTTTATCCCCCTAGAGCTCCTGGAGTGCTCCATGGCACTCAGCACATGGCTCCTGTCACGGATGGCACACTGRGGCAGGCAGTCCCAAATCCCAAGTGTTGCCCACTGCTGACCCYGAGAACACTCCCTGCCCAGCCGAGGAGTCCCATGGAGAGATGGAACAACCTCCAGGACAGCCCTGGAAGGCCACAGCCTGCACCAGGGCAGAGCCAGGGTCAGTTTTGCTCATGCTCTCCATCCTTACACCTTTCCCAAGGCCTGGGGGCACTGGGATCGTCCTCAGCAGCATCCCCCACTCTCCACATCCTTCCACCGACCTTATCTGAAGCCCTGCGCTGTCTGCTCACGCTCCAGAGCCTGTTCCCTTGGGACACCTCTGCTTTCGGGGTCCCTGCACCTTCACCTGCTGATCAAAACAAGACCAAAGACAACAGTGACTGCCCCGAGCTGTCACGTCCCCTCGTGCACGTGGGGATCGAACGTGCCCACGGGAGTGGCTGAGAGAGGAWCCCATGCCAGCTCCAGGCGCTCCAAAGCCGAGGGACTCGTTCCAGGCGTGCTGGGCATTGACTCTGGGGGGCAGCTGGGTGGGGGCCTGAGCCTCCCATGTCTCCTGGGCACTTTTCCATGTCCATTCACTCCTCAGGGCTTCTCCCACCCCTTCAAAGGTGAGGGATTTCCCTTCCCCCTGGGCCCTCCTCTCACCTTCCAGGAGCTGCTCCTTCTCCCAGTCAGCATCCGAGTCCACGGAGASCRTTGGCTCGGGGCTGGCAGAGCCTTYACCATCRGCAGCCGGGGCTGGTGGGGGCTCATCCCTGGGGGAACAGCACAGCCGGGGGGGTCTGGATGATGCCACAGCGCCACTGAGTCCATCCTGCCCTTCCAGAAGTTATGGCACAGCTGGACATGGTCYCACCCCTGCCAGCAGCCTGGAGAGGCCACTGGCTGCCGAGGGCCATAACGGGGGGCTCTGGAAGCTGCCGCAGCCAGAGAGCCCCCTGGGGATCTTTGGGGAGGTGGGAACAGCACAGGGAGCAGTGGGAGTGGAGCTGCCAGCTGTGGATGCAGGATGYCCCAACTGGGGCCTTCCCGGAAACACTGGGCTCACGCCAAAGTTTTAAGGAATTCGGGGGGAAACTGGATCTTATATACCCGAACGAGCAGCCTCCTGCAAAGCCCTGGCTGCTCGGGATCCAGCAGGGCTCCTCCCTGTCCCTCCAGCGCACCCGTGGCAGGGGACACCCTCCTTCCCCAGGGACACCGCAGCCAGCTGGGCTTTGGGTCCCACGTCACCCCCAGCCCAACTCTTACGTCTCCAGGGCTCTGCCACCGAAACGTCCGGGCGTGGCCGTCCCCTCCTCGCTGTCCCCGTCGCTGCCCGCTCCCTGCTGGGCTCCGTGGCTGCCGGGACCGTCCCCGACCACGTCCCCCGCCGCCGGCAGCTCCGCGTCGCTGCTGAGCACCAGGCGGCCGCTGATGTTGAGCTCCTCCAGCTTCCCCAGCAGCGACTCCGTGCTCTCCCCGCTGGAGCCCTCCCAGCGCTGCCCTGGGCTGCCCCGGCCCTCGGCCGCGCCCAGCCCCTCCTCTCTGGGCTTCCGTGTCCCCCACACGCTCGCCAGGAGCCCCCTGAGGAGCTGGAGCAGGGAAGGGCAGCAGGGAGCTCTGGTGGGCGAGCGGCTCTTCCCCCCGGCATCCTCCCAGCGCTCCCGGTTTGGGGGCTCCCCTGGGCTGCTGCGCCCCTCGACTGCCCCCAGSTCGTCCACTCTGGGCTTCTGTGTCCACCACGGGACCCCCAGGAGACCCCTGAGGAGCTGGAGCAGGGAGGGCTGGCTGGGAGCCTGGGTGGCCACTGGGGTGGCCATTGGGGTGGCCATTGGGGTGGCCATGGGTGCCAGTGAGCAGCTCAAACGGCCACAACGGCCACAAACTGCCCTGAGCCGCGGCCCTGGGGCAGTGCCGGGGGCTGAGACCGGGCTGGGGGGCAGCGTGGAGGGGACACAGCCCGGGGCTGGGAGGGGGACACAGCCCCCAGCCCCGAGCCAGGGGAGAACAGGGACCCCGGGGGTGAAGCCTCCCCTCACCCCACAGCTCATCCGTGCCTCATTCCCACCTCTGCCAGGGTTTGGCCGAGCCCTGGGATTCCCCTCCAGGAGGCGGGAGAAAGGGGAAGGCTCCTGGAAGCTCCTCCAGCAGCAGTTCCACGGCCAGAGGGGGGAGATAACCCCCCCCGTCCCTCCCGGCAGCCCGGTGAGCGCAGCCCCTGCTGCTCCTGGGGCTCCTGCACCGCTGTCACCGCCCTGTCACCCTGCGAGGGCAAAAGGACATGCTCAGCCACTCGGGCTCGCTTCCCACGTGTTTTCCCCCGGTTTTCGGGCAGGGCAGGATTTCCCCACGGTGTCCCTGCGCCCTGGCTGCGGTGACACAGGACAAAGCTGCTCCGGGCTGCCCGCGAGGCACTGCCGGAGCTCTGCCCTGCCCTGCGGCTTTGCCGGTGCTCGCTCGGCCTGGGCTCAGCAGCCCACGAGCTGCTGGCTGCGAAATGAGGGGGTTTTTACCCTGAAAATCCCTCATCTGAAAGTGCCGCGTCATCCCGGCTGCTCCAAGCCGAGCTTTTCCCGCCTTCCTTCCAGCTGCGSGCTCCCGGCCCCTTCCTGCCCGCCGGGACGGTGTTCTCACCTCGTGCTGGCACCACGGGAGGGCTGGGGAGGCTCGGCTGAGCCCAACTCCCTTTTCCCGTCCCCTTTTCCCGGCGGCAGCACGGATTGAGACACCGAGAACGTTCTGAAATGCCACGAGAATCCTGAATCCAGCGGCTCCCTCCCCACAGCTGCTGTGCTCCCAGCAAACAGATGTTTTTGTCTTTTTTTTTTTTTTTTTTTTCTTCTCACCAGCCAAAGGAGCTGCTGAGAGGAGGAGCTGGTGAAAGCTGGGAACATTTCACACCGGCGATCCCAAAGCCAGGRCGGCAGAGCCAGCTGGGAATTGTTGATTCCACATCCCGAAGGCTGTGCAGCAGCACGGGAGCCGCACGCCGGATTTACAGCGCTGCTCAAACGATCTCCTGGATGCTCCCTTCCCACCATCATTCCTCGGTGTCCATACTGGCCGTTCCCATACCAGAGCTGGTCCTTTCCGTCCAGTTTCCCGTTATCCCTGGGGTCTGCAACCCTCTCCAGCAGCCTTTGGCAGACACGGGGAGTCCCCGCTGCCCACCCACAGCTCAGTCCCCGCAAACACTTTTGCTCCGGACCCGCGCTTGTCCAACAATCCCACACGATTCGTTTTCCACGCCTTTTGCCGCTCGATGTGGGCAGCAGGAGCCCTGTTAGAGTCGTTATTAAAGCAGTTCTGGTTTCCAGCTGGAAACTTCTGCCTTGATGCACCACAACAAGAGCTGCCTGTGGCAGAGGTGGTTCACACCAAGGAACTTGGGAATTGCTGTTGGCCGCTCGGGGCCACTTTCCCAGCTGGTTTTCCGCAGCCAGACCACGGAGGCGTTGCGCAACACGTCTGAGGTGGCAGGGAAGCGGATCGCAGAAGGGAAGGGTTTAGATGGGATTCGTGATTGCAGTTCTCCCCAGCGCTGCCACTTCGCGAGGTGATTCCGGGGATGCCGAGTCGGGAACGGTGAGGAGGAACAGCCCASACTGACGTGAGCGAGGTGGGCAGGAGCACAGGACTCGTCCTGTAGGAGTCAGAAGAGCTTGGACCCGGCCCCACCTCGCCCTGGCCGTGCACAAGGGCACTGGGGGCACAGGGGGTCCCCCAGAGTCGGGGACATCAGGCCCAAATAAGCACATTCACCACAAAACTCAACCCAAGAAYTGAAGTTGGTGGTGGACCCTCTGCAGCCAGGGCCATGTTTTAACTGGAAAAGCTCAGCCAAGTAAGCCAGGAATTYCAAAATCCCTGGCTCTGGGGCAGAGAATCTCCCGTGGGGCACCCGCGGTGCTCCTGCCACAGGACAGAAGGTGGTGTGATCATCATTAYGGCAGTCAGGTGTCTGTAACAGCCCCGAACCTCTGCTTATCTGGCGTTTCCAGCCCAGCAGTGTCCCTGGCAGTGTCCCAAGGAGGGAGGACAGGAAAGGCAGCTGGGGCCGATTGCTGAACCCTCCGGCACTGAATCTGTCTCGCTGTCTCCTCGAGCTGCTGGGATTTCCCCGAATCTCAGTGGTTTTCAAACTCCCCAAGGCCCTTGGTCCCCTTCTGCCACCGGTGACGTTTTTTTCCGGAGGATCAACACAAGCTCCCTCGCGGGAACCAGAAACGCCCCGAGAGCGACTTTAACGGGGCTGCCGGCCSGGGGAACCTGGCAGAGGGCGAACCTTAAGGTGCAGCCTTAAGGAAAAGCTCCGAGAACCGCTGGACAACCCAGGGAGAAGCAGAAGATTCCCGGGAAAGCACGGCAAGCAGGGGATGGGGTGCGCGGTACCATCCCCGCCCTCGGCACCCCCACGAGCCGCGCAGCGCCCCGGGGCCGGGCGACGCTTCAGCTTCCCCTGAGCCCCCCGAGGACCCCCCAGAACCCCCCGAAAAGCCCCCAGAGCCCTCCGAGGAGCCCCCGGTGCCCGGGGTTGGTGCCTCTAGAGGGAGCTGAGTCGTGCTCAGCTCCGCGTTCGCATCTATCTATGGTCTATGGGGTTGGGTTTCTGCTCGATTTTTTTTTTCTTTCCGCTCTTCTTCTTTTCCTTCCTCCTCCTCGGCCCC
The DNA here is from genome assembly GCA_018881555.1 of Amblyornis subalaris. Classification (NCBI taxonomy): domain Eukaryota; kingdom Metazoa; phylum Chordata; class Aves; order Passeriformes; family Ptilonorhynchidae; genus Amblyornis; species Amblyornis subalaris. Next base: position 612,717 of record JACAXG010000081.1, on the reverse strand, counting down.
GCGCGCTTCCTTTGCCCGCGCCGCGCTCCGGGCGGGAGGCGGGAAGGGAGGCAGGAGGGATGGAGCGGAGCCCGGCACGGATGCGGTAGCTCCCCGGGATACCCCGGCCCGCTGCTCCCCGCCGGGACGCGGTGAGTGGAGGGCAACCSCCCTCTCCCCCTCCCCAGGCTCCCCCGGGATGGGTTATTCCTGTTCTCCGGGCCCGGGAGGCGCAGGGATGGGCGGGGATGGGCAGGGATGCGCCGGGAGCCGCGGGGTGCGGCGGGACGGGAGGGGTGACGGGGCCGGGGCCGCATCCCGGACTGCCCAGGACAGGGATAAAGTTCCTCAGCAGCCGCGCCGGMTGCGGAAAACCCCCGGGCCAGGGCTGGAGGTCCCGCTGCGGGCGGGTCGCTGCCCCAAAGAGGGAATTTCGCTGCCCCAAAGAGGGACTTTCCCCTCTTTTAACCGCACTTTCGCCGGTTGGGTTTTTACCTCCTTGCGAGGCCGCGCTGGGCACGGCCCTCCCGCCACCCCCGTGTCCCCCGCGCAGGGACCGAGGGGTCCAGGGGAGGGGGCAGGGGTGGGGACAGCCGTCCCCGCTCGGGAGCGGGTGGCACTCGCCCCACCAGGCTGAGGAGGGGGTGACACCCGTCCCGCCGCGCCCGGGCGGTGACCCGGACACGGGCATGGCACGCGYGGCCGTGGGGGTCGTTCGCCCACGCTGGGGCCGTGCTGGGCGAGCGAACGCCAAACTGGGCGAAGTCACCGGTTTGATGCCTCGGGGCAGGGGGAGGAGCGGCCCTGGCTCCGCGCTGGCCGGGCAGGGTTGGGAGAGGGCACGGGAATCCTGCGGGATCTCCGTCCCGGGGAGAGATCGCTGCCCTGCAGAGCCTCGTGGAATGTCTGCCACGAGCCAGACCTGCCAAAGGCTCGTCCCAGGGGATGCTCCGTTCGTTTCCTGGCACAGGATCTTCATAACGCGTCAGGGGGTGACTTCAGAGCCTCATGGCTGGCCCTGGGCATTGGGATTGAGGCTGCTCCTGTGGATCCTCATGGATCCGCCTCCCTCTCCYGGCATCTCCCCTGAACCCAGGGCTCAGGAAATTTCCTTTGGAGAAAAGTTGGGAGAGGTGGTGAGCATGCTCTAAAAACACCCAGGAAATGCATCAGAGACCTTTAAGAAGAGGAGATGAGGAGGAAACGAGAAASAGTTGAGGCGAAGGTCTTTGTTTTATTGGGGAAGGCCGGGGGTCCCAGGAAGGTTTGTTCTCTGCATGATAAGTGCTCCTTAATAAAGAAAAGAGCCCTGAGCCACCTTGGARGTGCAGCTAAACACACACCCCAGATTCTGGCTGCTGCTTTTAACCCTTTGCAGCCTCCTACGAGACCCTTGTAGGGTGGATCRGACCCTGCAGCTTCCCTGAAACCCTCCCTTGAGCCCTGGCTCACGTCCTGGAGAGTTTTCGTTTCCTGCAGCCTTGGGCTGTCTCTGGRTGTTTGGGTGTCACCTCCTCCTTCACGCCCTTCCCTGCGCTCCAGCGTGGTGTTCCCATAACAAAGGGGGAACGGGGAAGCTGGGCAGCAGCAGGAGTTTGGGCAGCAGCGCTTCTGAACCTGGAGAGGGTGGTTTGAGGGACTTTGACCCCAGCAGAGACAGGCGGTGAGCTCCGTGGGGCGCTCACGGGGGAKTTTGGGGCCGGCAGCGGCTGGGGACTGGCAGCGGTGCCGGGGCTGCCGCGTCCAAGGGGAAGAGAACCCTGCCAGGATCCAGAGGGAAACCAAAACCAAAAGCTCCTGCAGCCGCTTCGAGGGCTGGCCAAGCGCGAGGTGAAAAATCACGAGTAAGCTGCTTCAAGGGGTTCTGGCGCTCCCCGGTGCAGGAAGTGCTCGCTGCAGGCAGCCCTCGCTCAGCCCAGGCAGGCAGGGCCACGCGGAATGTCCCTGTCACTCGTGGCGAGGGCCGGGTCGCTGCGGGACACAGCCCCACCGTCCCCACACACCGAGCTGGGAAAGCTCCACGTGGAGCAGAGCTCTTTGCTGGAGGCACCCGYGCCCTCCCCGGCATCCCGTGCCGCCCGGGCCGCGGCACTGTGGGGCACAGAGGAAATTCCCACCGTTCCCGGTTCCCACAGCCCCACCGAGCCCTCCCGGTGCGGGTGGGCTCAGCCACGGCCTGGGCTGGGATGGCAGAGGAGGAAGCACAGGAGGCTCCTCAGTGGCGGAGGGGATGGACACCATCCCAGGGGATTGCACCRTCCCGGGGCAGGGAGTTCTGTGATTTTAAGAGCAAGGAGAGGCAGCTCTGGAGCCAAGGTCTCTGCTGACCTGGGCGAGTGGCAGGCAGCTCTGTCCAGACATTTACTCCTGGTCCCAGCTCATGATCCTCGTTGTGTTTTCAGCTCTTCCTTGCATGGGGATGTTTGAGCCCGGGGAGGAAGGGGGAAATCCTGTCCTCCCGTCCCCGGAGGCGTGTAGGAAAAAACAGCATCTCCATCCGTGTGTCCCCGGGGCTCGGGCTCCCGAGTGCAGCTGGGCGAGGACCTCGTGGTTTTCCGAACCAGGCAGAGCCGCTTTGCCCTTCCAGCCCCACCCCACCRGAAAACGTGCTGGACTTCCTGCCTTGCATTTATTTTTTGCTTCTGAACAATCTCCAGTGTCATGTCATGAGCTTGAGCCGTGTTTTGCACTTCTCTCGGAGCTGTGGGTGGTTATCTATCCCTACCCAGCGCTTCGTTTTTAGCTGGGATGCAATTTAAATTTCAGGGCATCCGTGCCAGGAATTGTGTCTTATTCGTGAGTTCAGGCCTGGTGCAAATCAGAGGCTCAGCCCTGTGGAGGTCTGGCCTGGGAATATGCTGTGGCATGTCAGACAGCAGGGAGGAGCTGCCGTGATCCCATTGATCCCACGGGAATTGCGTGGCCTCGCTCCCAAACCCCTGAGGACGACAGAGCTGCGATGGGCCCTGACCTGCAGGTCCGGGTTTCGGATACCTGCGAACTTCAGGGGCAGGATGAGCTGCGTGTCTGGTTCCCGTTTAACTTTCTTACTGTGAGGGGAGACACACAAAGAACAAGGGATTTAGAGGAAATTGGAGTCCTGGAGGAAGACAGAGCTCACCTCTTGCAGATGTTATCATGGCAGCTCCGGGTGGTCGCAGACAGGGAGTCACGGAGGGAGCCCTCGGTGCTGGAATTTTTGCTTCCAGCCCTGTGTGACGCCGTGCAGCTCCCCTGTGGTCCGGGCTGAGGAAGAGCTGGTGCAGCCCGCAGCTCTCTCAGAGYGGAAGTTGGGTTTGTGACAAAAATGGGTGGTCCAGTGAGAGAGGTGACTTCTTGGTGATCTTTCTGGTGGCTGATTTTTGTCCCTCGCGATGAGTCACCCGTGTGGCCGGTTCATAGCCTGCTCCCTKGTCTTCTCCCAGCCTGCTACACGCTCTCCCTCTCACTCCCAGCCAACTGCGCAAGTCTCTCCCTCTCCGGAGGGAGGGAGGAGCCAGATGTGATATAAAAGGGAGCAGTGACGCTATCAGCTATCGCAAATGCTCGGCTCRGCCGAAGGGGATTCCTCGGGCTGTGCGGAACCACAGGGCTCCGGTCACTCACCGTGTCCATCGCCGTTCCAGGTGCAGCTGCCATTCCCAAGCCTCTCCGCGATGGCCTCAGGGAGCGAGGATGACCCTCCACGGGCGCAGGGACGCCGGGGGAGCCACAGGCGCAGGCTCAGCTCAGGTAAAGGGGCTGGGATGCTCAGGGAGGGAGCAGATTCGACCCTTTATTTTGTTTCTCATTCCCCTCCTATGTTCCTTTGGCAAGATGGGATTTCCTGCCTCCAGGGCCCTTTGCGAGGCTGGGATTAATGAGCTGAATTGAGCTGGGAGGTGTCCAATTCTTTCGGGGGATGCCAGGGGCTTGGAGCATCCTGATCTAGTGGAAGGTGTCCCTGGRTGGAGCCGGGTGAGCTTTGAGTTCCCTTCCCGTGCAAAATAGTCCAGGATTCTGCGCTCGGCATTGGATTGGCGTGGTGGGCAGCAAGGTGGGACGGAAGGCACGGAGAGAACAAAGTCCCTTGGTTTCGTTTACTCTCCTTTCCTAAGCACGAGGGAGCGGGAAGTGCTTGGGGTTTAAACCACAGAGGAGAACACACTTGGTCTCGGGCAGCCTTGGTCTGTGTCACTGTGGGGTGACCCCGGGTCGGGCGTGCCCTGGCGGGGCAGTGGTGACCAGCTCAGCCCACCAGGAGTGGGTCACTCTGGCCCCGAGTGAGCCCAGCCCAGCCCCTGCCCCGGCTCGTGGGGGAAACTGGGAACGGGGCCGAAAGAAGCCCGGGAAAACCCTTGGCTCCCGGCTCATCCCAGCAGGATGAAGTGTGGCACACGGTGGCTCCTCGTGCTGCCGTGCAGGTGAGAGGGAAATCGGCTGAGTCAGCTCTGTCAGCACCAGGGACCGGGAGCTGCAGGGAATTGGAGCTCAGAGCTCTGGCATTGCCCCGGCAATGGGATTTGTGCTCTGGTGTTGCCTGGTGTTTGTGCCAGACCCTGTGATCACCCTGGAAGGAAAATACCCCGTCCTTCCCATGCCCAATTCCAGGAGGAGTGAAAATAGACAAAGAGGGGCAGTGGCGTGCTGGTTTCCTGTTGAGGCCAAGGAGAGGCTGATGTGTGACAAGCAGTGAGAGGGTCAGACCCCGAGCTCTGAGCACGCTGGGTCACTCTCACAGTTCCTGTTTTGTCACAGACACTTACTGGCACTCCTAACACCCCTCTGCTTCCCAAAACGCAGGGGGAGTTTGGAGGAATCCCACGTCTGGGATTTGGAGGTGGGATCTCTGCGTGTCCCATAGGCAGAGGCCTCGTGGACTCCAGTGGGAGCAGGAATATGCAGCTTCCACCAGCACGTGCTGTGGGAYTGTGGGATGGAAGGAGGCTTTTAGAGCAGGGATTGAGCCTGGATTTCATTTGGGGCTGTGCCTTTGGATGCAGCAGAGGTTTCTTTCCTGCTCGAGGATTTGCCTGGGCATCACTGTCCTCCTTGGCTTGGGCATGGCCGAGGTGCTGCTGTTTGTGCCAGGRGTGGGACCCTCCTCTCCTGGTGTTTTTGGGGCATTGTGGACAAAGGCAGGAGCTTCCCGTGTGTGATGGAGAGGAGGAACAACTCTGCTCGTGGGCGGGAGGGACAGATTGAACTCCAGAATTACAGCAGCTTTCCTGAGTCCATCCAGAACCTGGAGCAGAAAATCTCCCTGATTGATGGATAAATTCCTTAGCTCTGTGGGGGAGCACTTTGGGAATGTTGCTGAAACCTGGCGGGAGCAAACCCAAACCCATCAATGCAGCTGCTGCTCATCCCACACTGGAATTGCAACTGCGGTCAGGTGGAGCTGGGCTTCCCTGGAGGCAGAAATCTCTTGCTTCCCGGGGCTGTCTGTTCCTGTGGAGCCTGTGGCTGTTTCCAGGCTGGAATCTGTGCACACAGATGCACAGGGGGGTTGATCCCTCTCTCCTGTAGAGAGGGATGGGGCCAGGTTTCACCAGTCCCTGTTACTCCCTGGAGCGGCTCTTTGGGTGTTTGGGGCTGATGGAGATTTTTGGTGAGAGCTGCTGGTTTTTCCCACAGCACGGGAGATGGGAAGAGTGAGAAATGAAGGATCTTGCAGGTGTTGAATGTTTGGGGCTGTCTGGGTCCAGGCAGCGGATCCRGTCCCAATGCTGAGCGAGCTGGGAACTGCGGGAGCAGACACGGAGCAGACATGGGGCTGTTCCTCCCTTCCAGTGATCCCTGACCAGCYCCAACCCTCCCTCCCTGCACTGCTGGCCCTGGGAATCCACCAGGCCAACCTTGATCCAGATCCTCGAGCAGGAGAGATCCTGAGACAGTTCCAGTGGTGCTGGGGGAAGAGGGTGTGGTCCTCCTGGTGTTACCAGAAATAGCTCCTGGGGCAGCTTAACCCGTGGATGTTTTTGGTGCAGCGATTTCCTYCTGTCTGGCCGAGTGTTTGCCCTCCTCTCCCTGAAACTCTTACTCAGTTGGTTTCGTTTTCTGGCTCTCGCTGGCTCTTCTTTCCCAGAAGGTGAAGGATTCGTTTGCCACCAAATAAATCCGTTCCTGAAAAACGAAAAACAAACACAGCGACAGGAGCTGTCATTCCCCTTCACCTCTASCGGTGTAACCTGAGCAGGACGGGTCCTGTCCCATCCCTGCATCCCTCTGGGACACGGAGATGGGAACATGGAGCTGGAAAACCCTGAGAGGAGAAGAGTGGTGTGACTTGGGTACGGGGCTTGTGGGGCAGCACTGCCAGGACAGCTGTGCCCTCGCTCCCCAGCCCTGGGACATGGCTCAGGCGGGAATATCTCACCTTGGAAACGCAGATTCCAGGCGATGGAGAGCTGCGTGGCCAGTCTGGATACCCTGGGATGCTGGGACAGGGTTTGGATGCAGTGGGGCTGCTGCTGGACCATCCCCCAAAGCCACRGTCCCACAGGATCCTCCACTCCTGCCCCTGCCCCGGGTACCTCCTTTACGTGCCCTTTGCACCCTGTTGTGTGTGGGGACGATGCTGTGTGGAGGGAGCTGAGCTCTGATCCCTCCCCACCATTCCCATCCCCGATGAGTTTTTATCTTGGAAAAGCACCTGGGAAGAACGGTGTTCCTGCTCCCTCAGGGCCAGCTCCCYGAGCCTGTGGGGCGGCTCAGGGGGGCTGTGGGGGCCCCTGTCCCACTCCAGATGCTCCTGGAGCTGCTCAAACCCATCTCTGATCCCGGCCATCCCGGGACAGAGCAGGTGCTCTCCCCGGAGCCGTGGAATGTGTGGGATGAGGTGTCGGTCACCACGGGGCTGAGACGCCTCTCCAGGGGCTCCCTACTCCAGAGGGGCCGGTCCCGCCCATGTCCCTGAGCAGCGTGGGGACAGGGACACGTGGGTGGGTCTGGAGAAGGTTGTGTGGGACACGTGGGTGGGTCTGGAGCTGTCACAGTCGTGCACATTCCCCTGCCGGACCCGGAATGCCTGGAATGCCGAGCTCTGCTTGTTGCTGAGAGCCAAGGAGGGAGCCCTGGCTCCCAAACCCAGCCCCAGCTCCCCCAGTTCACTGTTCCCAGTGGTGYTTGTGAGCAGAGAGGGGATTTTTGGGATTTCTCACACCTGGATGTGCTGGAGCTGCCGTTCAGGTCCATCCTGGCTCTTCGCCTGCTCTCAAGGATGGGGAGTCCCCTCTCTGGGCTACCCAAAATCTCCTCTCCTTGTGCTCCTGCCACTTCTTCCCCTGCAGAGTGGCAGTCACATTCCCGATGGTGGCACGTGAGAGCAGGGATGTGATTGACTCCGAAAGGAATTCCGCTAAAATCACCAACTTTGTGCTCACCATCACTGCTGGTGCCACCCAAGGACACAACCCTCGGTGACACTGCAAACCAGGAGTGGTTTCTGGGGGCTGATGGGCAGCCCTGGGCTGAGCTTTGCCTCCTGTTCCAGCTTGGATCCCAGATTCCCGAATTGTTTGTGCGATGTCCTCGTGGAGAGGGGGGAGAGCTGCCAAGTGCTCCAACATCTGCTTTGTGTCGTGCCAGTSCCGGGGCTGCCTCTTCCCTAAAGCGCATTCCAGAGGGGGCTGTGCCCTCAGGAGCACGGCTGGGCTCAAAATTAGTTCCCTGAGGACTCGTTTATGTCAGGTCTTTTTTCGGGTTTGCCGCAAAAGTCGGGTGTTAATACAAACAGCACAAATTCAGGTTGGAAACGAGGGAATGGTTTCTTTATAAGCTGGGAAAGGGGGAAGAGGAGCTTCTCCCTCGAGATTTCCCCGTTTTGCCTCTCCAGAGGGCCGCGTGGCCGAGGAGGCCGAGGAGGTGTTCCGGGGCTACGCCTTCTACCGCTACCAGCAGGAGCGCGAGGAGCGCGGGGCCGAGCTGCCCCCGGACCCGGAGATGGAGCAACTCCAGCAGGACCTGGAGAGGTAAATCCCTGCCCCCGGCCCCCTCCCCGAGCCCCGGAGCCCGCCCTAACGCCCCGCTCGCCCCGGCAGCACCTGGAGCCAGGTGGGGCAGCGCTTGGCCATCATCGGGGACGACATCTACAGGCGCTACGACGCCGAGTTCCGCTCCATGCTGGAGAGCCTGCAGCCCACCCGCACCAACGCCTATGAGCACTTCGTCAAGATCGCCTCCAGGTAGGACCCCCCACCTCTGGGAACGGGCTGGGAGCTTTCCCTGGAGGAGGAGGGAAAGAGGGGCTCGGGTGTGGTCGGTGCTGTCGGCCAAACCTTCGCCCCAGGGTCAAACCTTCGCCCCAGGGTCAAACCTCGCCCCTGTGTCGGTTCGAGCTTCACCCTCTGGCCTGGCTGAGCTCCCAGCGAGCTCCCCGGGCTGATTCCTGTGTTTTCTGCCTGTCTGCTCCTCCTCCTGCACACTGCTTGGATCGTCTTTTCCGCACGGGCTTCCCGGTCCTTGCACAGCTCGCAGGGAATGTGCCTGGGACGCTCGGCCTGTGCCGGTCCCAGCTCCCCTTCGAGGGCACAGCCGGCCCCGGACCTGCTGCTGGTCCAGCTGAGCCTGGCTCCGGGCTGGGACATCCTGAGGAATTACACGCACAGCCACAGGCTCTGGGAATGGGATGGTTCTCACCGCCCTTGGCGTGGTCGCAGGAATCGTGGAATGGCGACGGTTTGGGTTGGGAGGGACCTTGGAGATCACCTCATTCCCACCCCCTGCCRTGGGCAGGATGCCACCCGCTAGAGCAGGGGGCTCAGGGCCCCATCCAGGCTGGATACCTCAGGATGGGGGATGCTCCATGGCTGGCAGAGCCTGCAGGTGACACACAGAGCCTCGTGCAGGTGACACCCACCCAAAGCACAGTGACAGGCGAGCAGCGAGGGCACAGACCTGGAAAACTTCCTGCTCAGACTTCCCAAAGTATTGCCTTGGATCGAGGGGTCATCAAGGAGTTCTGTGTGTGGGAAAACCAGGACACTGCGGGTGAAGTGTTCACCCAGGTCACGCAGAGCTGTGGCAGAGGCAGGAGGGGTCTCTGGGTTCCCTCTGGCCGTGACAGCCCTGTCCCTGCACCCTYTGCTCGGTGTTTGTGTCTAATTCCTTCTCTTCTTCCGTGTTTGTGTCTAACTCCTTCTCTCCTRTCCTTTTCCTGCTCCCCTGTCCGGGAAGCCGCGCTGGCTGAGGCGGCAACGCGCACAGGTAAAGTGACCCCTGTCCCTGACCCTGTCCCACTCAGGTGAATTAACCCCTGTCCCTGTCCCCGTCCCACTCAGGTGAATTAACCCCTGTCCCTGTCCCCGTCCCACTCAGGTGAATTAACCCCTGTCCCTGTCCCCGTCCCAGTCAGGTGAATTAACCCTTGTCACACACAGGTAAATTAAATTAACCCATCCCTGTCCCTGTCACACACAGGTAAATTAAATTAACCCATCTGTCTCCCTGTCACACTCAGGTAAATTAACCCCTGTCCCTGTCACACTCAGGTGAAGTAACTCCTGTCCTGTCCCTGTCACACTCAGGTAAATTAAATTAACCCCATTCCTGTCCCCATCACACTCAGGTGAATGAACCCCCATCCTGCTGCCTGCTCTCTCTGTTCCCTGCCAGGCTCTAATTCCCTCCCCGAGGCTCACTGCAGGCAGGSACCACCAGCACAGGGCAGCAGATTGAACCACAGGCCCTCAGTTTACTCTTTTTATTTTTTTTTTTATTCCCTTTTCCCCCTTTTTGCTGGAAATCAGGAAAAGCACCTTCAAAAAACTGGCCTAAATAATGAGTGCCAAACCTGCCCTCAGCAGCCAAACCCTGCAGGAGCACTGAGCTGACACATTTTGGAGCCTCTGGCAGCCACAAAATCACTGTTTGTGTGGCTGGGGTGAGCCTCGAGGGCTGGGGCAGCATCCCCACCCCTGCAGCCACGGAATAATGGGACAATGTGGGTTGGGAAAGCCCTCTGAGAGTCCARCCGCTCCCCAGCACTGCCRAGGCCACCACTAAACCATGTCCCCAAGGGCCACACTCATGTGGCTTTTAATCTATCCAGGGCTGGACAACCCTTCCAGTGAAAAAACTTTTCCTTAATATCCGAACTGAATGTTCCCTGGTGCAACTTGGGCTGTTTCCTCAATCCTGACCACGCTGCTTGAGATCCCCTGCCCTGGGCAGCTGTGCCAGGGCTGGGCAATCTTTTAAGTGAAAAAAAAAAATTCCCTAAAATCTGACCTAAACGTTCCCTGGTACAACTTGGGGCTGTTTCCTGAGTCCTGCCCACACTGCTCAAGATCCCTTGGGCTGGACAACCCTTCCAGTGGAAAAACTTGCCCTAATATCCAACCTAAACTTTTCCTGGTGCA